>JAUNZO010000827.1:0-203816 GCA_031894775.1 Chloris gayana | reverse complement strand
TGTTAGGTTGATCTCCACATGTATGGGCCCAAAGGCCCATATCCCTTGACAGCGCCACGATCGGGGCGCCCAGCTAAACGATGGGCTGGTGGGCCCTGTCACACTCGCGCATATAAATAAGGGGGTGGGGGCCGCACGGCACGATGACCTAGGTTCACCGTTCGCCGCCACCACCTCACCCCACAAACCCTAGCCGATCTCGAGGGACGCGCAGCCGGTGACGGGAAGCCGCCGCCATCCACGACGTCGACTCCGCACGCCGCCGTCGTCCCTGGTCGGTGCCGTTGGAGGCCCGAAGGACTCCGCCGGCAACGACGTCCGACCCCGTTCCGGATCTACGCTCTCGACTTCCTCACCGGCGCTCCGATGGCCAACAACGGCGAAGGGTCCTCCTCCGCGAACCTCTCCGGCCCCGGCTACCCCTCCGCTGCCTCGCGGTCCGTGCCTATCCCTCTCTCCCTCTCTCTCCGGTGTATGAACCCGTATGTACATGATCTACTACTACGCATGTTCATCTAGTTTCGATGTAAGATCCTTAGATCTAACAATGGTACCAGAGCCTTGGTTATGCGCATCGACTAGAGTAGTAGTAGAAGAAAGAAGATCGAATCATGTTCTTGTTTTTCGGTCAATGCAAACCCTAACCCTAGATCCGAGTATGGGACGAGTAGATCGGTTACTAACCTGGATCTTGCCGTCGATGTTCCATCTCCGGTTGTCGGAGGTGGAGATGTAACCGCGGCCGCACGGCGGCGCGGGATGTTATGACGCGCACCGTCGCAAGAACGCTCGACGGCGGCGCGCTCACTCTCGGGTGAGCGCGCGCGCGGCGAGGGTCCTGCGGCGGCGCCGTGTCTCCTCCTCCTTGACTCGCCGTCGCGGCTGCCGTCCCGGCCGCGTCGGTCCGCTCGCCGCCGCTCGTCGGTTTGTGGAGCAAGAGAAAGGAAGAGAGAAGGGCGAGAGAGATGTGGGGAGAGGCTGCCGGGGCACGCGCGCCGGTAGAGCCACCCCTCACCGCCGGCCGCGGCCGTGAGCCATGCGCGCCGCGCGAGCGAGCAGCTCTGCCGTCGCCGTCGTGCGGGAGGTGGAGCGTGCGAAGAGAGAAAATGGGAGTTAGGGTTACGGTCGGGTCCGGCGCCTCGTTTTGATGCGCCGAAAGAGCCGCGCGGCCGTCCATCGCAATGGACGGCTCGGATCGACGCGGGGAGGCGCAGCTGCGAGCGCCGGGCCGAATGCGTGGCCCGGCCCGCCGGCTGTCGGGCCAAGGGCCCGAGGCCGGCGTGCGATGGGCCTAAAGGCCGGTTTTTTTTTTTTTTTTTTTTTTGTTTTTCTCCGGTCGCATGAAAGGGCCATGGGCCGAATTTGGTTGAGCGCGCTGTCTGTGAGCAGCGGGCTGAAAAAAAAAAAAAAAAAAGGGATGGATGGGCCGCATATTTTTTTTATATGCATTGCGCTGTGAGCGATGGGCCTAAAACTGAAAATGGGCTATTTTTTGAGTTTGAATAGTAGCACATGTTTTTTAATGTTTTGACTGTTTTATGTCAATTTTGAATGCAATTTTTTGCATAATGGATTAATTTAACCTCCGAAAATTTTTGAACCAACGGGATAAAATTTCGGAGGGTGAATAATGATGTTTTGCTACTTGTTCATACATGATTATGATGTTTTTCCGCTGCGTATTGTTGATACATGATGATAATTGGTGTTTTCTAAAATTAAAATTTCGAACCAACGTGAGAATTTTTAATTTTAGTAGCATTAATTCTGTTACGTGATATTGTGATTTTCCGACCAAAGTTGTTAATTACAATATCATAGTTATGATGATTATGTTGTATCTTCATGGTTTATGCATTATATCTATTTTACGCCCAACGGTGATGTAGATTTTAATGCATACTTTGGTTATTTCATGATGTTCTCGTTCTCACTTTACATGGTTGTTTTTCGGGACCCTCCTTGATGAGTCTGCATCAAGGATATCCCGACGTTGAAGGGGGATAACTACGGGGCTTGGAAGGCTAGGCTGGACCTAGCCTTTGTCTTTGGGAGAGATGGGTCGGGTGTTGACTACACCCTGTCCGGAGGAGCTGCCGCCCCTGTGAGGGGTGCGAGAGGAGTCCGTTGCTGCCTTCAAGCGGCGGGAGCTGGACCATGCCCCTGTGAGGTCCGCTTATGACTTGAACAGTTATAAGTGGAGATCCACCAACAAGAAGTGTTTGGCTGTGGTGAAGAACACAATTGAGCCCTCCATCTTGGGCTCAATCCCAGATTGTGACACGGTCACCGAGTATCCGGAGAGGATCAAGAGTCGGTTCACCGGCTCTTCAAAGATTTATGCCACTCGGCTGATCAAGCGGTTGGTGACTGAGCGATACATCGGCAATGGTATGAGGGATCACATCCTTCGCATGTTGGACATGGCTTCCAAGCTGATTCCTATGGACTTGGGTCCGAAAGATGACTTTGTTGTTCACTTGGTGATGGCGTCCTTGCCCAAGCCTTTCAACAACTTTGTGGTCAACTACAACATGAATCCCGAGAAGTGGACCTTTGACAAGCTGATTGCTAGTTGTGTCCGGGAGGATGAAAGGATCGGGGAGGCAAATGGTGGTTCTATCCATTTTGTCAAGGACAACAAGAAGAAGAACTACCGTCCATGCGGGAAGGGGAAGCAGCCACGGCAGCCAAGGTCACCTAGGCGGTGGACGGTGGATAAGGATGAGTGTCTCCATTGCCACAAGAAGGGACACTACAAGAAAGACTGTCTCGACTTCCTGAAGGCCTTCATGGCAAGGAAAGGTGAGAACGTAATTACTTGTGTAAATGAATGCTTATATGTTAATTATTCTAAATCCACATGGTGGATTGATTCGAGTGCAAGTATTCATGTTGCAAATTCTTTGCGGGGGTTCCTTTCGACGAGAACCACGGGAAGAAACGAAGGCAGCATTAGAGTTGCTAATGGAGAAGAAGTAGAAGTGGAAGCCATTGGAGACTTGCCTCTTGAGCTCGTTGATGGTGTTATACTTTTACTTAAGAATGTTTTTTATGTCCCCTCGCTGCAAAGAAACTTAATAAGTGTGTCGCGTTTGGATTATGATGGTTATGGTTGCCATTTCGGTAATGGCAAATGTGAACTCATGTTTAATAATAAGTGCATTGGTCTTGCTATGTTGCAAGACAAACTTTATTTATTATCCTTATATCATGAGATTTATTCCATACGTGATGTGAATGATGATGCAAATGTTGATGCACATGTTGATGCAAATGATGTGTTGAATGATGATGTGAATGTTAATGACAATGCTATAGAATCATCATCCTCTAAACAAAAGAAAAGAAAGAAAGCTCTTGACGTCTCATCGAAATTATGGCATTGTAGATTGGGCCATATTTCGAGGGGAGAATTGAGAGACTTGTCAAGAGTGACATTCTCCCTCAACTAGAGTTCTCGGATTTAGAACAATGCATTGAGTGCATTAAGGGAAAATACGTTAAAAGTATTACGAAAGGTGCAACACGAAGCACGGGAATATTAGAGATCATACACACGGATATTTGTGGTCCTTTTCCTGTGACAAGTGTGGATGGTTATGATTCATTCATAACATTCACGAGATGATTATTCCCGCTATGGTTATATTTATCCAATTAAAGAACGATCGGAGGCATTGGATAAATTCAAAGTATTCAAAGCTGAAGTTGAAAATCAGCATGATTTAAAGATTAAAGTAGTGCGGTCCGACCGTGGGGGAGTACTACGGTCGGCACACGCCATATGGACAAGTCCCGGGACCTTTTGCAAAGTTCCTACAAGAAAATGGCATAGTCGCCCGGTATTCTACACCGGGCGAGCCACAACGAAACGGGGTAGCTGAAAGACGCAATCGCACATTAATGGACATGGTGCGTAGCATGATGAGCTATTCCACGTTACCGATAAGTTTATGGATGGAGGCGTTAAAAACCGCCATTTATATTCTTAATCGAGTACCAAGTAAATCGGTGCCCAAAACACCGTATGAATTATGGACGGGAAGAGTGCCATCGCTAGCTCACCTACGAGTGTGGGGGAGTCTGCGGAGGCTAAAGTGTTCAACCCAAGTCTTGGGAAATTGGAATCAAAAACGGTGAGTTGCCATTTTATTGGCTATCCTGAAAAGTCCAAAGGTTATCGTTTCTACGTGCGGATAGATACACAAAGTTTGTAGAAACGAGACATGCGGTCTTCTTGGAGGACGAAATGATGAGGGGGAGCACGGTAGCTCGAGAGATTGATCTTGAGGAGAAACGGGTTTTTGTGCCCGCGCCAATGATCCAAGAACCTTTCTTCTCCCTACTGCGGTTGTTGCGCCGACAATGCACGTCATTGCACGGCCAACACCTGTTGTTGATCCCACCATGGCAACACAAAATGAAATTGAGGAACCTATCGTTCGGGCTCCAACGGGACCGGTTGTCACGGATGAGGGGAGTCACATCAGCCTCAAATAGAGAATGTGCCAAGTATGGAGGTCCCTAGACGGCCTCAAAGAATAAGAAAATCAGCCATAAGTGCTGATTATGAACTGTATAATACAGAAAATATTTATGTGGAGAATGATCCCATCTCATATGAAGAAGCCATGGACAGCGCACATGCATCTAAATGGTTGGAGGCCATGAAAGATGAAATGAATTCAATGAATCTCAACGATGTTTGGGATTTAGAGGAAATTCCTAAAGGAGCCAAAACAGTAGGCTGTAAATGGGTCTACAAGATCAAATATGACTCTAGAGGGAATATAGAAAAGTTTAAAGCGCGACTTGTGGCTAAAGGCTTCACGCAAAGAGAAGGGATAGACTACAACGAGACGTTTTCTCCTGTCTCTTGTAAGGATTCCTTCGAATTATAATGGCATTGGTGGCACATTATGACTTAGAATTACATCGGATGGATGTAAAAACGGCATTCCTAAACGGGGATCTAGATGAAAGGGTCTACATGGCACAACCGAAAGGTTTTGTCGTAGAAGGAAAAGAAAACATGGGATGTCGTCTAAAGAGGTCCATTTACGGATCGAAACAAGCTTCAAGACGAGTGGTACTTGAAGTTTGATGGGACGATAAAGAAATTTGGTTTCCAAGAAAATGTTGAGGACAAGCTGCATTTATGCAAAGTTCAAGAACGGGAGATTTATTTTCCTAGTCTTATATGTGGATGATATTCTACTTGCTAGTAGTGATATTAATCTACTGAATGAGACAAAGAAATTCTTGTCCTCAAATTTTGACATGAAAGACCTCGGTGAAGCGTCATATGTTTTGGGCATAGAAATTCACCGAGATAGAGCAAAAGGCATGTTGGGACTGTCCCAAAAGACGTACATTGAAAAAGTATTGAAGAAATTCAATATGCACAAATGTAGCTCTACACCTGCTCCTATAGTCAAGGGCGACAAGTATGGGGATTTTCAATGCCCCGAAATCAAATTGAGCTCAATGAAATGAAAGCCGTTCCGTATGCTTCGGCGGTTGGAAGTCTACGAGTATGCACAAGTGTGCACGCGCCCGACCTAGCTTTTGTTACCGGGTTGCTTGGCAGATTTCAAAGTAATCCGGGAATAGAGCACTGGAAATTGGTAAAGAAAGTCTTGCGTTATTTGCAAGGAACGAAAGGCCTCATGTTGACATATAGGCGATCGGATACACTTGAAGTAGTGGGCTACTCGGATTCTGATTTTGCAAAAGATAACACGAAGTCAACATCGGGATACGTATTTACCCTCGCGGGAGGAGCTATTTCATGGAAAAGCTGCAAACAGGACGGTTACTTGCGGGGTCAACGATGTATGCCGAATTCATAGCATGTTATGAGGCTACGGGGCAGGTGAACTGGCTTAAGAAGTTCATACCCGGTTTGAGAGTGGTTGATAACATTGAAAAACCACTAAAGTTATACTTGCGACAATGAGCCCGCGAGTCATGTATGCTCACAACAATCAGTCAAGTGGTGCTGCCAAACACATTGACATAAAGTACTATATTGTGAAGGATAAAGTCCGAGATCAAATTATAAGTCTCGAGCATATTAGAACGGAAAAGATGCTCGCGGATCCGCTCACGAAAGGGCTACCTCCCAACGTGTTCAAGGAACACGTAGCCGGCATGGGTTTAAAGGAAGCCTTATGATCTCTGGACTAGAGGCCCAAAGATAAATGAATGTGTCTGTTTCTAAGCAAAGTTGCACGTAGTGGCTGTCGATTCTATCGGGTTTGACCGTGACGATGAAACATGCTCTATGTGTAAATTTTGTGGTGAAATGGAAAATGAAAGGAAATGATATAACATGAGATCAAGGGGAGAATGTTAGGTTGATCTCCACATGTATGGGCCCAAAGGCCCATATCCCTTGACAGCGCCACGATCGGGGCGCCCAGCTAAACGGTGGCTGGTGGGCCCTGTCACACTGCGCATATAAATAAGGGGGTGGGGGCCGCACGGCACGATGACCTAGGTTCACCGTTCGCCGCCATCACCTCACCCCACAAACCCTAGCCGATCTCGAGGGACGCGCGGCCGGTGACGGGAAGCCGCCGCCATCCACGACGTCGACTCCGCACGCCGCCGTCGTCCCTGGTCGATGCCGTTGGAGGCCCGAAGGACTCCGCCGGCAACGACGTCCGACCCCGTTCCGGATCTACGCTCTCGACTTCCTCACCGGCGCTCCGATGGCCAACAACGGCGAAGGGTCCTCCTCCGCGAACCTCTCCGGCCCCGGCTACCCCTCCGCTGCCTCCGGTCCGTGCCTATCCCTCTCTCCCTCTCTCTCTCGGTGTATGAACCCGTATGTACATGATCTACTACTACGCATGTTCATCTAGTTTCGATGTAAGATCCTTAGATCTAACATGTTAGGCTACCGTGCACATACCTATAAAGGTCAAGGGAATACAGTCGTATATACTACTATTTCTGGGCAGGCAGCGTTGGGCAAAGCAGTGCAAACGCAATCACAAGTTGGCAAGGAGTCAAGATTGCCGGTTCTATCTAGTTAACCTCAACTGTGACTTATATGCTTTCAAATACACGGGGGAATCGCCTATCGGTATAAAACAACGACTGAATCACTGAGTAGTGCAAGTGTGTGTGTTGTCGTTTATGCTCGCTAGCTAGGAACAGTGTCAAGTGTATGCATGGCGTCACCGTGATGCAAGTGCTTTTATCATCAAGTTCCTAACAACATTTTATCCAGGCCATCAGTGGCTGCACCTTTGAACTTTAGACTACGCATCTCCAGTTGCGTTGTGCCTTTTGACATTGTGACGATGTAGCCTTTTTTCCCTTGTTTTTTATATTCCTCTCGTCGTTTGCTGCATGTTTTTCTACGCATTCCCTTGGATTTCGTTTAGACACGAGAGCATTACTTTGGCTACCAAATTGCATGACTGATGACATCACCGTAAAGCATGATAAGGATCTAGGTTACCTAACATGAGAGGGGCAGGGTTAGCGTATAGTATAGGGGTAGACCTATTAACCTACGGACCACTTGAACCATTCACGTCATGATCTAGCTACTAGGCCATATTTAGAACACCGGTATACACAGTGGCGAAGCTAGCGCTCCAGAGACCCGGGTGCACACCTTGCATTTCAGGCTTCCACAACAGCAAAGTGGTGCACATTTTCTATCAAGCCTTGTACACATAAGGCAGATTTTGGTTGTTTTAAACTGAAGTTCATGTTTCAAGGTGGTGCCTGTGCACCAGGGAAGCTGCACCTAGCTTCGCCAGTGGGTATACATCCGACTGGAACTCACGACCAAGATGTCCAGCTGCACATCCTGTGGTCCAAGTCCAATTCATGCACGTACAGGACTGTGACCGACAGGGTGATCCAATGGCTGAGAGTAGTCGTACAAAGTACAAAGAAGACATACGTGAAGCATTATGGTTCTATTTAATCCAAATCATCACACAAATGCTAAGTCGTAAATGGAGTGAAAAAGTATGCTGCTAATAAAGAAGAGACTAAAAAGTAAAAACACTACAACTACAAACAGTTCAGTTTTTCAAAAAGGAGCACAAAACAGTTTGAAAGAAGAGGAGACATTCTATTCTATATATCCAATCCGGACTTCGAGCAGTTTTTTTTAAAATAAAAAATAATAAGAAGGGAAAACACAGGAACATTCACACGACGTAATATTGTGGTGGGCCAATATGGGCCTCACGTGTCAAAAAAATATGGGCCTCACGTGGTGTTAGTAGGCCCATGTTATGTGTGTTGGGCTTCCGACCATCCCCTTTCTGCCTTCTCTCTCCAGAGTCCAGACATATTACGGCTCGTAATAAACAAGACACTAAAAAAAGACAAAAAAACGAGAGAGCATACGAAGGACGCCGACGCCGAGCTCGCGCCATGGCTGCAGCGTCCGCCGGCCCCGGAGCCGCGTCGCCTCGAGCACTGTACGCCCCCAATAGTGAAGCCCCTAATTTTTCGGCGGAGGCTTCCTCATCCTCTGCCTCGTCCGTATCACGCGCGGCGGAATTGAAGCCTGGGGCGTCCAAGGGGGCCGGCGAGGAGGACTTGCTCGACCTGGACTCCCCGTGGGTGGCGGCGGCCGAGGCGGAAGAGATACTGGAGGAGAAGGCGGCAGCGGCTGCTGCAGAGGAACTAAAAATCAGCGGGCAGGAGGAACAAGACGAATATGAGATACACGACAACCAGCAGCGGCAGGAGGACGAGGTTTAGTATACTAATCTGTTGATTGGGTTGGAAAATTTGCTGGGCTGGATGATTTTGATGTTTTCTGGGATGCATTGGTTTCAATATACCTGATCCATACATAGGATCGCACTGATATACGTTCTGGGGTGTTCGGATTTACAGAATTGGGGAATAGACTTGTGAAGTTGCGATTTTTATTTTTCATCGTCTATACTATAATAATTAGTTTACCAGATAGACTGGTATATGCAAGGGAGCACACTATTTATGTTGGCTTTTGATTACTGTTTGCTATGAAATGGGCACAACCTCGATTGCTTCAGTAATTGAAAAAGAGCAAGTTTATCGATTCCTTTATATGTTAAGGCATTGCTCGGAGAAAGAAAAAAAAAAGGAGAATTTCTGGATGGAACTGTTAGGAACTCTATTCCACCAGAGGATTGGCCCACAGATTATTACTTTATAATTGCCTCCCTGAATATCTGTTTTCTTACTTGAGCTCATCAATTACTACAGCTGATGGCATTAGAGGCAATATATGGGGATGACCTGTCTGTACTTGGAAATAAAGGAGGGCTACGCTACTTCCAGGTTTCTTGCTTTGACCAGAAGTGTTGTTTCAATAATTCGTGTATAGCTGTATTTGACTTTGCTTGTCCTATGTTTTATGTGCCAGATTTACATACGTTATGATGTGGCTGATGGAATTGGAGTATGCGCTAAGTTTTCATCGAATGCTTGTTGCAATGATGACGGATGTTCTGATGGTAGAGGAGAAGGTGATAGACCAGGCATGTTCTCTTACAACTGCAGCTTCGAGTACCTGCCTCCGCTAATATTGACATGCTTGCTTCCACGGTCATATCCTAGTAAAGATCCCCCTTATTTCACTATCACTGTTAAGTGGATGGATGGGCCTCTAGTCTCTCAGCTCTGCGAGATGCTTGACACCATTTGGACAGAGTTGCCGGGGCAGGAAGTCGTGTATCAATGGGTTGAGTGGCTACGTAATTCTTCCAGGTCACATCTCTGGTTTGATGGGAAGATGACACTGGGCCCAGATATTGCAACCGATAACATTGACAACCGCGTAATCTCAAGAAAAAGTTCATTGGACTCTATAATACCTATGATGTTGACTTACAGCAGTAAGAAACGCCATAAAGCTTTTCTTGAGGATATCCATATGTGCAAGATATGTCTTAACCAGAGCAAAGGTAACTCTATTTCCAACTGTGCCTTAGTCCTTAGATGGAAACAGTAGTGGGTGCAATTTTCATGCTTCACGTAGTAGTATATTGCAAATCCACTAACATAGGTTTGTTCTCCACTAACTAACTTTGGGTTTGAAACAATTAGGTTCAAACTTTATCCAACTTTCGTGTCAGCACTTATTTTGCGTAAAGTGCATGGAAACTTTATGCAGAATGCATGTCAAGGAAGGTAGTGTGTTTCAGTTGCTATGCCCTGATCCCAAGTGCAATGCATCTATTCCACCACATCTATTGAAGAGGCTTCTTAACGAAGAGGAATTTGAACGTTGGGATAGGCTCGCTCTTAAGAAAGCATTGGACTCAATGTCAGATGTGGTTTACTGTCCACGATGTGGGATCTGTTGCTTGGAAGATGAGAGCAACAATGCTCAGTGCCCTGAATGTTCCTTTATTTTCTGCTCATTATGTAAGGAAACATGCCATCCAGGGAAGCAATGTTTAACTCGAGAAGAAAGGATTCGGCGTCAGCAGGTATAATGAAAGGAAATAACTTTTTATCTATGCTTTGGATTGTTCTCATATTTACAGCTGTGGACTTTCTAACAAACAACTGGAGGATCCTTATTAAATCCTTCATCGATACAATATGCAGTAGTTTCGACATTCAGTTTTGTATGGTTCAGAGTACTATCATTTGTACTGAATGAGACCTTTCTTGTGTACCTTTTTTTTTTGCAGGCATCAGGAAGAATGTCTCTGAAGGAGATGGAACGAGAAATGCTCACCATCCAAAAACTGTGCAAGGACATTCAGTTATGTCCAAAATGTCGAATGCCCATTGTCAAATCAGAAGGTTGCAACAAAATGTCATGTGGGAACTGCGGTCAGTTACTCTGCTTCCGCTGTGGGAGGGCAATCAGTGGTTATGATCATTTTTGGTAGGCCTAAGGCATATATGATATGACGTTTCCCTGTTATATTTTTGTTGATTCAAGAAAGTATAGTTCTGATCTATCAATTCCAGGAGTGAGGGCTATGAGCTCTTCGCATTGCGTGAGTATGAGGACGTAACACCATATGAGAGACACATGGAAGAAGTGCAAATTGAGCGCCGGAGACGAGTTCAACTGATCCCAGTAGGCAGTACAGTTAGATGCCCAAAATGTCGTGAAGTTACTTTCAAGGTAATCGTGGAGACCTTAAATTTTTATTCTACTTCATCTAGTAGCTTTCACAGGGGCTTTTCAGATAACCATCTACTTAATGGCCATATGTTTTCCAGGAGGATGAGAAATACATTTTCTGCTGGGCATGCCGGATCCACTATTGCTCGCTGTGTAGAATGAGAATCGACGACAGGTACATGAGGCGGGGGCATTACGGGTCATCAGAATGCAGGGGACTCGGTAATTTCTAGCACCGGATCCTGCTCCCATCGCTCTAGTTAGCACAGGACCGTCCACTATTATGTAATAGATAGATTGTTATGAAGCGTAACAAGTTATTGGAAGTAACAAGAGTGGCATTTTGGTTCAGTGGTTTACCCTTATCAGCAGTGTTCATAGGTATGCGGCAACAAGTTATCCTATTCATCATGCGTAACAAAGTTACAAGTTCTCCACATAATGCAAACTGTTTGTTCTGTGTCTCTTCCCGCGAGTGCAGCAAGAGCACCTGGACCTACAATTTTTTTTGTACACTAATGTGGACTAATTGGTCCTATATTTTTTCGGAGACTTGGTGCAATACCAATGAACACATCATCAATATGTGCGTTGGAGGTGTAGGTGGGTTGCAGCGGCGGTGACAGTGTTGGGGATGTTAAGTTACTATGCACTAACCAGCTGCACTCAAAAGCCTTAGTTGATGGAAAAAAGGGTCTGTAATTCAGTTATGGTTTAACAAAGAACAATATTGGTTGGCCGCATGGGTGGTGGAGTCATCTGGCCGACCGGAGAGAAGGAAGCCCAAAGAAGATGAGGTCCACAATGAAGCTCACCAATAGTATGATTGTCAAGTCATAGGTCGAGTTCGAGCTCGGCGGTAGCCGTGCTGGAGTGAGATTGAGGGACTAGCTTTATATTTTACCAAACAGGGGAGAAAAATTCTTCATGAATGGTGAGCTATTCCAGTTTTTCCATCCTATAAATGGTCAGGAAAATATGTCAGGCTTTGTATTTGTATTTTTTTTGCTGTTACATTCCTCCATGCATTCTAAAGGCGTCACTGGAAAAACTTCACTTCCCTTCTCAACCACTGAAAATTTTATTTCCCCTTTGTGCACCCCCCTTTCCAATGGCGTACAAGGGATTTGCTCATTCTATATTTGTTTCCTAACACACGTGTTGCCGGCGAAATCAAACCATTCAGTGAACTTTGTGTCTGAATCAACAACATATTGTACATTTCGCCAACAACTCAGTGTTGGGAGGGGCAATCCATTTGTGAAGTTGCAGAGGCAATTTGCTACATTCCCACCAGGAGCTGTAATCCAACCTTGATCTTTCTTGAGCCTTTATTTTTTTTAAAAAAGTTGATGCACAGCGAATTTAACCCCGGTACATTGCGAGTTCAGACGTGTTACCATGTTGTTCCATCCATTTTAACCACGAAACTTTGACACACCCGCATCACGAGTTCTTTAAGGAAACTATAGTAAATATATTATAAATTCTCGAAATACATACTCACTTCTTTACTAAATTGTTGTTATCACTGATTTTTTTTATGATGTTTGACCATTCGTCTTATTTAAAAAATTTCTTCAAATACAAAAAATTATATTTTAAGTTATTTAGTGATAAAACACTCTAAAAAAAGATATGATATTTCTTAAACTTTTTATGAATAAGACAAATTTTTTTGTATTACACAACCTTTGTACCCATGACTGGCTAGGCCTTCTCGTTTGGAAGGTCTAGTTCTCTCTTCTCCTACTTAATGAAAAGCGTGCCCATACATGTTCTCGAAAAAAAAAAGACAAATGGTCAAACATAATAAAAAAGTCAACGGTGATAATAATTTAGCAAAAGAGTAGTACTGATTAATTTGTTGACTTCTCTTTTTCTTCTTGATCGGTCCTTGCCTCCTTGGAAACGGGCACGTGCTGCTTGCAATTTATAGTATACCTATCAAATTTGGGTTAATTTGATCTATGCCATTGCAAATTTTGGGCTAAAAACACGGCCCAAAAGGACGATGAAAGCAAGGCAGACGTGCCGCACTCCCAGACTTCAACTCTTCAAGCTCGCCCCATGGCAGCAGCCTCGTCCGCCGGCACGGCCTTGATGTGCACACTGGAGCCCCACGGCGGCCCTTCTCCAGACTTCTCAGCCGAGGCTTCGTCGTCTTCTTCCTCCACGTCGCACGCGGCGGCGTGCAATTCGAGCGGCGAGGAGGCCGTGCTTGACCTGGACTCCCGGTGGTTGGCGTCGGCCGAGGTGGAGTCGAGGCTGGAGGCGGCAGGCTACGTCTGCGGCACTTGATCGTTCCGCGGAGGAAGAAGACGAGACACGAGACAATCGGCAGCGGCAGGAGGACGAGGTTAATACTAGACTTTATTTTCTGATACTTGAGATTGCGATGGTGTGTGCTACGACCGTATGATGCAATTTTGCAACTCTTCAGAGTATTTGACTAATAGATTTGCAGGATTTTGAGCTGGTTTTGACGAAAAAGGTTTTTTTTTTCCTTTGCTTCACATAAACATGTAGAATTGTGAATGCGTATGATTTTGTATCGTGAGAAATATGTACCATTAAATTGAAAAAACGATCTGTAGACAGATTTCATTTGATTATGGAGGCTGTTTTGTATACCTGTATTTGTTACTCTGAGGAAAAATAAAAATATGAGTAACTTGTTGGACAGGCGTGATATTTGTACATGAGTTTCGGTTTTTCACTTCTCCAAAACTATGGCTAAGTGTTGACCAAATTTTCTGTACCTAAGTAATTCCTCTTCAGAATTGAATTGTTCATGTTGAACTGTGGAGCATCTGTTTGAATTGAGATCACTGTTCATTGCAGCTGATGGCATTGGAGGCAATATATGGGGATGATTTAGTTGTTTTCGGAAACAAAGGAGGGCTACACTATTTCCAGGTTTCTTGCTGACCATGACTGTTGTTTCAATTGCTCCCAGATATTGGAGTCTGATTTTGATGGTTTGCCCATTTATTCCAGGTTTATGTACGTTATGATCTGCCTGATGGCGTTGAAGTGGGCGCTAAGCTTTCATCAGCTAATGCTAGTCCCAGAGATGTAGGATGTTGTGATGAACCAGATGAGTTCTCCTACACTTGCAACTTGGAGTACCTACCACCTTTGATATTGACATGCCTTCTTCCACGGTCCTATCCAAGCAGAGAGCCCCCTTGTTTTGCAATCACTGCTAAGTGGATGGATGGACCTTATGTTTCACAACTGTGTGAGATGCTTGACACCATTTGGGCTGAGCTTCCCGGTCAGGAAGTAATCTATCAATGGGTTGAGTGGCTACGTAATTCTTCCATTTCATATATCTGGTTTGATGGCAGGATGATGCTAGGTCCAGATATTGTAACACATAACGGTGATAGCCGTGCAATCTCAAGAACACTCTCCTTGGAGTCTGTTATCCCGTTGATGCTGAGTTATAGTAGTAAGAAGCGGTATCAAGCGTTTCTAGACGATCTTCATATGTGCATGATATGCCTTAACCAGAGTAAAGGTGATATTTTATTTCTTTCTTATTTCTTTTATTGAGCAGAGTCTAGCATTTATTTTATTGTCCCGTATAATAGGCACTATTGTTTTTGCTCTGCATTAGTTATAACTAAAACCCCACTGAAAGTCTGAAACTTTCATTTTCACATAACATATATTGAGCATCAATGAACCTGTTTTTCCTTCCCAAGCAGCTTTTGTGAAAATGAAACTGAATTTTGCTTAGAGGAGTTTAATTAACTTTAGTTTTGAAACAAGTAGGTTCCAACTTTGCCAGACTTCCATGCCAGCACCTGTTCTGTTTAAAGTGCATGGAGACCTTATGCAGAATGCATGTCAAGGAAGGTAGTGTGTTTCAGTTGGTATGCCCTGATACCAAGTGCAATGCTTCGATTCCACCATACGTCTTGAAGAGGCTTCTTACGGAAGAAGAATTTGAACGTTGGGATAGGCTTGTTCTTCAGAAATCATTGGATTCAATGTCAGATGTTGTTTACTGTCCAAGGTGTGTCATTGGTTGTTTGGAAGATGAGGACAATATTGCACAATGTCCGGAATGCACCTTTATCTTTTGCTCGTTCTGTAAGGGACCCTGCCATCCAGGGAAGCAGTGCCTAACTCCAGAACAGAAGATACAACGCCGGCAGGTAAAAAAAATTATTGTTGATTGTAAAATGACTTTTGATGTGCAATATATGTTAAAAAATCTTCCTATGAAATTGTTGCTTACAGGCCTCTGGCAGGATGACTGAGAAGGAGGTGGCGCAAGAAATGCTCAACATCAAAGAATTGTACAAGGATATTCGGTTGTGTCCAAAATGCCGAATGGCCATCGCCAAAACGGAGGGGTGCAACAAGATGGTGTGCGGCAGCTGTGGTCAATACTTCTGCTTCCGATGTGGCCAGGCCATCACTGGTTATGAGCATTTCAGGTAAGTCATTCAGGCATTCCGTCTATATTCGTATATAATTTGCCAAAACGTAACACAAATCCTTCCTTTGCAGGGATGGAAACTGCACGCTTTTTGCGGCTAAAGACATAGAGGAGTGGGAAAGGCAGATGGAAGCCATGGACATCGGACGTCGGATGCGTATTTCATCACGCCCACTTGGAGGTACCGTCAAGTGCCCCAAATGCCGTGCAAACAATTTCAAGGTAAGAAAGTCTATATATTTATATTTTGCTTGCCACATGTCTGCATCTGACGAAAATATATATGAATCCAGGATGATGAGAGGTACATTTTCTGCTGGTCGTGCCGAGCCAACTACTGCACGCTGTGCAGGCGGCAGGTAGAGGGCAAGAAAACGGGGCACTACGGGTCACCGGAATGCGTAGGGCTCCAGTAGCATTATTTTTTATTTTGTGCAAGGAGACCTGGGTTCGACCCCAGCCTCTCCGCTTGTGCGGGAGTTTTCCTCCCCTAGACCCCACATCACTAGGGAGGTATATGCACTGGAGTTTGTCCTTTTTTTCTTTACCATGTCATTTTGACCTTTTTGCTATTAACTCAGAATTTGACAGTACATGTGACGGCTCAACGAGCTACCTAGCTTGGAGTAAATTTCAGCGCCTTACCCATTCCGCTATATTATCAGACAGCTAACTTAATTTTCAGAGTAATAAAATGTAAATTTCCTCAAAATCTTCCTGACGTTACTCTAGCTAGGTCTGCGAGCTCACCATGGCAAAGGTGCTACTACAAGGGAAAGTTCAGAGTGCCTTGCTGGCTGTTGCCACAACCTGTGACCGCATTGTTGTTCCAAATTACATAGTAATTAATTGAGCCGCAACAGTAAACTCATTTAACACGCTTTTATTGATTTCGCGCGCTCATGGGGATCAGAAACCTTGGTCCTTTCATGAATGATCTTCAATGAGCTTCACGCAACATCTCAAAACTCCCGAACAGGAAAACGTAACTCACCAGAACCCGCTACCGTGTATAAAAACAAGTGAGCGACAGGACTAAATCTTCATCAGCTGCAAACATGAAGACTTTGGGCAAAATAGCGATCATCTTTGGCATCATGGTGGCGCTCGCCGTAACCGGCCGTGCCGGCACGCCACCGAAGCCGAGAGGCCAGGAAATTCACCTGTTCCAGGCCACGGTCCACGTCCCGGACCCCAGCACGGTCGACTTGGAGGAGTACAACTACCACCTGCTCGGGACTGTGCTCGGCTGGTTGCTATGCATGGTTCAACGATCCCTTCAAATCTGAGACCCCTTCTAATTCTATTTTGTACTAATCCTTCTCGCGAACGTCTTGTTAAACCTCAGCTTCGAGGCAGCTCGGAGCGTCATGTACGAGACGGAACTCGGGGTGTTCAGCGCCTTCCTCACCAACAATCAGGCCCGCAGGTTATCAAGTGAGTTGATTCGACAGTACTAATCCTTTGTTACTGCACCTTATAATTTCGGGACACAGAAATGCAAAAGTGCATGCCAACGTGTTGTATTGTGTCAGGACCCATCACTGGGCCGTCTCTATTATGGGCCATGGGCCATGTCCAGGTCGTGGCTTTCACAGCTGTACCTATACAAGAAGGCAGGCATCGGTGGAGGAAGGGGGAATCAATCAATCAATCAACAAACATTATCAGAACAAGCTACGGCTTCTTCAACCTCTAGATCCTCATCTCCTCCTCTAGCCTCCTCTAGGCCTAGGGTTCTAGTACCTCATCCCACTTCGTGCTTGATCTCCCTCCTCCCCGAGATCGTGTATCCCCATTTGTATCCGAAATACTTGTTCATCGATTGCTATTGTGAGTTGAGACTAGCTAGGTTGCTAACATTTGGTAATCAGAGCAGTTCGAATCCTTGGATTTTTTTTTCCTGGTCCGGAGATGGCGTTTCAGGAGGAATTCGCCACCATGGATGTCGTCACGAAGCTCCTACTCACCGAGATGCGGCGCCTCGGCGACCGGTTCGAGGCTCGATGTGTCGGGAGCATAGGCCCGGTCCACACCGCGTCGGCATCCGCAACCATCTACGACGAGTCCATCTTCTTCGACGAGGAGCCGGTCTTCGACGCCGAGCCAATCGTCGACGAGGAGTCGAGCATCGACCCCGTCCTCAACGCGTCCGTGCCGTCGACCATCTACGACGAGCCCGCCCGCATCGCAGGCGTCTCTTCGGCGATGCGTTGGTCATCGTCGAGGATTCTGCTTTCTACAGTGAGCAGATCTTCGATGAGGAGTTGGACAAGGGACCCGTCTTCGACGAGGAGCCCGGTGAATTCACCACCGTGGGCTGCAGTGACTTCCTCTTCGATGGCCCCGGCGTCACCACCGCCTTGACCGGCCACACCGCTGCCATGAGCCTGCGCCAAATGTCCTCGACATCCAGCACCGACAAGGAACTCGTCCTCGACTCCCACCTTGCTGCTGCGGTGCACGCGGTCGTGGTTGTTGTGCCGAGCAACAGCAACGTCGGCGCGCCCACCACCTCCTCGACGAAATGCTCAAGCGTCCTCGTCAACATGATGACGTCCACCGTGGCGGAGGAGCACTTGGCGGACCTCATCCATGCTGCTGCGACACCCACGGCCATCACGGTCCTGTCCTGCAACGACAACATCAGCACGCCCACCAAGTGTCCGGTGATGGGCCTCGACATCGACACCGATTTTGCCCTCAACATCGACATGCCCACCAGCCTGCCGGACAAAGTGTCCGGGTCATGTCCTTGACCCCATGGTGCCCGTTGAGGTGTGCGGAATAACCAAGGAGGCCATCCTCGCCCATTCTCGCGCTGCTGCTACACCTACGGTCATCACGGCCATGCCCAGGAACATCACGGTCGACATGTCCGTCAACCGCTCGACGAAATGTTTCAGCCTCATTGTCAACATTACAGCATCTCGAGCATGCTAATGGTATGATTCGTCCAATACCGTGGCCTTCTTTCCATTTGAGTGTTGATTGTTCTACAAGTTGGTATGTTCATTGGGTTTGGAAACCGCCATGGCCACTTGAACCTCGGAGAGAGCCGCAGCAGAGGTGTGGTGGTGATATTTCCTTGTATTACTACACCTACGGACATCTCTCGTCATAGCAACTGTCATAGCAACGGACATGTTCCAGGATGTTCCTTTTGTGGATGGTTTCAGCCATATGCTCTGTCCGGCCATCAATTGTGAAGAGAGGCGACCATGGCCACCACTTACAAAATTGCAGATAACAGCCATTTATGCTATTGTGCGGCCATCGCCTTGGCCTTCTTTCAACATGGATAGTGGCTCCCTTTGGATCATGGAATCGGTGTGGCTCGGAAGCCGCCATGGCCATCTTTCACCTCGGCTTATTGTGGAATGCTTCATCCAATATGGTGGTTATCTTTCATCCGGAACTGTTATACGTGTTGGAATTTCTGTTTGGTTTGGAAATCTCTGTGGCCATTTCTGAAGTTTCCGGATCACACAAGGGTGAAATCAGTGAGTGCTGGTTGTAGTGCAGCTTTTATTTTGGCCAATATATTTCCGGTAGCTCCTATCACCGTGTACGAGTTACCTCCAGGGCTAGTGATTATTAGTGAAGACCCTATCGCTCAAGTGCTCGTTAGTGTTCAGCTGAGCCAAATCATTTTATTCTCACAACAGAAGTGTGGTGGTTCCTGTGGCATTGCCCGGATTGTGTGGATTTCTATAATTCTTGAGTACTCTGCTGACAGAGCAATGGGTGAAGTTGGTGCTATTACAGTCAGTGGTGCTCCGAACAGGCTTTTCTTGCTTCAAGTATGCTCGCTAAACAAGGGTGTTCAGTTGGAGTGTTCCCTGAATTTCAGGTGGGTTACAATAATTAGCTTGTGTGGATCTCACTGGCAAAAACATGAGAGCTGTCAGTTTGAGATTATGAGAAAAGATCATTATTGTCAAGTTCTTGCCGGTTGCTCGGTTGCATTTTTCAGTGAGCTATTGGTGCAGCTGGATTGCTAACTTGTGTGGACCTGCTTGTTGGCTAGAGTTTGTGAAGTGGAACTATTCAGCGCAATTATTTGATAGTGCATACAAATCACTTGTGCATTATAAGTGGTCATCAAGGGTATATCCACAATTATGGAAGCCACCGTGGAAGATGTTTGCAGTGGTGCAGCTTATCAATTATGGAAAGCCCGATAATCAAAGTGGATATAGAGGCAGAGGAATCTTCCACAACTATTCTCTAATCATCGTGTATCTCGGTTCTGATGCAAGCGAAGCGATGGATTATCATGGTGATGATATGCCATCGATGCAATCATGGCTTCTATCTCGTTGGTGGTGTTCTACAGCTGTTGTCATGGTTGTCATTCTGCTTCAAAGCTAACATGGATAATATTGTTATCTCTGAAGTGCATTTGCTATTAGCTCCAGTCAAGTACAACAAACTGAAAATTATTTGCGTTGAATGGAGCTACTGTTTGTTACTCGGGATTCAGTGCACTCGGACACACAATTAAGATATGTTGGTTTGCTTTACTGCTGCAACAGAAGCATGAGCATGGTTACCTGTGGTGGCCTAGCAGGTTAGGGGTACTGCAGTTGAAATTACCGGTGGCTGATACAACTGAATACATATGCAATGAAATTGAAGAGCACTCCAAGGTGTTGTTACTGCACGTGTGTTTTTGCAAGGATGAAGTGCATGTCATATCCACACGGTTATCTTCTCAACTCGGTGCAGGGGTATCCCAGGTGTCCTACCAATTAAAGCTATTCAAGTCCGGTAAGGTCATTTCTGTCCAAGCGCTCATGGGTGGACATAAATCGTGTGGTCACAGGAGATGTCGGCTGGAACTCCTAGAATGTTATTACCTGATTGCAACATTGGAATGCTTGGTCAGCGGAACACCAACAGTACATCTTAGTGAGGGCAAGTTTGAGCTATGCAGGATCGACGAATGCTCAGTATTGGTGAAATGCTACCGGAGAAGCTGCTATTACGTCCGCTTGAGGGCAAGCTGGATGTTAAGAACGGGGAATGTCAGGACCCATCACCGGGCCGTCTCTATTATGGGCCATGGGCCATGTCCAGGTCGTGGCTTTCACAGCTGTACCTATACAAGAAGGCAGGCATCGGTGGAGGAAGGGGGAATCAATCAATCAATCAACAAACATTATCGAACAAGCTACGGCTTCTTCAACCTCTAGATCCTCATCTCCTCCTCTAGCCTCCTCTAGGCCTAGGGTTCTAGTACCTCATCCCACTTCTGTGCTTGATCTCCCTCCTCCCCGAGATCGTGTATCCCCATTTGTATCCGAAATACTTGTTCATCGATTGCTATTGTGAGTTGAGACTAGCTAGGTTGCTAACATATTGACGTGCATATATCTTTTCATTGGGCAGAGGTCCCAGGAGTGCTGCAAGTTAAGCGAAGGAAGGACCCTCCCGGTTTGTGACACGGATGGCCATCTCTAGATATGTAAACGGACGGCCAAGTGACAAGAATAACTGTGTTGACGCTCTTTAAAAATGTTCATATATGCACCGAATGGCTCTGGGATAGGCCAACAAATACGTCCAATTTCTATGATCTAGAAACTACGAACGTCAGAAATCAGATTCCTCGATTTCTTCATATAAAACGACAACCTTCGATGTCCAAACAATGTGTGTCGCCTGACGCCTGGTACCCCATCAGATCATCTCAATGGTGCTGAATTTCTGATACAAGTCCTCATCCTTCTTTGCTTGAGCGATCTCTGGGTCGACGGTGTGCTGCTTGCAGCCTCGGGGACCATAGTGCTCCGAGCATTTCCGCACAACCTTCCCGCACAAAGCGCAATAATGAACTTGGCACGTCCAGCAGAAGATATGGTTGTTGTTTACTATCTGTTCACACCAGAGACGACAAATGGTTTTGTTTATCAACATCTCGCTCCACATTTCTTTTTCATGTTTTGTCAGATTATATAAGACATATCTAACTTGATATTCATGTCACAGCAAGCCTATTGCTCGTTCGCCCATAATCCCATGGTATGCAAATGTGGAAACAACATTACCTTTTGATGCCGCTGGCGACAACTTGGGCACGGATAAGTTCTGAACTGTTTCGTCACAACCAGTTCTTTCTGTACCTTCCTAATGACATCACGTTGCCTCACCACCAGCTTCTCCTGGTCAAGTCTGCATTGCTCACTTTTCAAGAGGTGGAATTGTTTCAGATATTGTATAATTCCTCCTTTCTAAACAATATAGGTACGGATTTTAAACAACACGAGTATTGGATCATCAGAAATTCAGAAGAATGTACCTTGTATGATTTCTATCTAGTGCCTTGCCACAGCCATAGCAAAACTGATTTCCACAGTTCCTGCAAACCATGTGGTTGCATCCTGATACTCTAGAGATGGCAATACGACAGTGCGGGCATTGAACGGAATCATGAAGTATTTCCTTAACGCTTATTAATTCATTGAATAAATTCCTTTCCTTAGAAATGCTTGTGGGATGCACCTTTTCACGATTCTGTATACATTGAACAGAAGACAGTGAGCGTTGGTACAGTTCATATTACATGGAACTCGATAAATACAAGAATATGCTATACCACCTTAAAAGGACAGTAGCTACTAGTTGCTGGATCCAGAACATAAATAGACGCAAGAGGTTATTCAAGCACCTTTTTCTTTAGACAACAACATGGTTGAAGTTCTGTCAAAGTGGGTATGTTCATTACTATAAAGTAACAAAATCACATGAACTCTGAAGCAAAGCCACCAAGAATAATCTAACGACATTATGAAAAACACCCCCATAGTGGACATTCACAGCTAACAGTACTGCAAGGAGAAAAAGGGTACCCAGTCGACATATTATTGCTCATGTCTTGCAAACAGCATAGCATGGTAGCTGCATCTGATACCTGCAAGGAGAGAAGCTTTTCTTCTGGCGTCATGCATCTGTCACCTTTGTGACGACGTTCTCTGCATTGGGTGCAGAAGCTGAAGAAGCACTTGGAGCACTGGGCATTGTTGTCCTCATCTTCCAGACAAGCAGTTTGGCATCTTGGGCAGTAGGTCACATCCACCATTGAGTCTAGAGTTTTTTCAAGTATCAATCTTTCCCAACGTTCAAAATCTGCATCTCCTAGCAACCTCTTCAATAGATTGGGAGGAATAACACCCTTGCACTTGTCATGTGGGCATGACAATTTCTGCACTGTTCCTTCCTTGACATGCATTCTTGAGTAACTCTCCATGCACCTCCAGCAATAGTAATGCAGGCATGGAAGCTTTATGAAGTCAATACCTGAGGGCAAACAATTACATGGATTTAAACTTTGACATCTAAACTTTCCAGGCTGAATGAGAGCTTCAAATGTCCATGATTACTCCTCAGGAAGGTGACTGTTGTTGTGCTATTTCCTGATTACAGGCTTGGTAAAAAAAAACTTTTGATTGAATACAAAATTTTAAGGGGCTATTGCGTTTTTGCCCTCGGTCCGATGTCCAATTGTCATTTTATCCCTTGTTTTTCAATTTTGTGATTTTGCCCCTGTGATTTCAAAACGAAGACAAGTTTGCCCCTAAAAGTATTGTGATTTTACCCCTGTTAGGGGCAAAAGTTGTCTTCGTTTTGAAATCACAGGGGTAAAATCACAAAGTTAAAAAACGAAGGGTAAAATCACAATTGAGGTAGAAACACAATTGTCCCAAATCTTAATTATAAATATAAGTACGATGGGAGGGAGATATGAAAGGTGTACAATGGGATAGTATTTTGCTCAGAATACAACAAATTCAAACCCGAAGTAGATAAAAAAAATCTAATTTGGTTCGTAGCACTACCAATGGACACTAGGAAGACTATTCTAGTATTGACTGAAGTAAACTAGTTACCTGCATGTTCACTGAGACAAATCACGCAGTCATGAAGGCCACTTATAAAAGATTCATGGCATTGCTCCTCATTGTAGCTAGTCAACCATTGAATTATAGACTCTATAGGCATAGTATGTACAATAGCCCGAACATCTGTAGGACCCATCACACAATCAGACTGACGAATGACTATCCTATCATGAAAACCAAGATGTGAAAGGGCAGATCTCTGCAGCCATTGCACCCACTCATATATAACTTCTTGTCCTGGTTGCTGCACCCAGATTGAGTCCAGCATCTTACAAAGGGAGATAGCTTTGTCCTGTCCCAACCATTGTACACTTTGAGTAAAATATGGAGGATGATGGCTTGGGTATGATGGAGGCATAAGACAAGTCAGTGAGATTGGAGCCAGGTATTGGACATTGAACATGTGAATCAGACCGTCCGTGGCAGCATCAACACCCTGAAATAGTTCTGCAGACACACTGATACCACCTGGAATTTCACAATGCACATGAATCTGTAAAGAGACAACAATAGAGAAACAAGTATCACAATTTTCGTTGTGTTTCTGATAGATACCATTTCCTGGGAATTTAGTACTCCAACAAAAAGTACATATACCTGAAAACACCGTGACCCAGCAATTTCATCAAAAATGCCAACATTCTCTCCGTAAATTGCCTCCAGTGCCAGCATCTAAACAATCAACACAGCACATGAAAGCATTCATCAGCAGAAGACCATTGAAATCCTCATGTTTTATTTTTTATATGGTTTTCATACACCACAATCTGAGACAATAATAGTTTCACTTACTTACGACCCATCATAGTTAGTCTTTCTGTTCTTATACCGCAATCCGAGAACAAATATTCATCTTTTTATAACCTGTGCATTATTTTTTGTCTTTAGCAACTGTACCACTTAATTATGGAATTGATAATTTCTCAGGCACCCCCACACCACCCCAATCTCATTCCACAAAGCTCAGCCGTTAGATCAAAACTTTGCTGTCCTTTTTTCTTTTCGTTGCAAAGACTAAAACCAACTTGAAAAGTTGTTTTATATACCAATATGCAGGCAGAGGCCTTGCTTTTCTCGGAGGTACACACTACACACGAACATAATGTAGGTTTCTCAAGTAGAGGATCATCAATTTCTCATTATGCCGTCTCAGCTGGCACAATCGATGCCGTACAAGTCACCAAATCCAAGTGTTACCAGTGAAAACTATAAGAAGCCGACTGGAGCAACTGAGCAAGTGTAGTACCTCATCCTGCTGGCGCTGGTCATTGGCTCGGAGCTGCTCGTCCGGTACCTGGGGCTCCTCCCCTCCCGCGCCCGTAGCGTCATGTCGCGCAGCGTCCTCACCTCCTGGCCCTCCCTCTCCTCCGGCAACGCCTCTCGCTCCTCGTGCGGGCGCAGGCCCTCCATCTGTAGACTGCGCGTCGCGGCGTGAGTGCGCCGCCGCCGGAGGCTGTGAAACGCCAAACCCCGGCCGCGTTCCGTTCCGTTCTCCTTCGTGGTCTCACCGAGTTGGAGATGGGCTGGTGCGGCACCTATGGCCATAAACGGCCTATAACATATAGGTCCTAACATATATGAGGAGCTTCAATTCACGGCCCACATGGAAGCAAGAGCGGGTCCTAAAAAAAACGAGTCCGAGCTTTACTCCAGATGTAAATTTAGTTCAAAGCAGCTGTCTAAAACTCAATAATTGCAAATGTACTAATTAGGTCATTCTCAATTCTCAATGGACTCTTTCGTTTCGCGGTTTTCAAAAGTGGCACATCATCTTTGTGGTCGTGTTTTCCCAAATGAAATTGCATCTCTTAATACTCTCTTTCATGGCACAATTTCATAGGTTGGTAGAATATTAAAATAGATTTGATACGGTGCTTGAGGGGAACCCACGACACCGTTCCCTCAAATTTATCATCCGTAGAACTCGTTAATTATGTTTATCACGACAATTTGACTTCAAAGGGACACTTAAGTAATTTCGCAGATGCCTAATTGGCCTCCACGATCCGACCTCTTCCTGCCCAACTTCAATCAGCCCGACGGCGTTGCCCATGCCTTTGGCCACCGATACCGTCGCTATGCGTCGTCATCCGCTGCCGCCACCGCCTCGAGCCCTCGAACGACGGCTATCATGCGAGTACATCATCGCCTATGCCTTCCCCATCCTCTTTTGCTCAATCCCGCCATCGTCCACCTTCCTTACCGGCGGTATGAGAGGCGAAGGAAGTAGGAGAGCTTGTTGATGTGATGAGATGCGACGGAACACGAAGGGATCATCGGCACCACGACCGGGTACGCCGGTACATGAGCAGGTTGTGCGCCACTTGCCACCGCCGCCGCTCCTCGGCGGACTTCAAAAGCATTAGCGCCCTATGCTTTGTCGGATGAGTTGTCGTCGCCGAAGCTGCCTTGCTTATCCATTGTTGCCACGGCGAATCGGTGGCAACAAGGCGAACCGAGTCTAGCTGTTTGAGGAGTGGTGACGGAGCGGATCATGGTGAGGTGGGGGAAATCGTAGGCTCGCCCGCCAAGGAGACATGATGGAGGGCGGCGAGTTCGCTGGAGCAAGAAGATATGCTTGGGAAGTCGGAGGGCTCGCCGAGGGATAAACACGTTGACGGTTGAGGGATATGTCCCCTCTACGGTACACAATACGTAGTATATAAGACAATGTGTAGTTATTAAATTGTCTTTGTGTAATTATAAAATAATAAAATATCTGGTGCCGGGCCTATCTTTTTTGTATTGGTCTACAACTTAAAAGTACTTTTTCACAGGTACCTCCCTATTATTAGTCCTTAGATCTAACTAAATGGATGACTTATTAATTCTAAACATCATAACACATCTCATATTAAAATATTGCTAAGTGGTGCTTAGTTATTGGTTGAGAGTATTGAGGATGAAAGGAAAGACTCAATGCTATTTCATTTGGCTTTCATTGTTTTGGAAAGGGTGCCCATATTCTTTCATGGGGATGAAAGGTATCTCTCCTCTTTCATAATAAATATCTTGCCATGTCATCGTATTTGTTGATGTGATATATAGTTAATTGCAAAAAAAAGACCCATTGAGAATGACCTTAACGTTTTCTTAAGAAAAAACAAAGAGAGCAGAAAAACTTGAACATCATAAAAATTTACGATATTGGATCCTTTCAACCATGCAGCAAGAGTTCAAAAGAGTAAACAGGCGGCTACAAGTTATATATATATAAGCAACGCAGGAAAGTGTGTACTGCTCCCATTGCGGAGTAAACCAATTTTCACCGTGGTCGAAATCAGTTCTCTGCCAATAGAACAGCTAAGGACTAAGGGTTCTGAACAGAGCTACTCCAGGGTTATCACCCTTCTCGGTTAGTGCTTGAGAGATCTCTCAGGGTCAATTGTGTGCTGCTTGCATCCTCGGGGACCATAATGCTCCGTATACTTTCGAACCACCTTCCGGCACGATGCGCAGTAATGAACCTGGCAGGCCCAGCAGAAGATATGGTTGTTGTTTCTCATCTGCTCGCATCAGAGAAAACCAAGTGGTTTATTATTTTTACCACATTAAAGTGAAAAGAGAAGTGACATATGAAACATCTCGGTCTTTCTTTCCTTCATTTTTCTGTTACGTTCAATAAAAAGCCTAGTAGAAGAAGAATTACAGACTCAGGTGACATTTGAAATCTGCGACACATTACCTTGGGATTTGGTTGGAGACAATTCGGGCACGGATGTTGTCTGGACGACCCCTGCAGTGTTAGTTCCTTGTGTGCCTCTTTCTGTGTTTCTTCTTTCAAAAAAGAGGTAGCATCAAGCTGCGTGGGATCAGTTGATCTACTTTTACTACAGCCATAGCAGCCCAAGTCCCCACAGCCGTAGCAGAATGCTTTCCCACAGCGCCTGCAGATCATGTGGTTGCAGCCTGACACGCGTGAGATGGCAGTGCCACAATGTGGGCATGGAACAGAAGAGCGGAGAACTTCCTTGATGCTTAATATTTCTTTCGCCAAGTAAATTGTCTTGTCACTGTCACCTTTGCTTAACCGATGTAACTTTTCACGCTCCTGTGTAAAGTGAATAGAACAACGATCAACGAAGATTCCCATTACAATACAAAGTTCATTGCTCGGAATACCACTACAACAACTGATCACTAAAGTGTGACTTGTTGGAAAATATATTTTAATATACAGTAAGAATCATATTGTACATTACGTGCTTCCTCTAGACAAAACTGTTATGGGCAATTGTTATTCAATAGAATCTCCATGCGTATTATTCACAGCCATAGACAACCACAGGCCATCATACTATACATCTAGGACATGATTCAACTTTCATCAACACACACTAAAAAAAATGCTTGTCAAAATTCAGAAGAAATATATAAAAAATATCTTCTATGAAATTATCAAGTATCAACTTTGGCATACCCAAGTATTCGCGTTGGTTAGGTTCACTTAGCAAGTCACGATAGAACTTCAGTCTGATAGGGAATAAATACAATACAGCTCATAGTAATGAAAAACAAAGAAGCAGAACTATATTGCAAAGAAGAATTGGGTGCAAGCAGCATTTCTTACCCATGAGGAGAGAAGCTTTTCTTCTGGAGTCAAGAATACACACTTCTCGCCAATGTGGCGACGTTCTCTACAGCGAGTACAGAAACTGAAGAAGCACTTAGAGCATTGGGCGTTGTTCTTCTCATCTTCCATGCAAGCTGTTTCACATCTCGGACAGTAAGAAACATCATCCATTGAGTCTAGGGCTTTCTGAAGTATCAATCTTTCCCATCGTTCAAAATCTGCATCTCCTAGCAATCTTTTCAACAGATTAGGAGGAACATCCCCCTGGCACTTGATATCAGGACACAACAACTTCAGCACTGTGCCATCCTTGAGATGCATCCTAGAGTATGTCTCCATGCACCTCCAGCAGAAGTAATGCCCGCATGGAAGTTTGATGAAGTCAACACCTAGTAAGAAACTCATCCTTTAGCCAATGGCTATAAATTACTCGCAGCAAGATGGCACATGAAGACAATTATCCTTTAGCCAGTGGCTATAGACCGAGATTTGTTACTAAGGAACTTGGAAAGAAACTTAAATTTGAATAACCCCACATTTCCTCCTTTCTGATTCGAAAGCCAACGTTTTAGTAGTACAAATATGGCCTTTCAAATAAAATCTTATGATTTCAAGAAGATAATAACTTATATACTATATTCTACAAGGATTGATATGTCGTTACTGGTCTACAAGATTAAGGATGGTAGTTTAGGAGGTATACAAATTCATCGAGTTTGTAGGAGACATAAGATTAGTAGGGATTTATGGATCCTTTGCTTGAGCACAAATCTAAACATGTGTAATGATGGAACAACCAAGTACCTGCATACTCACTGAGACAAACCATACAGTCATGAAGGCCACTTAGAAAGGATTCATGGCACTGCTCCTCATTGTAGCTAATCAACCAATCAACAATAGACTCGACAGATTTAACCTCTGCAATAGCCCGAACATCCACAGGAACCATCATATTATCAGAATCAAACTGTTGGATGACTACTCCATCATCAAAACTAAGATGAGGAAGTGCAGAGTTCTGCAGCCATTGCACCCACTCATAGACAACTTCTTGCCCAGGTTGCTGTTTCCAGATGAAGTCCAGCATGTGGCATAGGGAGGAAACTTTCACACCATCCAACCATTGTACATTGAGAGTAAAAACTGGAGGATGATGGCTTGGGTATGATTGAGGCATAAGACAAGTGATTGAGATCGGAGCCAAGTGCTGGACCCTGAATGTGTGAAAAATCCGACTGTCTGTGTCATCATGATCAACACCCTGAAATAGTTCGGCAGACACACTGATACCATCTGGAATTTCACAATGCACATTGACCTGAAAAGAATCAACAATAGAGGGGAAAATCGGTCTTTATTTTTCTCATAAATATGATGCCACTGGGAGTCTGAATACAAGTAAAAAGGATATACCTGGAAAGATCGCAGTCCAGCCTTTTCGCTAAAAATGCTTACACTGCCTCCGTAAATGGCCTCCATAGCCAGCACCTAAGCAGCCATGTATCACATAAGACGATTGCATCAGCGGAAAAGCATTGGACCGAACCAACATTCAGAACCCATTTCAATTACTCTTTTTAAACAAGAGTTCAACATCTTTGGAATCCAGAAACCCGTGGTAGTGTTGCCCATATTTTGTAGCCATCTTTTGCTCTCGTACACCGAGACTATTTGAAAATTTTGCAGTGTAGCATAGTCTAATTGCAACAAATTTACAGTTATTCGGCATAACTGCATGAAACAGCAACGAGGTAGATCATTGTATAATAGCATTATTAAAGCAACAGGCCTAGTGTTCTGATTTTTCGCCTTGTCAGAGTCATGTGCATTCACCCAATTAACCCAAATTGTACGAACCATAGCCGTAACCCGCAACCCACCCCTACGACCAGTCCCTCGCTGATAAACATACATCCACGACGGCCAGCGAGGCTTGCACAAAGTATCCACTCGAGCAAGTAGTACCTCATCCTGCTGGCGCTGGTCGTTGGAGCGCAGCTGCTCGTCGGACACCTGAGACTCCTCCCCTGCCGACTATTCCGGAGCATCATCTCGCGCAGCATCTGCACCTCCTTGCTCTCCGCCTCTTCCGGCGACGGCTCTCGATCTCCGTGCGTGCTCTCCATCTGCTGCGTCGTCGCCGCTGAGCCCTCTCCGAATCAGCGCCGAAAAGCCCCCGTGGCGCGTGGTTCGGCCCGTCGTGTGTATACGGAGCCCGCGTGGACAGAAGTTCCCGTTCTGTTCTGCTTCTCCCGGAGTTCACGACGCATCCGTCGGCGCTTTGGGCCAGTATTAGAGGTTCGGCGCGTGGTTCGGCCCGTTGTGTGTATACGGAGCCCGCGTGGACAGAAGTCCTTTAAGTCCAGTTTACTCCCCCAACTATCCACTTTATCCAAATTATACCCTAAACAAAATCTTGGCTCATTTTACTCCCTCAAACAATTTAAGTTGGTACAATTTACTCCCTTACGTAATTTCTCTTTTTATTTCTCTTTATACAAGTTGTGTTTAATGCTTAAATTTTGACAACGATAGTTTTCATTAAACCTTACGTTAAAACAAATATAATATATATTTTAAATGTAGTTTTTATAGTTTAATAGCATCAAATATCATCTTAATTATATAGTTCTAGAATTGTATACAAATATTTAAGAAAAATATAAAATATTTTCTTTTATATTGAAAATGGTACTATGTATCATCATACAAAAATTGAGCTTCAAATTCAAATCGTACAAAGAGAAACAAAAAAGAGAAATTACATAAAGGAGTAAATTGAGCCAACTTAAATTGTTTGAGGGAGTAAAATGAGTCAATATTTTCTTCGGGTGTAATTTAGACATAGTGAATTGTTCGGGGAATAAAATAGACTTTTCCCATTTTAATATGAAGAAGTGCAAATAACTGTCTTCATAACATAGTATAAAGTTAGATGTATTTATACCCATCTAAATTAGTGAGTTATTCGATTTGTATGCGTATTCATCAAACACCAGATTCATATTTGCATCCGAACAATATTTGTATTTGTATTTGTATCCATATTATAAGCTCTACTCGAACCGTATTCGATCCGTTTCCACCCCGAAATGTTTCCCATTGTTTAGGGAATAGAGAAATAAAAAGACATTAACGGTGGAGATTAATTAGGGAGGACGGTACCTGAGGTACCGCTCAAGTACCATATCAAACCACCATTAACAATAATAGTAGCGAATTTCCAAACTACAAATTCCAGCAATGGAATATTCAAATACATGTCACAAGGTGAAAATTTGAAAGATAAATGTGCCAGTTACTTTTTGCAAATAAAAAAATACTTGAATTTACACTTCTTTTATGAATTGGCATAAATAAATCACAGCGTAACGACATATAATATCTCCAAGAAATTTCGCATGGTTCTATTGGGTTTTGTTCCTCGACATATAAACAATCCGCAACCTGAATATACTCCTTCCTGTTTGGCGTTTGGACATCTTTGAGCTAAAAAAGTTGTCTTCACGTCGTCAATTAACATCCGCAGGGAGTACAAAGAAAGTCTTCAACAATGAATGAATAATAAAGCAGGTATTTGCGTGCAGTGCATACCCTCATTCACAGATCTGCCGTATGCTGCTTGCATCCTTTGGGACCATAATGCTGTGATGCCTTATGGACAGGCTTCCGGCACAGGGCACAAAAATGCTTCTGGCACGCCCAGCAGAAAACGTGGTTATTGTTTCCTACCTGCCAAAATTTCAAAGCAAGTACTGCATAATTAATAGGTGATTCGTAGGCATTGGCTCAATTATCGTGAAACAGGTAATACAGTAATAATATCAGATGGTTAAAAAGGTCACTATGATAATTTAGGGAGGATTAATCTGGTTTAGGCATAGTTCAAACCAAAAACAAAAATTAAAAACTAAATAGCATAGACATCAGTAGCTGATTTGCTTTGTATCAAAAAACAAATGATGAGTCAAAATTTAATCATAACATGATTCATGGTTACTAAAATATTTGCAACCAAACCTAGAAAGGTCGAAGTGTAAAACTGTATATATAGGCGCGAAACTATTCAAAGAGTGAGGTGTCATGAAACAATATTTTCTTAGATTCTCGATGCAAATATACATTCTATTTGTACGTATTATGTTATTTACCTTTGGAGATGGTTGACGGCATGTAGGACAAAGATGACCCTGACCATGCTGTGCATAAATGTCAGCGTGGGCTTGTGCAACAACTTGACGCCGTACCCTAGGATTCATTTGCAATTCCCATCTGTCAATTTCCTCCTGAGGAAAAAGCACACATGAACCCCTGTATGTGAAAAACATTATTATTTTTTGTCAACAACCACATTGCATATACAGCAACTGAAAGGATATAGATATATCAACAAAAGTGAACTCACTTGAAATGGTCATATCCTGAAATTGCACGATTACATTGATAGCAGAAGTACTCATTGCAGTTCGAACAAACCATCTTATTGCATCCTTCCGTCTTAGATATGGCCATCTTGCACTTTGGGCACAGTTTTGAATCCTTCATAATCTCCTTCAGGCTTTTTAGTTCATTCAAAATTTTCTGCTGATCTCCTTTCATTTCTCCCGCTTTTTGCCTTGCCTTTATAAAATAAAAAATAAACTTGAGATTCTCAACAATACTTCAGAAAACATGGGACTACACACAGAACAGGAACCGTAAATGATCCTTAATGTTAATAAACATTTTGTACAAAAATATAGGTTAAGACGTCTCTGTTGTGCGGGTAGCCAAGTAACAAATGTTATGTAATCAGGCATAATGACCCTGTTGGGACGACAAAGGGCAGCTACAGCCTGCAAGACTTTGCTTGAGAGTTACAAGATATATAAAGCACCATGGACAATGCCCTATTATTAAAAAAGGCAACAAAGACTAGTAACCCTTCCTGGTGATGATTAAAAATATTGCTTAAGATATATACTGAAATCTTATCTGAGGGAACACAATTCTCATACCTCCAAAATTAAAAGCCTTTCTTCTGTAGACAGACATTGCTCTCCAATATGACGACGGCTTCTACAAAGTGTACAAAAGCTGAATAAACAATTTGAACACACTGCCTCGTTATCTGCATCCTCCAAGCAAGCAGTTTGGCATCTTGGACAATAGACAACATCACTCATGGCATCAAGAGTTCTCTGAAGTAGTAATCCTTCCCACCGTTCAAACTCATTCTCCCCAAGCAGCCTTTTCAAAATATTAGGGGGAACACCACCTTCACATTTCGTATCAGGACATCGCAACTTCATAACATTACCCTCTTCGATATTTATTCTGCAGTATGATTGCATGCATTTCCAGCAAAAGAAATGATGGCATGGAAGTTTGATGAAATCGACACCTGATGAGGTAATGATACAGGCAGATTTAATTCAGATGACGAGGATTGAAAGAAAGAGAAATGAAGTGTATCAAAGTTTAGCGCACATCAAGAAGATCACACCGTGCTTAAAGTTTACAGTGGATGAATGCATTTTTAACGGTGCGAAGATAATAGAGCAAGTGCAACATTTTCCGGCAGCTAGTATTCTAGTTTACTTTATAAAGAAAGGGTATTTGATAAATAAACCACATATTGACTTGTACTAGCAAATTAAAACACATTATGCAGTGGAAAACAGAGGCCAACATGTATACACCTTAATGGTAAGTAAAACAGAGAACAAAATTAAAGAACAGCACCACAAATGTTATTGCAGAAACAACTAAGGGGAAAGAGCTACCAGGAAGCTCGCTGAAACAAATCATGCAGTCATGGATAGCATTTAAGAAAGCTTCATGATGTTTATTGTCATTGTATCTCATCATCCTTGGAATTATAGCATCTGGTGAAGCATTATCTGAACATGCACGCTCATCCCCACCATCTTCAGAACATGTTACATCACCCTTGCTTAAAACTATCTCATTATCAAATCCTAAGTGAGAAAGGGAAGAACTTTGGAGCCATTGCACCCACTGATATGTTACTTCCATGCCATGTTGCTCTTCCCAAATCATATCAAGCATACGGCATAATGATGAAACCATCCCTTTGTCAAGCCATTCTGTGGAGATAGTAAAAAGGGGAGGGTGATGGCTTGGGTATGATGAAGGCAAGAGACATGTCAGCAAGATTGGTGGCAAATGCTCGACTTTAAACTTGTAAACAAGATCATCGTCATTGCCATCACCTGCTGCCCCATATCTTAATGTTCCATCACCATAACTGAGCCTTGTTGATACATCTATAGCATCTGGAATCTCGATATGAACATGAACCTGCAATTACATTAGCAAATAAAAATCCTTGCTTTTAGAAAGAATATGACCAACAACAAAGCCTTTTTGTCCCAAGAAAGTAATATGGCCCAAGAAGTGAAATCTACGGACATACCTGAAAAGACCGCTGGCCTCCCTTTTTGTTGAAAATAACTACTGTATCTCCAAAAATTGCTTCCAAGGCACAGATCTGAACATTTGATTGCATTGTATCAGACTAAAAGAAGTGATTACCAGACACTTTGTTGTATAACAGAAAGACAACTACAACATCATAATTAATAAAAATCTGAAGACAAGCATTTCTTCCACTTCTCTTTGCTGACCAAGACACAAACCCAAAATCTCACTATTTTGCTATGTGTAATGGACTTATGAGGCTGTAATATTCATAGCAGAAACATACAGAACAATTTAGTCCTCATCTGACCAAACAGCCAGCGCAACGCCAGATAAAAGTCATAACTTTGAATGTGCATCCATAAGAACATAACTAACAGAAAAGCCTCGCACTTGTCGGGCCAAGATAATCTACGAGTCAAAGCGTATAGCAGAGAACAGCGTGTCACCTCATCCTCCTGCCTCTGATCATTGGCGCGCAGCTCCTCCTCGGTCAACTCCACATCCTTCCCAGCTACAGCGGCCAGCTCGTGCAGCTTCATCACGGCCTCCTCCTCCCGGCTCTGGCCCACCGCAGCCCGCCCAGAAGATGACGCCTCCGCCGGCGGCTGAGGGGGTGGAGGTGCTTCTTGCTCGGGAGGCGGCGGCTCCTCCGGCGGATCACCATCAGAAGCAGCGGAGGGGACGTGGAGTTGCTCAAGGGCCTCGGTGGCGGCGGCTATCCCCGCGTCAGGCACCTTAAGGTCCTGGGCGGCGGCGATGGGGCTAGGGTTTGGGGCCATGGCCTTCAGGTGCGGCCCCCGCACGGCGGCGCCTCTCGGCTTGGACGACTTCCGAGGCATCTCGCGGTGGCAGGCAGCCGACGAGTGTAAACACACGAACGGATTCCAGTCAAGAGTTGGTTGGCTGCTTTGCAGCGCGGCGGCGCGCCCGGAGATGTAGCGGCGAGGAGGAGACCGCGTGAGGCGGTGCCGGCACGGGGGACACGAATCTCGGCGCGCTCGATTATTAGGAAGGTAAGCTGTCCTGGCTCGACCGCTCGCGCCACGGCATTAAGAGGCACAGGCCGCAACGGAACTCTCGTTTTTGCACGTGAAAGGCACGAGTAGCAGGCCTGTAAAAATGGTCCTCCATTTCGGCATATGCAGGCCGGCCTCTATTTTTGCTGACCCAATTTTATGGGCTCAACTCTAGTCATAATATACAAAACCAGGCCTCTATGGCTCTATTCGTGGACCATACGTGTCAGCGAGATAACAAAAACAACGATCTTTTTTGGCACCCGAGTCCCCACCTCGCCGCCGTTCGTCGTCCGGATCCTGCGCGTGTGCGTCGGTGCGCGCCGCCGTAGCTCCGGGTCCTACGCGCAAGCCTTTCCTCCCGAAGGGTGCCGCCTCATCGCCGACTTCCTCCTCCTCGTGCATCAGGGAGGTGGAGGTGCGGGTGTGCACGAACCGCACGTGCACGCGGCAGGGCGGGCGCGAGGTTTTAACGTAGCCTCCTGCGGGTGCCTCGGCCGTTGCGGGCTTCACCTACGAGAACGAGACGCTCGCTGAAGCCATTGCCATGGAGGCAGTTGCGTCGGGAAGCCCCTGGCTCCCTTTGCCTGCATCCACGACACAGTTGCTCGCCCAGGGATCTGAGAGCGCGCCGCTATCATTCGGAAGATAGCCATTGGCCTCTCATCGATTCATTGTTTGTACAGATTTACTAATTGTAGAGCTAATGTATGAGTGACATGTGGAGATGCAGATGCGCTGGCTTAAGCTTTTAGTTTATGAGCCTGCTACAACTGAACTACTGCAATGTCTGTGTGTTGACACCTGTATCAGTCATGTCTTAATGAGGACTTTTGCTGTGCTCCCAAATAAATGCCCACCGTTTATTTTCCAGATCCAACGGTTTAGATCACCATCATGATACTTTCAATTTCCACATATATCATGAGTATCATTATGGGGTATCATAGGTATCAAATGATAGTTTAGTAATCTAGCAGGGTGGTAATTTTGTAAATTGTCCTGTTTGTAAGGGGGTAAATGAAAAAATAGTGTTTCTCGTTCCATTTGGCCGGTCTTGTTGCAGCGATGGCGGACGGATGGAGGAGCCCTGGTCGATCCCGGCGGCACGGGCACAGGAACTGCCCCGGTGGACAGGTCGGAGGAGGCCGGCGACCTGCTGGTTGATCCTGGCGACACGGGCGGCGGCCCGGTGGTCGATCCGGGTGGGGCACGGCGGCGGCGGGCGGCAGCCGGTGGTCGATCCGGGTGGGGTACGGCGGCGGCGGGTGACGGCCCGGTGGTCGATCCGGGTGGGGCACGGCGGCGGCGGGCGACGGCCCGGTGGTCGATCCGGGTGGGGCACGACGGCGGCGGGCGGCGGCCCGGTGGTGGATCCGGGTGGCGCTGTCACAGGAACCGCCTCCGTCCCACCCTGTGTGCCAAGGTCGTCGCGCCTGCCCCTATCGATGAAGCGGAGGGAGGAAGGAGGGCTTGGAGGATGGTGATCGTGAGACGCGCAGGCCGTCGTGCCTCCTGGCGGTTCTGTTGATCGCCGACGACGTCAACTACCAAACACTGTCAGTAAGTTGTCCCCTATTGTGTCCTGATCCGAGATTATTTTCAAATTTTTCTGTTTCACATTGGATGATTCTAGTTAGAAGGTTAGCATTATCACGAAATCATTGCTAAGCTATCAATCACTTTTCATGCAATCATGGCACTAGCTAATTCTGCTTATTATTCGTTGATAAACTTCATAGCTAGGTATTTGGCATGCAAGAATGTTTCTTCTGTTGGACTAGTTCTAACAATTCCACCACCTTAAAATCATTTGTTGTTACAATCCTTTAGCAGTTTCAAAATAAGAAACAAACAATAATGCACTAATGATCGTTTCCAGCCCATGATACTTCTGAGACATGTCTGCATGCCCATAAACGTCCAATACTTGATGAACACTAAGAACAGTCACAATGATGATAATAAACACTGCTTTTAGTGAATGATAATAAACAGTTAGTAATTCCAACGGCAGATGCCCTGACAAGAAGTTCATTTGGGCATGTAATATCTTAAGGCTTCTCGGTAACAACGGCATCTGGCCTCTGAGTCGATTGGAACTAAGATGTAGGTACTTCAAACTAGTCATGTTGCAAAATCCTCGCGGTATAACTCCACTAATACTATTGTTAGTAAGATCAATGTTATATAAGCTGCTGAAGTGCTCCATACTACTTGGAAGTATTCCGGTCATATTATTGCTTGATGAAGTCAAGCAATACAATTTCCTCGAACACTGTAAATTCTCCACCAAATCTGTAATGTTTCCAGATGACAGACTCATGTCAAGGTGTATGCTTTCCAGCTCACATAAATTTTTTAAGTCCACTGTCATTGTGGCTGCATTTCCATTAGAAGTAAAATCTAGGTGTTCGAGCGACACCATTTTGCTTAGGGCATCAGGGAAGGGACCATGAAGATAGGTTGCAGCTAGGATGAGTGACTTAATGCTTGTTACTTTCCAAAACCAGCACTAGGCGATTGGATGACCAAAGTAGTTATGTGACAGATCAAGTTCCTCAAGTTCAGTAAGATTTTGGTGTGTGATATTTTAACACAGGGTGATACTTTACAAAGATGGAAATATTCAATAGGACCAATATGCATGATACTGGTGCATATTGATTTTCCGGTGACAAAATCTGAGATTCAATATGCTTTATTTCAGATGGGTTCCACCTTCCTTGCTCTGTAACAGAAGCCCGAAACATAAGAAGGATACATTTGCTGCTGGTAGAAGCAAGGTAAGTGTTTTCTTAGGACTAGGCAGATGTTCTTTTGCTTCTGATACAACAAATGGTTTAAAAGATTAATTTTCTGTTTCCTTCTCCAGAGTGTTGAAATTGAGCGTACATTGACTGAATCACAACTTGACGAATTTGAAGACATGCTACGAGCATTGACATTAGAGAGGAGCCAAATAAAGAAAGCAACGGGATTTGACCTGGATAATGCCAATGCAGCGGGGGAGGTAATGCCTATCATTTGAATAATTTTGCGACTTTTATAACCTATCATTTGGACCCACACTGAGATCAGTTAACTAATTTGATGATAATCTGTTGCCAACAATGAATAAAAAAATCAACATGGGGGAGTATATCAGTGTTCTCAGACAACAGCCTAATTCCATTGCACACCTATTGAGGAGAAAAATAAGTACCTAAGTGCTGCTGTGAGAAGTCACTAAAAGTACCCCTGATATTTTCTATTTGAAAATGAGCTATGTCAGCAATACAATTTGTATTGTTTTATTCTTCAAGGACTGGAGAATAAGGTCAAATGATTGGTTACAAATGTTTGTAACTTTTCTAAATTATATTAAAGTATCTACTGTACTGAAAATTCAGCTATAGAATGTGTGCTCGTATGTGCTATGTCCCTCAACGAAAGGACATGTCTTTTCACGATACAATTACAGGGTTAGTTTTGTCCCCATGATCGTCGCCTTTTTTGATTTTGTTGAGTTTGGAATCCACCAATAGAACCGGCAACTTATTCCTGAAATCGTCTATATCCGTCTGTGATAACAGGATAAGGGAAAACAAATTTGTTAGTTTGATAGTTATATAAACAGTCTTTCAATTAAAAGGCATACACAATACCTACCTGTGTGATAAGCTTCAGAAGCAGGTTGATAAGCTTCGACAAGTTTTGCGCATAAAACTCGACTGTTAACCATATCTTGCAAGTTGAATAACATAGCGAAGCCTGCTTTTTTGAGCATCCTTTTGCGGTTCACTCAAATTCTTTAATACAGCCATAAGTTTACTTATTGATATCTGCAATGTCCCCTGCATAGGAATTAATTTGCTTAATTTCTTTAGAGCAGATGGTCCACTCGTTTCTTTGGAACATGATTAGCAGATCTTGTGTACATTATTGTGCAGCTACTTATTGTGAAAGGTAAAGGACGACTCAAATTGTATGTGGTTCAATTTTTACCTTTGATTTTGTATAAGGTGTTGGATTTTGCTTTCCTTTTTTAGGCGGCTCAAAGTGTCTCTGATCATCCTCCATGGTGAAGTTTATTACTGCATAAAGTTATGTCATTGATATGGAGTATGTCTAAAAAATCTGAGTAATAATTATGCAATTGAATACAGGATACATGGGACTAACAGCCTTACCAATCTGGAAAAGGGAAGACAGATGTAGAGGTCTTCACATGACAGGTCGTCGGCTTCAGATGAGAGAGGAAAAAAAGAAAGCTGAGGTCCAAGTCTTCGTGAGGGTGTCAGCTTCAGAAGAGAGGACGCCGCAGGGCCTTGTTCCAGCTTCTTGTATTGCTAGTTCCGTTTGTTACGAACAAATAATTAGAGTCCTAGTTGTCCACAAGTAATTAGAGTCCTGGTTGTCACCTACATGTATCCGTTGTTGAGACTTTTCTGAATACGTGTGTAAACCAAAGAGGCATGAAAGTAACATATGCATCGGCTCAGGTTCTTTTTTAGTTGGTCTAACTATAGTCCGTAATTAATCAGGAAAAACTTTAGAAGTTAATGCATCAAAAAATTGAAAATTATAGAGAAAAAATTCAATGTAATTTGAAAGGAATTAATTTGTGTAAAATTTGAAAAAATGGTGTTTCCTTTGTTTCTTTTATGAATCTCTCTCAATATTGTGAATTTGAAGCTGAATTTTGGTACATACATATAACAAGGGAACTCTGGTAGAACATATTTTTGGCCAAATTTTTTGAATTTGTTTTCCATTTGGATTTTGAAAAGTTCATTCAAAATTGAATAATGTTGCGTAATCTCTTAAGGAAAACGTAATCTAGTATTGGCTTTCAGCTTAACTGTTCGTAGGCGTATTTTCAGTATAAGAACGGGAGGCCAGTCTGCTGCCCATTTCAGATCCACCAAACCGGCGTCGGCTCGGACGTAGGGTGGAGGCGGGCTCGATCCCCTCCGTTCTTGGGCACACAACCTTAAGCCTACCTTCTTCATCAGTGCAATATTTAAAAAGAAGTCAACATCATTTTGCTGCTTCTCATGCATGTAGTTCAGAACATACTCAGCATCACAACCTTCAATACTTTTCTTCTTCTTCCTAGCAAAGAAGTTGTACAAGTCTCTCAGCATGAATCCGGTATCGCTAGGACCACCATAGTTCTTCTCCATAACATCCATAATCTGACAAGTACGGAGCTCTCCGAGTCCTAGTTCAATTGCTTCAATTCCTTGAACTGCACTGAGGCCATGGTGAGACCGCAACACAAAAACATATTGTGGTGCCAGAAGCTTGTGGTTGTGGACGTCGTTGAAATCTGAAACAAACCACATCCCTGTCGCTTCATTCAGCTTCACGTCCAACTTAGCCTCGCATCCACACCTGGTCAAATCTTTGGACTCCCTCTTCTTATTAGGGTTGTCAAAGCTATTTATTGACCTGTAACCTTCATTGGAGCAACAATACCTCCTCCATATCATCTCATGACTCCCTTCTTTCCACCTCGGCTTATCTTTTCTCACGCTGAACCCTTTGTACTCAGCATATGAATTGTAGAAGTGGTAAAATTCATCCTCTGTTCTAAATGACTGGTTGACTACAGTGTTGTATTCCTCCTGCTCCTCCAGGCTAACATATCTTTCCCTGTTCATCTTGCTGAAATTCCAAGCAAAATCAAACATCAATCAACATGCCTTTAATCACAAAAAAATTAATTTTTTAAAAAAAGAACAAACAGCTCATACATATACAAGATAATAGCCTGTAGCAAAAAAACATTTTATACAGCAAGATTAAGCAACTGAAATGCTAGTCAACTGGTGATTACTAAAATATAACATAACAAACATAGCTTCAATTATGATTTCAATGAGAATAGGAAATCAACTTTTTTCCACACACCCGCAAAGATAAGGCAAAGAAAACATATCTTGTATACACGGAAAGAAACTACATGCTTACGGCACTGCCAAACTGTCATGCTACTACTAGATGCAGAGAACAACAAGAAATAAATAATCCTGCCAAGCAACTGTAAAATGATACCCAAGAAGCTACTAGTAAAAAAAATAAATAATTCATTTCACAATTGAAAGCCAGCCAAGCTCACTCCTATACAGATAAAAAGCTACAGACATGCGCATATACTACATACATAAAATTTACTTCTATACAGAAAGAAACTACATGCACGTATCCTTGTGGAACAACATTTTACATTATCAGACGAATCCAAATTTCAAAACTGTCATGTCAAAATGAAGGGGAATCCTACTGTTCAATCAACTGAAAATAAGAAAAGATTCAGTTGACAGTTAAAATCTAATTTCTTCCAGCAGACAAAACTATTTGTTAAAGCTAAGTAAATTATTTAATCTGGTCAATCAAATCAGTTGTTTTATCTGACTAAACAATTTATTCAACTGAAAATATGAAAATATTCCATCGACAGTCAAACATGATTTGTTTCGGTTGCAAATTTATTTGTTCCAGCCAAGAAAACAATTTATTCTAGTAGCTCAAATCTCATTCGTCCTGGTTGTTAATTCTAGTTGTTTCAAGCAGAAAACAGTGGGCAGGTTGAAGACAAAATGATGAGCGTTGATGTTACACTGGAGTCTGAAAACAATCACCGTTTTTAACTGATAGAAAATTAGACACTTAGGATTGGAACCAATTCGGATTGACATGACCAACCTGAATAAAATTGCAGACTTCAACCTTTCTCCGTCGAAAAATGGCAATTCAGATCAAATTACTTCCAACTTGAGACAGGATCACAACGACAAGGACCGGCGGCAGAAATTCGGCCGCGTCGGGGAGGCGACAGTTCTGTATGGTGCAGTTCTAGTCGGGCAGAGCCGGCAGGTGGTGTGGACTTCGGCGCTGGATCGATGGTGTCAGGGCGCCTCCTCCGCGGCGGCGGCGGCAGGAGGTGCCGCCTTCGGCACGAGATCGATGTCCTCCTCCGCGGCGGCGTCGAGGTCGAGCGGCGACGGCAGGAGGTGCGGACTTCGGCACGAGATTGATGTCCTCCTCTGCGGCGGCGCCGAGGTCAGGCGGCGGCGGCAGGAGGTGCGGCCTCCGGCACGAGATCGATGTCCTCCTCCCCGCGTGGCGTCGAGATCGGGCGGCGGCGGCAGAAGGTGCGGTCTTCGGCACGAGATCAATGGCCTCCTCCGCGGCGGCTCGACGGCAGGAAAATGGCGGAGAAGGATGGACGCGATGGCGCAGCCCAACGTGGAACGTGGTGCGGGATCGATGGAGTCCAGGGCACCTCCTCCGCGGCCGTGTCGACGTCCGGAAAGGCGGAGAACGATGCGGCGGCGCAGGCTATCGTGGAAGAAACGGGCGTTCGATTCAATTACGAGTCAGATTCTGATTAATTGTTACCAATTACTGTTTTACCCTTTGGTAATGAACGGCTAGACGATGAGCATGATACTTTGTAGGTATAGGAATCATGGAGCACAGTAAAGGTGCTCGTCTTAATACATTGGTTCCTTCATTCATGAACGATTTTATCTCCATGATCGAGTAGCTTGGGAGGTCCAGGTGTCGAGCTTTTTGTTTTTGCAGTAAATTTTACTAGGAGGATCAAGTTTCCAAGCGTAGAATCTGACCTTGAAGTTCTGTTTGTACCTGACCTTGGAGAACAGTACTGTTCTTCTTTTCTTTTCTTTTTTTTTGCTGAGAGCAACCTTTTGTGAGGAGAACAGTAGGAGAGATCTAATTTTGTATGAAATTAGAAGACTGCATTGGTCTGCAGTTTACATGAGGGCCTGCAGTTTATATTAGCAGTTTCACCTACACTAGCACGCACTTTCATCTACACTAAAATGGACGCGTATCAGTATGACAGTATATCAGAGTGTAATTAACAAAATATATTATAAAAGCTAGGTACATATAGACCCATTTTAAGTCAAATACATCATGTGGTTTGAACTTTTATAAAAACAAGTACTCCATCCTTTCCGAAATTATTATTGCCACGGACTTTTTCGTTATGTTTGACAATTCGTCATATTTAATTAAATATAAAAATTTATAGGTCATATTCATGTTTCTTTAGTGTTAAACACATTCAAACAAAATATATAATATTTTTGAAATCTTTTTTATTTGATCAAACATAACAAAAAAAACAACGAACCATCATGCACTATATATTGTGCTGTTGCTGAACATAATATAACACCACCGGGATCACGGCGCATTTATTTGTCATAACAAACTCTGCTTTAAGCTTCTTTTCTAGAGCTTGCCTCAGTAGTCTTCTGATCCTTGACGTACTTGGCGATCGCTCTAGCAGCTAAAGCGAAATGTGTGGTAGCCGCAGCAGCTTCAAGCTCAGGGCGCCCATCATCGAACTCGTACTCAACACTTGATTTTATCACGGAAGAGTTATGGCCCATGTCAATGATCTGTAGCCGGACCACGTACTTGATGAAGCCGAGGTCCAGAATTTCACCTTCGATTGCTGTGGTCTCCTTGATGTAGTTCTTGTTGTCAATCTTGACGAACTCTTCCTTGTATGTCACCGAGCTCGGGTTACCTACCAAGTGTCGTTGGCAGGAACAAAAGTATTCCATTATTTTATTTGAGCATCGTCTCCATATGTTACCGTCACTAATGTCTATGTAGTAGAATGGTTTCATGGGTATTGTTGCGACCAGTAGTCACCTGGAGGAAGTACCGTCACCTGGATGACGGTTCCAACGCCGCCGTCGCCGCGGATCACCTCGACGTTCTGGAGGACGTTCGGGAGCAGCTGGTGGAAGAGCTCCACGAAGCGGAGCGTGCCGTAGATCTTCCACAACTCGGAAGCTGGCACGTCGGTCACCAGCTCGTGGCTTCTGCTGGCCTTCATCTTTGCACTCGGTTGTGGCTTAGGGGACTCTGAGTTGTGCTGCACGTGAATTGCGAGTCCATGTATTTATAGGCAAAATTCGGTATGAGTGAACAAAATGTCTACCTTTACTTGGAATCCCTGTGATCGACACGTATTAGCCGTCTTGATAGTTCAATGGTACGTACTGCCGCGCTCCGATTGCGTTGCGTTGCAAGCTTGTGTACGAAGTTGTGTCCACTCGTTCCGTTAATCAATGGCCACATGAGATGAGGCGTGAACGTGAGTTGCTGGTTCGGTGTTCTTAGGGGACGATAGCGACGGCAGGAACAGTACCGGATTTGCTCTAGTGAAACTGCAACGCTCCTATCGATCGATCGCTCTTGACTTCCTCCACTTTATATGAAACACTCCTCGTCCTTTATATAGAAAAACTTTACCTGCCAGGGAAGTCTCCCCTAATGGTATTTTGCTAAGAAGAAGATCTTCTTAGGTAAGTTAAGAAACCTCATAACACCACTCTCTGGTCATACACCACTAATTAAACTGGACTGTAAGCTACAGCGACGCGAATCTTTATCATCGTATGCTTTCGCCATTTATATCGTACTACACAACGTTGCGATCTGGCTCATGAGGGGGTTGTGGATTACACAACATCGTCTTGCCTTTTAACAACTGATTAGGTAGGGAAAATTAAACCATTTCTTTTAGAAAAATTGGAACATGTTCTGACCTCTACATAACATACACAACTTTTAATTATTACAACTCTTCAGCTATCACCCCTGATAAACACAGGGAAAATCAAAGGAAAGGAGTTTAAGTCATTTCTATTATTGTGTTTTCAACCATGATTGGTCGTCTCCAATGCAAATGGACTCTAAAGATAAGCTCGTCCGGCTGAATATTTTCTTTGCTTTATTGTCATGTTGCAGTTATGCCAAAAAATGCAACTATTATACCCCCTCTCTGAAAATAGCATGCATAACTAAAAAATATACGGTTTTTTCAAAAGTAATATCACTACGACAAAACCAAATAGCCCACCATATAACAACAACTTCTACAAAAATTAAAACTTTCTCCTTGTTATATGCAAAATCTCCTCGCACTAGGTCGCCCTTTGCCTTCATACTTTATATGCAACACTCCTCGCCCTTTACATCATACTACATCACTTTGTGAGTGAGCATAATGAGGCAGCGAAAGCAATCAAAACAACAAGCTAATTTCTCAAAGGCATTTCACCGAACATCTTGTGTGTAGGAAATAAAAATAGCACATATGCTTCAAACCACACAACAACAAGTTATCCAATGATCCAACCAGAATATACTTGCAAGAATTAGGTCACCACAGCACCAGCCCCATCATCTAATCTCCAACATATCAAAGAACACACATATATGTCTTTCATGCCAAATCTTCCATACAAGCAACCACTTGAGATATGAACCAATAGCAAGTAAGATGGTGACTCATTCAGCTCCTATAACAAAGAAAATACTGAATCAATGGAAGACACAAAGATTCAAGTGGGAAACCCCTTGCGGGGAAAAACCCATGTGTGGCAGCGAGCAACAATTCACTTTTTATGAAAATGAAGAATACAAGAGATGAGAGACAAACAAATGTGGAGAGGCTCCAAAACCCCAAATCACTCTCTCAAATTGGTGGATTTATAATTTGGAACCGGAATGGCATTGTACTACATCATTGGATATAGGGTCCACAACAGGGCCTGACGTGGCAGCCGAATTGATCATAATGTACAGGCTTAAATTGTTGGAATTGTACGTGCCTACTGTCTACCCCACGTGGATATGAAATAAATTTTTAATATTTTAAATTGAAAACATTATCATTATAGGAGTATAGCTTTTTATTAGGCTCATGCTACTACTACTAGTGAAATTGGAGGAAAAGATCAACTTAGTCAGGTAGATGTACACATCGATCTCTTTCAAGTGTGTGGTTCGCAAAAAAAAAAAATCTCTTTCAAGTGTGTGGATGAGAGGATCTATGAAGGACACACGCGATGTGGCATATAGATTGCCGCGGGTGCGTGCAGATGGTCTCGCCGTAATCTGAACCCAAACGCGCAAGCACTTTTTTGTTTTTGAATTTTCTTTTTGTTATATGTCTAACACTTTTTTTAGGTGGTGGTGCTTCCTTTTGATAGTTCCTTTTGTAATTTCTAGATTATTATATTTGTACTCAGACTATTCATGCTTTGCAGGACAAGTATATAAATATAGGCACGTAACTGGCGATAGGGCTCCTTCTTGACATCTAACTCAAAGGCCTAGCTATAAATTCTCACAATAATCAATGGAAAGAAAAGATACTTCAAACGATCTTCCTGTTCATCTCGCTATAATGAAAACAACTGCCATGGTTGCTTACTTTTTCCCTGCATTACTCAAGTGTTGAAAGGAAGAAAGTGTTAAAGGAAGGAGGTTGTGTATCACGAGTCAGATCTTGCAATGTGATATGCAGCTACTAATTTCACCCTTTGTGACCCAATTTAGTGGCATTAAAGAAGACGACATGCATGCTGTATGAAATGAGCATCGGCTAGCTGTTTAATCTCTGCCAATATAGGCTGCCCATGTTTTGCCTTATGTGACCATCTTTTTTTTAATGAAACCATCTGTAATTCTCGTGTTCTATTAGTCTTGTCAGGTCTCCCATAACCCTCTGCCGAGATTGCTAGCTTTATCTGCATTTATCTAAGATACAATGGACTCACTGAAGTATTTCTCTTCTATAAATATACTCTTCAATTCTGAAAGTCATGTCGTTAGGACAGCAAGATTAGTTCAAAATTTAAACTAATCTTGCTGTCCTAACGACATGACCTTGAGAATGGAGGAGTACTTATTTTTGAGTAATTATTATCAAGATATATCATGAAAACAAGTTACATTGACCCATTTCAAACGAAATACATCATCCAGTTTGCCTTTATTTAGCTTATTGGCATCAGAACGTCATGCAGTGCTATGCGCTATTGCTGAAAATATAACACCATTGGGATCACAGCTCAGTTATTCGACTTATTCGTCATAAAAAAACATTTGATTTAAGCTTCTTTTCAAGAGCTGTCCTCAGTGGCCTTATGCTCCTTGACGTACTTGGCAATCGCTCTAGCAGCTAAAGCCAAATGTGTGGTACCCGCGGTAAGCTTCAAGCTCAGGACGCCCGTCATCGAACTCGTACACAGCACTTGATTTTATCACCGAAGAGCTGGGCCCCTTCTCAATGATCTCTAACCGGACCCCGTACTTGATGAAGCCGAGGTCCAGAATTTCACCTTTGATTGCTGAGGTCTCCTTGATGTAGTTCTCGTTGTCAATCTCGACGAACTCCTCCGTGTATGTCACTGAGTCCGTGTTACCTAGCAACAAGGATCGTTGGGAGGAACAAGTATATCGTTATTTTTAGCATCATCTCCATATAATATATATCTACGCAGTCAAATGCATTCATGGGTAGTATATTCTCGCGCTCAGTAGTCACCTGGAGGAAGTACCGTCACCTGGATGACGGTTCCGATGCCCCCGTCGCCACGGATCACCTTGACGTTCTCGAGGACATTTGGGAGCAGCTGGTGGAAGAGCTTCACGAAACCGAGGCCGCAGTAGATCTTCCACAGCTCGGAGGCCGGGACGTCGGTCACCAGCTCGTGGCTGTTGCTTGCCTTCATCGTCTTTGCACACAGCTGTGGCTGGTTACTCTGATCTGGATGAGCTGACATGCCTGTGAATGAGAACACCCATGCATAGAGTCCTTTTATAGGCAGATCCGCCGTATGACGACACTCAGTAGCCATCCTTTTTTCGGATAATTAAACACGCGATAGCCAAACTTTTGATTACATTATTCGATTTGTGGCCATACTGCCACGAACGTGGGTTGCGTTGCATTCAGCCTGCCAGCCTCGCCGTGCTACTCATCCGTTCTTGCGTGAACAGTAGCCTTGTGTCCACTCGTTCCGCTAATCAGATGGGCAGAACACTGCATAAGCGGGAGCGATCCGTTCAGGGCCAATCGAAATTTGCAATCGCAGCTTATCTTGCCTTCACATTGTCCGTAAGAGGGGGAGTCAAGGTGGACACACCTAGAAATCATATCTAGACTAGAAATTGCAAGATGAAATATCAAAACATGCATCCTTTTAAAAACAAATTCTAACAATAACTTTGTAAAATAAAGTTGTGCATGTGCAGGGCTTGGGTAGGGTAGGGACACTAGTAACGTGAGATTTTTGCAGACTATTTTGTGCCCGTGACACTGGTACTGTGAGATTAAAAAGTTACACTCCCACACATTTATGAATGTGTGTGAGATTTATTAGATATTATATTAAACAAATGTCAGATGGGTGAAGCGCGCAAACGCATTAAGGCTAGTCTCGAGTGGGAGTTTCATAAGCATTAAATGAGACGTCACATCAGCCTAAAGTGATGACATGGCAAGGTAATTAATATGAGAGAGATGAAATGAGTTTCATAGGGATGAAACTCATTTGGCATCTGTTTCATAGGTATGAAACTCCCATTGAGAACAAAAGGTTTCATTATAACATATTTTGACCAATCCCAATGCAATAAATACATGTTAATTTAATGCTAAAGCTTGTCTTTGAAATAGTGAGATGAAACCGTGCATTGAGAGTGACTATTTCATCTACTAAATCATATCTCTAAATCTGATGTAGCACTCTTGGTAAGTGTGAGATAAAACTATGCACTGAGACTGGCCTAACAGAGGGATGTCATTTCGCTTGCAAAGAACAGCCGTATCTTATCCTGATTTCTTGGTTATGGAACTAACATGCCTGATGTACGAAAGAGCCTCGACTAGCGTCGGTGTCATGGGCCGCCAATGGGTTTTCGCTCCTTATCATTTCGTTGAGACACGCTTGTCTTTGTTCTCTTAGTTCTTGGCAGGTCCCCCATATGCACCCTATCACTATCTGCATTGCTTGAAGAAAGATGGCTAAACTTCTACTGAAAGCTATTGCTTTTCCCTATTCCTCAGTCAAACTATGCAGTTCTGGTACTTACCATGGGTCTTAGATTTTTCACCTCTTCTAAGTATTTTTTGTTACAAACATGACAAAAATACAAGATATCTCACGAAACTGAGGATTTTTTTTAAAAAAAAAATAATCGTTTTTAATCTCATGAAACTGAGCACTTTGTAATAATCTTTTTTGAAATGAAGCTGTTTGTAATGCACTTGTAGTCGCTCTAAGGGCATGTACAACCCACAGACAGTGAGTCGTCTCTTTATAAATGACACGTACACATAAACAGACAGGTTATACAACCCGGAGACGGGATCATTGTCTTCATACAATTAATACTGCACATATAATTAGAGATCATTTGTGCATACTATCGTGTGGCTCCCTTCATCTTAAAAAGTAAGCATTCGAGGACTTCAATTTTTTCTCAGATTATAAGTATTTGGAGGAGCTCGTGGGGTCCACGATCACTGTTTTCTCCACTCAACCACGCAGACCACACGGGGCAGCCGTAAAAAATTTAAAAAGTGCAGCAGCAGAGAGAACCCAACCCCAAGCTTATCTCTTTCTGTTCGCTCCCGAGGAAAAAGCACCCAACCGAGCATGGAATGGAATCTGGCGATGTTGTCTTGCGGTCCTGCCGCGCGCCGGCGAGTTCGCTCACCCCAGCATGAGCTGCCTGGTTGCTCAACTCGCTGCACGTCGCGCCGCTTGCGTCGGAGAACGGAGACCACGACCGCGTCCGCTCGCCTCGCAATCTGCGAGCACGACGTCGAGAGGCGTGACTAAAGACAGCCGCCGGAGATTCTCGAGCAGCAGCACGGGCTGCTCGAGCTTAACCTCGTCCTGCTCCTCGGATCTGGACTCGTCCTCCACGCAAGGCTCCGGCGAATTTTTGCTCACAAGTAAGATTCGGGAGGTGAAATAGGGGGAGTAGCTGATGATTTGGGGGCATGAAGCAGGATTTGGCGCCACAAAGTCCCGCCCTCGCGTGCTTGCGTGCGCATCCGCGCGGGATCCGGCCGCGGGGTCGTTTGGGGAAGACGAGTCGTACATCGCTGCTGCGCTCGTCGCTTGCATCTGGGACAACGAGCCGGGCGCGTCGCCTCGCGAGGCAACAAGAGGCCGTCGCTCGGCTCGCGTGGAGGGCTTTTTGCAAAAGCGCTGGCCAGGAGACGGTGAGGCGACGCCCGTTGTACATGTCCTTAGAGTCTGTTTAACCAGGTTTATTATTGAACAGCTTATTATGACCATAAATACCTTTAAGCTATTTTCAGTTTTATACTAACATAAGTTGTTTTGTTCAAATAAATATTAAAAGCTTTTTACAGCTTACCCTCTAAATAAATTGTTTGATAAATTATTTTACCAAATGACTTGATTGAATAATAAGCAAATAATATAGAATAAATTGGATAACTTGTTTTGATGTGTAATCTTGAGCCAAAACTACTTTCTACATGTATAAATCCTACTAAACGGAACTTTAGTCTTGCCAGGTCCCTCATAATCACCCTATCTGATAAGTCCAAGAAAACACGGTCATGTTGTAATATCATAGGTTCGTTATAAGTATTAGGCTATTAATAATGGTGGTTTTATTTTTCAATAAATGGCTTGTCATGTCAGCGCAATTTTGATAATGTGACATGTTAATAATTAAGAGAGAGAAGAAACCAATTTCATCTGAAACTGGGTACACGTCACATGGAACTTTGACCAATCATTATGAAAGAATTAAATGTTATGATAATCTAGGAAACAAAAAACAATGACAATACTATGCATTGGAGTGTTTCATTTGTACTCTATATGATGTGGCACTCTTGGAAACAATAAAATAAAACATCCTATTAAGAATAGCCTTATCATGATACTAATTAGCAAGATATAATAAAATAATAAGGTAAACAATTCATTTACTTTAATAGTAGCTATACATTGTAACATTGTCATCCTGTTCTTGAAAATGTAACATCACCGATACCACAACTCATTTATTCGTCATAGAAAAAAAAACTCTGTTTTAAGCTTTCTTTTCAAGAGCTTGCCTCGGTTGCCTTCTGCTCCTTGACGTACTTGGCAATCGCTCTAGCAGCTAAAGCCAAACCTGTGGTACCCACCGCAACTTCAAGCTCAGGGCGCCCGTCATCGAACTCGTACTCAGCACTTGATTTTATCACCGAAGAGCTGGGGCCCTTGTCGATGATCTCTAACCGGAACCCGTACTTGGTGAAGCCGAGGTTAAGAACTTCACCTTCGATTACGGAGGTCTGCTTGATGTAGTTCTCGTTGTCAATCTTGACAAACTCTTCCTTGTATGTCACCGGCCTTGAGCTCCCTGGCAAGGTTTCGTTGGCAGGAAAGTATTCACATCATTTTAATTAGCATCCTTGTCTCTATTTTCATTACTGAGATATCTACTACTCCACCTGGAGTAGAATGATTTCACGGGCAATCGCGCGCTCATTAGTTACCTGGAGAAAGTACCGTCGCCTGGATGACCGTGCCAACACCACCGTCGCCGCGGATGACCTCGAGTTTCTGGAGAATATGCGGGAGCAGCTGATGGAAGAGCTGCACGAAGCCGAGTGTGCCGTAAATCTTCCACAGTTCGGAGGCCGGGACGTCGGTCAGGAGCTCGTGGCTCTTGCTTGCCTTCATCTTCGCACTCGGATAATCTGATACTGAGCTGTGTGGCCCCTGAATAGGAAAAGTTAGTAGAGTCCTTTACTGTCAAATCTGCGATACGTCTACACGCCCGGAGAGAAGAAAATAAGTATCCAATAATATAATCGGCAGATCGGAAATGAAGTGGCTGTACTCCCCCGAGCATGGGTGCTACTCATCGCTTCTGCGTGAACAGTGTCCACTCATTCGCTAATCAAATGGCACGTGGAGCAGTGCGTTAGGTGGAGCGATCCGTTCAGAGCCAATCGTAATCGAAGCGTATCTCGCCTTCGCATTGTCAGCAAACGAAAAAAATCAAATCATGGTGATACTCGCTATCGCCAGCTTGTATGTAGTTATATAAAGATGGTAGCTTGCCTCATGCGGCAGGGCCAACTAACAATAGCATGAGTTCAAATCATCTAAAAAGTGCCGACGTATGTATAATGAGGTTTGTTAGGGTGCTTGAATTAATATCAACCATCCATTACATCATATTTAACGGTTAAGAACAGACAAGTACCAACTAAAAAGTATTTTTAGTGGTGAACCGGTACTAAAAATGGTGGATTCAGTACCCATTATTCGTGATTTTTGAATTATGCAAAGGGCACTTCAGTAATTTCATCCTTGTATGTATTTTGTTTTTTTCTCGAAGTTAGTAGGGGAAGCCCCAACCTATTTTCTTTTATTTTTCTTTTACTCCAGCTTGGTTATTCGCTCACACAGGGAGTTGAATCCAGGTCTACTAAATGCTACTGAGTTACTCTAAGGGCGACCGCAACGTATATGGACTGGGTGGCCTTTATAGGTGGGTCCATGACAGGTAGTAGTAAGTGTTGTCTAGTTGCACAATGGGGAGTGTTATAGAGACCACTAAAAATGGGTCCCGCTTAAAGTAAAAATATAGAGACATCAACCTGCCGTGCCTCCTTTGTGCCATGAAGCAACGATATGAAGTCACTGTCATGTAAAAAATACTAGTTTTTTATTCTATCTAGCCAGTGCCATATGTGTATGGGTGACCATAGTATTTATTGCTTTAAAGACCACTTACACAATGTCTATGGGTGGTGTCTTTAGCTGTATCTATTGCCTAAGGACTGTTTTTTTAGCACATTGCGGACGCCCTAACCATTAGGCTAGAGGCACTTTTGCAACTAGAGGGATTCGTCATCCAAACTCGCGACGCGTCGAAAGGCACTCCTCGACTACTCCCTCCCGCCAACGAGACCTCTTCCACTTCTCCCTAGTCGCCCTGCACCCTCTTCTGGTCGCCTTGTGTTTCTCCCTATTGTGGCGGAGGCACGCATACATGACCATGAATAGGGGACGGCGGTGAGGACGGGCGGGCGATGAATTGAGTGATGAAGCTTCGAAGAGGCGGCGACCACGGACGAGGAACACGGAGGATGAGCAGGGAGGTAGGGAGCAGCGAGGATGGGTGGGGAATGACGATGACCGGCAACTAAGACAGTGAACAGAGACAGCGACAAACCGTCTAAGATTTGGGTTAAGGTAAAAGGGAAACGAAAATTATTGTGACCACAATAATGACATGGCTCAATTAAAAGTTTTTTGAAATCTATTTTGTAGGGTACTAAATTGACCTCGATATTGTTTCGGTTCCTCGAGAAGCAAGTTTTTTATATGAGCAATTTTATGAAACACTGTTAGAGAACATATCTCATGAAAATGAGGCACGCATACCCTTTTATTATTGGGAAATAAGATTACAAGCACTGGCACACTGTTCATAGAAAATAAAACATATGCAAATCACACGGAGGTTCCTTAACTCATGTCGAGAAATTAAATCTCGCTCCGAGCTTTGCTAGCGCCTCAGTTGGCGGCCACCGTCTGCCCCTTGACGTAGTTGGTAATGGTTTCAGCAGCCGCCGCCAAGGGCGCGGTGCTGGCTGCGGCCTCAAGCTCATCGCGGCCGTCGTCGTACTCGTACTCGACGGTGGATCTGATGAGCGAGGAGGCGGGGCCATTGTCGACGATCTCGAAGCGGGTGACGTACTTGGTGAAGCCGATGGCGAGGATGTCGCCCTCGGTCACGGCCGCCTCCTTGACGCGGTTCTCGTTGTCGATCTTGACGAACTCCTCCTTGTAGGTCTGCGGGCCAGGGTTCCCTGCAAATGAAAACGAGTGTTCCGTACATGTTGATTAGCAAGTGGCCGTCATCATCATCATCATGATTAGCGTAAGGGTTGATTACGGGGGCAGGTTGAGAGGCAGTGGTTTCTTTCGATCGAGGACCGATCTGGCCGGCCGGCGTTACCTGGAGGGAAGGTGACCTGGATGACGGTGCCGACGGCGCCCTCGCCGCAGATGACGTCGACCTTGTGGAGGACCTGCGGGAGCAGCTCGTGGACGATCTCCACGAAGCGGAGCGTGCCGTAGATCTTCCACAGCTCGGCGGCCGCGACGTCGGCCTCGTGCTCGTGGCACTTGCTCCCCTTCATCGTGATGGCTCTGCTGCTTCTCTCTCAGCTAGTGTGATTCTGAGCTGATGGTGTGTGTTGCTGTGGATGCCATCGCGCCGGTATTTATAGGCGGTCGAATGTTGGAGCCGATCGGACCGGCTGTGGATCGTTCCGAATCTCGATGTCTGGCAGGGGATCAAGTTGGCGATATTTCCGTTGGACTCGTACGTGGATGGAGCCCTGTTGGCTTGGCGAGTACCGGCGATTGGCGAAATAAAGTAGGTCCCCGCGTGGGCGGCATGCCGCATGCGGCACCTAATGTAATCGGGCGGCCTGCGTTTCTCGTTCCGTTTTGCCCCGCCAGGTGGGTGGGCGGGACACTGCATCTCCCTGCATGTGCCATCATCACTCTCGTGCTCCACATGGCTGGGCTGTGACCCTGGGCCTACACAGTACGCACAATGACAGCACGGGCCTACCTGCAGCGAGGCAACGACAGTTCGAAGCCCGCTCCGGAGATCCGCGGTGGCACACTGATAAAGTGATAAAGACGCACCACGAGATTTGATCGAGCACAGTACAGGTGCAGTAAAGTGGCATGTGATCCGGGGCCCTTGGCTGTAGCTCGGGTACGGTGGACGGTGGCCGCGCGCGGCATAATGCACACCCGTCAAAGAAATAAACGGACATGGCATTATTCTCCGGTGCAGCAGCCGCCGTCCCGCACGTAAACTGCAGCCTCGGTCGGAAGCCAGCGGTACGTTCCGTTCTGATCGAGCTGCTGATGTCGCGAGTAAACTGCAAGCAGAGTGACCCGAGATGGGAGCGATTTTGCCTGATACAGCTGAAAATGGACCGAACGCCGTGATTGGCTGGTGACCTCGCCAAATTAACACTGCTGCTTCTTGCAAGGCACAAACGTAACGGCCCAGTAGCACTAGAACAGCTCCGGTGGAAATAGCTGCTCAAGAGAAGTATGAAGCCCTCTCTCTCTCAAAAAAAAAAGAACATCGATGGAGCTTGCTAATTCAGCTGCAGGAGCCGAAAACTTGTCGGGTTTCTCTTTGGGACGCTAAGCTCTTACATACCCTTCGTCAACTACTCAACTGGGACGCTAGATTGATAATATAAGAAAAAATTAGGTACGTGCAACACATGATTTGTTCACGCCGCCCGTTATTTTCCGTGCTGCACATGATATGATTCGTTCTACTCAAAAGAAAAGGTTTTGCTCCGACCAGACGTTTTTACACTCCAAGAGTTCGCTCAATGAGCCCTCTGCTCCTTAACGTACTTGGCGAACACTTCGGCAGCTGCGGCCAAGGGTTCAGTGCTAACCATGCCTTCAAGCTCAGCGCGCCCATCATCGTATTCGTACTCAACAGTTGATCTTATCACTGAAGAGTCGGGCCCCTTGCCGATGATCTCGAACCGGATCATGTACGACACGAACCCGGCCTTCAGGATATCACCGTCAATTGCTACCGCTTCCTTGACGTAATTTTCGTTGTCCACTTTGACGAATTTCTCCGTGCCAGTGCCTCCTGTCAAGTCGGGCAGAGCAAACAGAGTACATACTCAGCATTTAGCCTGTCTGTCCATCAACATTTCAAGGATTCCGATTCATGATCGATCTTTCTAACCTTGGGAAAACTCCAGCAGCAAGATGGTGCCGACGCCTCCGTCGCCGCTGACAACCTCGGTCTTGGAGAAGACGTGCGGAAGCAGTTCCGGCACGAGCTCGGCGGCGCGCAGTGTGCCGTAGATCGCCCACAGCTCAGAGGCAGGAACATCGGTCTCGAGCTCGTGGCTTTTGCTTCCCTTCATCGCTGCGCCCGGCCTTCCGTCTCTCCTCCGAACAGTCTTGTGTTGCCAGCCCCTGACAGCCACCAATCTGTGTCTGAATATATTGGCATGGAAGGTTCGAGTGCTAACAAAAAGCTCAATTCATCTTCGAATCTTTCAAGGTTTAGATGCCATTGGAGGATGGAGCGATAGTTTGGCTGGAGGCGTAGCACCGTCTGGATATCATCGTTTGTAGGAAGTAATAAAGAACGATCATGTGTGGTTGGACGGCCAAAAGATTCTGTGCCTTTCATTTGTTCGTATATAAGAACTGCGGTTGGTTGGTCCATATGTGCACGCCAGCTCAGTTAGGATAAAGATCATATTTTAAATTGCTAGCTAGAAATACTAATAATTGAGGCCACCATAGCAGACAAACTTGCTTAATGGATGACAGCACAATCAGAGCCTCCTTAATTTTGTTATAAAAGTAAAAATATTCAGTAACATTCCAGCCTAATAAATACATACATGTAGCTCACCATCCTCGTAACGTACACCTACTTTTTCGAACAAATAAGGCAGAGGCCAGGATGTGTTTGTCTTGAGAGCAAGGTTGGATAGGATATGATCATCCATATTTTCCTAGATAGAATGATCTAAGTCAGTGTTTGATTAATTGGATAGGATGATTCAATTTTATGTTTGGTTGTATGGATGGAGATGGACAAACAAGAGTGAGTAACAAAATTATAAATCTTTTTTTAAATAATAATTAACCATACACTAATTAATATATTTTTACATTTGTTAGTCCTACCTTTAGCATAATATTTCTTAATCAACTATAAAAAATACTAATAATTTTTAATCATATTATATTAGCTATCTTTAGACCATAACCAACTTCTTAAAGCTTATCAATCATAATTGTATAGTAATAATTATAACAAAATATTAAACAATGCTAATAATACTTAATATCTTCACTAACTACCATCATTAATAACATGGACAACATCGTCCGATTATTTTTGTCGGATTGTTTCATCCAGCATCTACAGGAAATATTCCTTAGACTGAATATCCTTGTCCACCCTGACAATGAATCAAACACTGGAGATGGTGTTGTCTAAGCCTATCCAATCCAATTCAATGAAACAAACACACACTATTAGTTCTGACAGTTTCAGCCCATCTCCTTACCCGGTGGACGGCGCTGGTGATATCATTGGGCCATCTCCTTACCCGGCGGACGGATATCATTGGGCCTATTCAAATTACACTGGGCCGCTGGACTTGTCGTCCCGCCGTGCAGCTTTGCTTTGACTTGGAGCAGAGAGGCCGTGGCGGCGCCGCGTCAAGCCGTCAACAAGACATGGAGAAGAGCTGATGGCATGGACGGACGCCGTGTGCCCCTCTTGAGGCAGGTACGGGCAACGTGGTCAGCTCGCAACTTTCCCAAGGGCAGTAGAGCTGGTGGACTGAACTCGGTGCCGTGTTCCAGGAACACGGAAAACATCAGTCAGCTCATAACGGCTCTACTACTTGTCGATTTTTCGGGGTCCCAATTTCCATCTAAATTCAATGTACGGTAAGCTTCACCGAATCACGAGCAAATCATTTCCCGGAACCTGGAGAGAGGCCCACCTGCTCACGCGACTGATTACGAAGAACAGGAAGTCCGGCGCGTCAAGAGCTCAGCGCGCAGCGACTGCTTACTGGTTTTTAATTGTATCTGTTGTCCCCAGAGACCAAAGCACGGACGTAATTGGAGTAACATATTGGTATGCGTAAGGCATATTTGCATATTCAACAGTCGTTTTAGCGGTGACATCACCGGCCGGAAGGTTCCTCGTATCCGTGGCTGCTTGTGCCACCATGCATGCACGCACATTTTGGCACTTCCTGCCGGCCGCCAGCCAGGCCACACCCTCCCCATTTTGCTGCACCTCCCGGCGTTATCTAAGACTTGGCCCTTGCTAGCTTGTGGAAACGAATTACATAAAAAAACATGGTTTGTGTGTACTAGCTAGCCAGTGCGCGCTGATATTCAAATAGTAGGTTTCCTCTGAAATATGTTAAATAAATGGGTAGGTTGACAGAGAGAGTAGAAGAATTGATTTATCTTCTCCACTTGTCTAACATTATTCAACGTCTCCTAGTTTGTAGGGGCCGATTTCGGATGCAATTAGACCATGAAGAAGTAGGCTTGCTCTCAAATGTTTATTAAATGGGCAGTTTAACAGAAAAAACTAGAAAAAGATATTTGTCTTCTCCAACTTGTCTAACTTTTTTTTTTTGATAACATCCAACTTGTCTAACATTATTCAACATCAGCAGGAATACCAGCTCCTGGTTGTAGGGGCCGGTTTTGGGCGCAATTTTAGAACGTGAGGAGCTGAAGTACACAGTACTTAATAGCGAGACCTTGAAATACATGACTTATACATGGGCTTGTTGGGAGTAAACAATGTTTCGCTTCTGTATAGGCAGCCTTTACACAATAGCTTGTTTGACCTGCCTTGCGCGCGACATAAGTGTGAACCGTAGCATGCAGGAATATATCATGTCTTACGTGGAGGCGATCTCTGGGGCAACTGCTCTCTTTGACTCCTGGCGTTCATAGACGACGCAATAGCGACGACGGCTAAAACAAAACAAGCTTTTCGACAAGACTTCCGGCACAAGTACTGTGATCCGGTGTTGCCATGTACGAAACACCCTCCGGCCGGTTATAAAAGCAACAGGGCCGCATATACCTCCTGCCCCGCACACCGGTTACCGGTAACATCGATCAATCCAATTAAGCCAGTAGTACCGCGTCGCAGCAACATCTATCCATCAGAGAGCTAGCTAGCTAGGTAATCGCAGCAACATCTATTATGGGGAGGTCGCCGTGCTGCTGCCACGACGCGGGCGTGAAGAAAGGGCCGTGGACGGAGGAGGAGGACCGGACGCTGGTGGAGCACATCCAGAAGCACGGCGGCCACGTCAGCAGCTGGCGCAACCTGCCCAAGGCCGCCGGGCTGAACCGGTGCGGCAAGAGCTGCCGCCTCCGCTGGACCAACTACCTCCGCCCCGACATCAAGCGCGGCAACTTCACCGACGACGAGGAGCGACTCATCATCGCCCTCCACGCCGAGCTCGGCAACAAGTACGACGATCACTTGCGCTATTGCTACTCACCTGCCGCCACCACACACACACACTCTGATGCACGATCGAGTAGCCTCTCTCTATAGCCGCCACTTTGCTTTCGCGGCAGTTGGAAGACCTTCCAGAAGCACACGACAAAGTCTTATTCAGGCACTAATTAATTAATTCCCGTGTTTCTAACTGAATAACTCATTCCTGTATGTTAGGTGGTCGACGATCGCGACGCACCTGGAGGGCCGGACGGACAACGAGATCAAGAACTACTGGAACACGCACATCCGGAAGAAGCTGGTGCGCATGGGCGTCGACCCCGTCACGCACCAGCGCCTGCCACCCGACGACACCCTTCTTGCCCTCGCCTCCCCCGGCGGCACGCTCCTCTCGGCGGCCGCGAGCCTCAGGGGCCTCGACACCGCGCTCAGGCAGGCGCAGGCGCTGCAGCTGCTCCTGCAGCTCATCGGCGGCTCCAACACCAACGCTGCTGCTGCTCTCCAGCTGGCGGGCAACTTGGGCCTACCTGCAGGGAACGCACTGCTCAGTAACAGCGTTGCTGCTCCAATCCTCCAGCAGGACCAGATGATGAACATCGTCTTCTCGCAGCACGCGAACAACCGACCCGCGGGTTACTATCCCGGCGCCGACGCTGCCACGAACTTTGCACACCAAAGCATGGCTCAACAGTGTCTGAACTCTACGGATCCGTCGCCCTGCGGCAGCCCCAACGCAGAGCCACCGGCAGCTGACAATCAGTACTGCGCCACTAATGCCGCCCCTGCTTATCTACAACAAGTGGCTGCTGGAGCTGACCTGCCGGAGCACAGCTTCACCGACTTGTTGTTGGTGGAGCCCGATGAGATGCCGAGTCTGTACTCCGTGGAGGACGATCCTTTCTGGAACGAGATGCTGGACGGCACCTTCCGTCTATGAACTTCGTCGTCGTCGATCTCGTGCGTGAAAATGACCGGGTGTTGGATTATTGGTGCCGCGCGTCTTTGTACAAAATTCTAGTTAAACGTGTTCAATTAGTTTGCTTCCATTCGTAGTACTGTTGTTTTGTCTGTCAATTATCAGAAACACATAATATACTTATCTCTTCCAGAACTCATATACACGTCAGTGAACCGGTTCTTATAATAGATTCGTTTCCGACCAGTGAAGCTTTCTTTTCTCAAACCCAATCATTTGCTGGACCCTGCTGGATCACGCTGCAGTTGACATGACATCAAATACGGCTGTACATCAACTTACAGCATGAACAAACACTATTACACGAGGAACAAAAAACAGTTACAGCTAGAGAGCACACACATGAGTAGTATTATTGTTCCTCCTTGCATAAACCTTGAGTTAGCTACTTCCATTCAAACTTTGACGTCTCTTGATTTCTTGTAGGGCAGTGCCGGTATTAGTTCAGAAGGGAAGAAGTTTTTTCACTCACACAAAAATAAGTTTTACGTTGTAATTAACAAAGTAGTCTTCATTGTTGTACTTGAGTTCAGAATTTTTTTCCCAGTATGAAAAAGGAACTACAAAGAGGCGTATTATTTTACTTAAATGTTGTAGCCATTACTAACCTAGCCGCTTCAATATTTGATTAGTCAGAAGAGGCACAAACTTGAGACTGACAAAATTTTATCAACATGACTGCTCTCCTGATGATCCATTTTAATGAAGAAACCTAATGTCAAATGAATAAATTGATCTGTACTATCTTATGAAATAATCATATGCAGCTATTTTCATTTGAACTAGACTTGCAAATATAGCATGGCACTGACTAAAATATACAAATTTTATAGTTTAAAAAATATAACTATATATATTAACATGCAAAAAATCATCATCTGAATTTGAAAGCTCAAATTATCCAATACAGTAGCCAAATATGACTATCGAAGAGTTCATTTAATTATGCTGACAAAAAATTACTAACTCCTGAAAGCTACATTTTAATGCAAGAAATGCAACCAAAAGAAAAGGACAGGTTCTGCTGCAGGAATACCACGAGTTGAAAACCTGATATCAGTAATGATGACAAACCTACGTTATCCCGTCATTTCTAGTAGAAAAGAACGAAACATTAGGAAAATGTTCACACAACATTGGATTAGTTGGAGTAGGAAGTTGCTTTGCAAGAGTGGAGAACACAGAGCCCAGGGCAACCGGCTTCAGACTGAAGGAACCAACATCTTATGATTTGAGATGGATTGCTCTCCGAGCATGTAACGGCATCGATTACAACATGAGACCTGTGCTCAAAGCTATGACCTCACCCGCGACTTGGCGTCCTGATCCCCACATTAGCAGCACACAAGGGGTCACCATTAGTTAGTGGTTAGGTCAGTAAAAGGTTTGCCCGAGTTTTGAAGCCATTGACTGCGCAAAAGGCGTATGAGTGATCATTGAGTCATTGTGGTTCTGGACTTTTAACAAATTTATTCGTGCCGTTTCAGAGGATGATGATAGACAAATATTTTATGCAGAAGGTAAAACGAACTCGCTTGACATTTGATGCTTGCAGCTCCAAGCTATATCTGCCATCCTATCCATTTGTAGTTTCTTAGTGTTTCTGAGGGGAAACGGAGTTCAACTGTTAAAGTTGTTTCTGGATCCCGTGTGTGAATGACCTATCGAAAAGTGAGTCGTATTAAGATCTCATATATATGAATCCGGTCAAGTAAACGAACAATACTAAGATGTATCCCGGTTATATATATATATTAGGGTGCAAAGGCGTGTGATCCTGCACAAAATAGAGTGTTCTACAAACTATGCATCTGACTTCGAAAATAGTTTTCAGTCAGGCAGTTATTAATAACGACGTAATATTATGCTGTACAATATACGTACGTACGTGAAGGACATAATGGTTCCACTGATTCTGACATATGACGGTGACACCTCTCGATTGGTCAGACAAATTGACATATTATTACTGAGCTCAATCATGAAAAATAACTGTTGACGCCGACGTGTTTACTCGCGAGGACCATTCAGCTGCTAAAATGCTTGTGAATGTGAGCAACGGGGGAGAAGATTCGTGTACGAGAAGATAGTGAAGTATAGCATCACCACCATCTTAAAAATAATAAGTACGCATGTAACAGCAATCCGTCGACCATCATCAGTTCAAGCGTGCGTGGACAATGAACACCGCATTTGACTGTTGGTGTCCGGTCGTTAACGCAAAGGCAGTGACGGATGGTGCTCGCCGCTGACGGCGGCTGCCGATGAAAACACGCGCTCGCTGGCGTCCTTGACGCACGGGCACTGCTCCTCGTCGGCGAGGATGTCAAGCCGCGTTTACCTAAGCCGATCCATCGAAGCCGACGTGCAAACTAAACCACTCTCCCACCATTATAGTAGCTCGGACCACTCGGATGATCGGATGTTCATTTCAGCTGTCAAAAGGAATGTTTTAACAAATGTAGGCGTCCCTGTCGCGCAAACCGGCAACGACGTGCCCTTTTGATTTTGAACCTGCGGAATCTGACAGCCGCTACCTGCCAAAGCGAAAGTTTCCGGATGTTTTCAAGATGTGGCACGCCATGGGACATCGATGCACGAGGTTGATAGTCGGAAACGCCGCCGGCGGGGCATGATTTTCGTCGAAACAGGTGGGTCGTCAGGGGCGTGGCGAGATTTTGCGCGGTTAGTTAAGTAGGGGACAGTGACGGTGTGCCTCTGGCTGAGTGGCTGTCAAGAGTGTCGCACGTCACAGCCTGAAATTTGGAGGCACGAGAGGGCAGCGGGTGCTGGAATTCCAGATCGGGGGATCGTTAAAGATTCGAGTTTTAGCTTTCAAGTGTATCTACCATGTTAAAGCTGGATCCTCAGTCGTCACAGACGAAATTATAAGCCAATGTTGAGCAGACTTCATGAGGTAACTGTCAGGAAGGAAAGCCTTTTCCTCTAACTATGTTTTTTTAATCGATTTCCTCTATTTATCTTTTTTTAGCAATAGATCTCCTCTATTTATCTACAAAGGAAAAAAAAGTAAAAGTAAAAACACCTTTTTAGCCTCCATTTCGTCAAGATCCTAGGATGGGCCCAATGATCATTCCTCAATCCTCATCAAGGACCCAAAATACAGCCCAGTTAATGGATTAAGACCATCAAGTACGGGAGAAGGCCCAAATGGTAACCCAAAATAGGGCCTCATTCCCCTCGTGTGGGCAGAAGCGCGTGTACGGGCCGCCGGGCCGGTTGTGGACAGCCTTGTTTCACTGTCTTCTGGCCCTACGTGCCAGAGACGCCTTACGCATTCGCTTCCCGACACGGCCAAGCCCGCCACTTGACCTGAGAGGTCCTTAAACCCTCCCTCCCTCCTCTCGCGCCGCCGCCCGCCGCCGCCGTTGCAATTTGCAAAACCCTAAGCTCCGGCGACCCACCGCCGCCTCGCTATGGCTTCAGCGCAGACACTCAAGAAGAACTACCGCTGCGACCGCTCCTTGCAGCAGTTCTACACGGGGGTCCGTTCGCCGTCGGGCGCTCGCCCGCCGGCGACGGAGAGGGCGCCGCGGAGGAGGCGTTCCTTGCCTGCGCCTGCGGTGGGGAGGTGCGGCTGGTGTCTGCCACAGACGCCTCCGCCATAGGAGAGCCCATCGACGGCGACTCCGAGGCGATTACGGCGCTTGCTCTGTCCCCCGACTCCCGCCACCTCTTCGCAGCAGGGCACAGCCGGCTCGTGAGGGTCTGGGACCTCGCATCCCGCGCTTGCATACGCAGCTGGAAGGTGAGTTTTCCATGCTTCGGTGCATTTCATGGCACTTTCATGTGCTAGCTTTGGTGAACTTGAGTAAAGCAAAACAAACGTGAATATCGTTACAAGCTGACACTGTATCTTTCGATAATATAGCTGCAACAAACTAAGAATAGCTTTGCATCCTTGTATGGTTATCTGAATGTCTCAACTTAGCTCTCAGCGTGCTATTTGCATCCTTGTCCAGTTGTCCTAAACCGTTGTTTATTTGAGAGATAGCTTGCTTCCTGGACTGGACTGTAATGGCTCGAAATTTTGCAGTAAGCCCGTAGCTTAAGAAAAGTAGGCATAATTAATGTTTTTGAAGCTTGTACTAAGTTTATGAGACTAGTTTCATCTCTAGCCTACCCCAACTTGCTTGGGATAAAAGGCTTTGTTGTTGTTGTTGTAGCTTCCTTACAATCTTATAGCTGTCTTCTTACTTCTTATTTCATCATGGTTAACTGAGTGACTGAATGGGAGCTTCACAATTATATTCTATGTCTTTTTCTGTTTCACATCTAAAAGGAAAATACCCATTTCACTATGTTAGCACTACAACTATTGTACTAGTTAATAAAACCTCATTGTCACATATGATACAATCTTATAGTTATAGCTGTGTTCTGACTTCTTATTTCATCATGGTTAACTGAGTGACTGAATGGGAGCTCCACAGCTCCCCCCCCTAAAATTGAGCAGGAGCACTGCTCAGCTCCACAGCTATATTCTATGTCTTTATGCTGTTTCACATCTAAAAGGAAAATGTCCATTTCACGATGTACTACAACTATTGTACTAGTTAATGCACCTCATTGTCACATATGATCTAATCTCATTCTTATGCTGTATCTCATTCCTTATGATGTACAGGGACATGATGGGCCTATTATGGCTATGGCATGCCATGCTTCTGGCGGTTTGCTTGCAACTGCAGGGGCTGATAAGAAGGTGTGCGTATGGGATGTAGATGGTGGATTTTGCACACATTTCTTTAGAGGTCACACAGGTGTTGTGACGTCCGTTATGTTCCACAAGGATCCGAAACGACTTCTGGTGAGGATTACTTTGAAGACACAGAATTATGCTTCCATTCTCATTTGATCAATTGAAATTTTAGTTGGAATCATCGTGTAGAGAGCTGTACCTTTTTCTTTCCCTTGTTTCTCTGCATCTTTACCTCACTTTTCTTGATAATAAGATGACCGCCTGTATATTGGGTCTCAGCTATTCTCAGGAAGTGAAGATGGCACCGTGCGAGTATGGAATCTTGAAAGCAAAAAGTGTGTTGCTGTGCTCAAGGAGCATTTTTCAACAGTAACTTCATTGGCATTGTCTGAAGATGGACAAACATTGCTCAGCGCAGGCAGGGACAAGGTATGTTGAAACTGTTTGTATGCATTAATATAATACACTTCGTGTGCTGTGTATTTTAGATGTTGTGATGCTGCCTTCAATACCTATGTTTTCAAGTGAAGAATGTACTTCTTTCATGCTACTATGCAAATATATATATCCATTTATCCACAGTACTTCAAAAACTGAACTCCACTGTATTTTCAAAATTAGATAGGGAGAAAGCTTGGGGTCTACATGCAGTTGAGATTGATACAAAGTAATAAAGTATCATACTAGAAGTTTGTTTTCCTCACTTTTGCACATATTTTTGCGCGTTAAAAAAGTAATTTGTAGTGTTTATAGTCATGTGTTTGCAATTTTTCAAACATATATATTGCATGCATTCTACTTCCAGAGTTTACATGCTTATTGATCGCGTGTTTACGGTTTTTTCAAACGAAAATGCTATACATACGACGCAGTTGTCCGACTCCGTCATCCAACTCATCACGTGATGCTCCGTCTGCCTCATGCTGTATATTCTGCATCACAGCCGCGAATTTCGTGGTGTTGCTTCTGTTAAAAGCTTGAGTCGTACACGGCAGTTGAACCAAGCGGTCGGACGTATAGCAATGTTCATTTTCAAACATATATGTGGCATGCATTTTCCTTCCGGAGTTATAGACAGTTTTAATATATGGAACTTCTACAGGTTGTTAATGTGTGGGATATGCGTAAGTACAGCTCAAAGAAGACAATACCGACTTATGAAATGATAGAAGCTGTTATCTTCATTGGACCAGGAAATAAGTTCTTGGCATGCTTGGGTGTACAACCAACTAATATAAATGAGAAAACAGATGGCTATTTTCTTACAGTCGGTGAGCGTGGGGTTGTACGCATATGGAACTTAGAAAGGTACATTGTATTGTATCTAAAAATCTTTTTTATCTTTACACATTTCTATTCTATTGTACATGCAACCAATGACTTTTCTGTCCTTCCACAGTGCTGTTTGCATATTTGAACAGCAGTCTTCTGATGTAACCGTTAACTCAGAGAATGAGGAATCCAGAAGGGGGTTTACATCTGCTACTATGTTGCCAAATGACCAAGGATTGCTTTGTGTTACCGCTGATCAGCAATTTCTGTTTTATTGCTCCACAATAACTGATGAAAAAAACTTTCGACTGAACCTATATAGACGGTTAATAGGGTATAATGATGAGATTCTTGACTTGAAGTTTATTGGGGAGGATGAACAATACCTTGCTGTAGCAACTAACTTGGAGCAGGTTCGTTAGTTATAATAATTTATGCACAGTTCTTGCAGTTCATGTGTTTGGAATTTATAAAGCTGTTACCTCATATGCAGGTTCGTGTTTACGATGTTGCAACAATGTCATGTTCGTATGTGTTGGCTGGCCACACTGAAATTGTTGTTTGCATTGACACTTGTGTATCTTCTTCTGGGAAAACGCTTGTTGTAACTGGGAGCAAAGATAACACTGTAAGTTGTGATGTCCTATATCCTGACTTGCCATACAATTTTCTGTGATGATCAGTGTTATCTTTTGTTAATGAGTGCAACCTTTTGTATTTCACAGGTGCGATTATGGGATGCTGAAAGGAGAAGATGTATTGGTATTGGTAAAGGACATCTGGGAGCTATTGGTTCTGTGGCCTTCTCAAAGAAATCAAAAAACTTTTTTGTTAGTGGTAGCAGGTTTGGCATTTGGTTACTCTTTGATTTCATATACTTCAAGTATACTGAAAATGTTATTTTAAAATATGATTATGATTATCTTTCTCAGTGATCGTACCATCAAGATATGGAGCTGGGATGATACAGTTGCTGACACTGATGATGAAATTTCTCTTAAAGCAAAGGCTGTTGTGGCTGCACATGATAAAGATATTAATTCTCTGGCTGTCTCACCTAATGATGGCCTTGTTTGCAGTGGATCTGAGGTAAGAATGTTGCTTGTTGGCTTTGTAGAAGTTAGATGGTTCTTCATTTGATTTACATCGTTGGATTGTATATAATCAACTTCACTTTGCAGGACCGAACTGCTTGCATATGGAAACTTCCGAACCTAGTGTCCTCTGTTGTTCTTAAGGGGCACAAAAGGGGCATCTGGTCAGTTGAGTTTTCTCCTGTCGAGCAATGTGTCATAACATCCTCTGGTGACAGAACGATCAAACTATGGGCTGTTTCTGATGGCTCATGCTTGAAGACATTTGAAGGGCATACATCAAGTGTCCTACGAGCGTCTTTCCTTTCACGTGGAGCTCAATTTGTTTCGTGTGGTAATAAAAACTAAGTCTCTTCATCTAAGTTACCACATTTGTGAATGTTACTGACACTGTTCTTGTGATGTTCCTTGATTTAGGAAGTGACGGTCTAGTTAAGCTATGGACAATCAAAACAAATGAATGCATTGCTACTTATGACAAACATGATGGAAAGGTGTGATATCTTTTATGCACATCATGAAAAAGTCTTCACTGCCTGAATGCTGGAGGATAGTCACAAACTTGCCATTATTTGTTCTACAGATTTGGGCACTGGCTGCTGGCAGGAAGACTGAAATGCTTGCTACTGGTGGAACTGATGCTGTACTTAACCTGTGGCATGATTGCACCATGGAAGATAAGCAGGAAGATTTTCGTAAAAAGGCAAGTGAAACTACCTGTTGTGTTTTCGGCATATATCTTTGCCAGCAATGTGCTATAACTGCTTGTTGGATTTGCTATAACGTCTGGAAGAAAAGCTCTGAAATACCAGATTAGTAGGGTAAAGAGATGTGATCATGAGCTGCACACATTTACTTTTCCGTAATCTTGGTGTATTTTTTCTACCTCTGCCTTAGCTCTTGGGATCTGGACAGGCATTATAGTTAACAACACTAATACATGCTCACCTTTGTTGCAGGAGGAGGAAGCTGTAAGAGGCCAAGAATTGGAAAATGCAGTGTCAGATGCTGACTATACAAAAGCAATACAACTCGCCTTTGAGCTTAGAAGACCGCACAGGCTTCTAGAATTATTCTCACAGCTTTGCAGGCACGAATTTCTGATGAGAATTCTGTCAATCACTTCACTTCTATTTTCCTCTTAAAAAAACAAAAATGACCTGATGTATATCATTGGGTGTGCAGGAGAGCGGATCCAGAGGAACCAGTAGAAAAAGCTATTGTTGCTCTTCCAAAAGATGGCCTTCGTGTACTTCTTGAGTATATCCGTGAATGGAATACTAAGCCCAAGTTATGTCATGTTGCACAGTTTGTGCTTTTTCGGGTTTTGAGGAGTTTGCCTCCTACCGATATCCTGGAGGTAATATGCATACCCTTTTCCTAGAGGTGTTAAAATACTGGGGGTGTCGATACCGAGGTGTTGAATAGTGTGTCGGTAGTTAACAACAAATCGTTACATCTTTACGTGAGATTCTTGATTTCTCCCCTGCAGATAAAGGGCATCAGTGAGCTGCTTGAGGGACTTATTCCGTACTCGCAGAGACATTTCAGCAGAGTTGATAGACTAGTACGAAGCACATTTTTATTGGACTACACTTTGACTCGAATGTCTGTTGTAGATCCAGATATAAATGTAGGCACAACCAATGCCGATATGAATGGTTCATTAGTGGAGAATGGTGAAATCACAGAGGCAAGGTCAGCTTTACCAATAGCGGAGACAGAGAAGTTGATCAAGAAAAGAAAATCTGACAAATCAAGCAAAAAGGGCAAGGGAAAAAAGGTGAAGATCGCATCCAGTGGGCTCAGTAATGACGTTTCTGTTGAGGCTTGAATAGATAGGAGTGCCCAGCTTTCTGTTGTTCACGTCTCTAGTTTTGTCCGGTGTTGTAATTGCCATGCACAAGCACAACAATATGAATCATTCTTACATAGCTTATGACAAACACTGTACAGAATGTATTCTTTGCTGAGTTCGAAGACCCCACTGCTTAAGGTTATGCACGGCCATCTCTTTCAAATTTCCTGTTGTGCTTACTGTGAAACTCACAGATGAGATTTCTGAAGTTGCATTCCTTGTTCGCTGCAGCTATCAGACACTACAGGTTATTTCCCCTTGACTGTTTCTCCTGTGGGTGACACGAGCAGTACACAGCAATAATTCCATTTGTAATTGTTGGATCTGCGATCTGGATGTTGGCGCGGACAGACGTGATTGTCGTCCTTGTCACTGGGCAGAAGCTCTTGTATATGGTTTGGCACGGAACGTTGCAGCTTTTGATGAGGCTTAGAATATAAGACCCTTTCTGTATGGCCGTATGGGTGTGGATGCACAGTAGAAATTTTGGTACCTACTTCAGTTTCACAATCTTAGATGAAAGAGCAGTGCTCCTGCTCATATTTGGGGTGAAAAAAAACCAGCTTCCCAACCACAAGGTCACAACCTACAATTACTAGCAATTTTTGCTCCTTCAGTCTCCCAGGAGACTGGGACAGGGTTAGTTCGAATATGCATGGCATTTTACAAGAAAAGATACCTATGAGCCGATCAACATCAGGCCGGAATATGATGTTAAGATGCCATGTACCAATTCATGGTCCCCGCTCCATTTAAACTCGTGCTCGCAAACTTCGTCACTAGATAGCGTTCTCCGAAAGGAAGCAAATCCAGCATATGCCATTAATATGCTTCCATGTCAACCTCAAATCGACAAAACAGAACTCTAGATGTAAACCTAATTGCATCTCATCTGATAAGTGGTAACTTTGAAATACAGAAACTGCAGTCTGCAGAAGCAACGGTTCGTTCAGAAACAGCACGGTCACAGAGTCTGAACCTTGAAACTGTTCAATGTCTGAACTTTAAAGGGAACACCATATCTCGTCTAAAAAAAGGCAAACAACAGCTCCAGAGATTTGAACCCTGCAAGCGGGTATAACCAAGTTGCCAAGTTTGGTCCACCATGTGAGAGCCACATCGGTCGGGCGGTGAGGAACTTCCTTCTGCTCACTGTTGAGATCCATGGCTGGTCCACCGTCCACGGCCACGCAAAGAGGGATCAAGCCTGCCTGACCTGCTGAGTGCTGACACAAGGACTAACTAATTCCCTGAGCCTCTGTCCATTCAACGGCCGGTAAAACGTGGCGAGGTCTTGTGTAATCTGTCATCGCCACAAATGCTGGCATGTGAGTGAGCACGGCTCCATTCACAAGTTAACAGTGGGCTGTTCTAGATGAAATAGACATCTCGATGTCGATTTATGGCCATAAATACTCGAGATTTCAGATGTCTTTTGCTTGTGGGAATGCTCAGGAGTCAGGACCCGTCACATTCTACTTTGCTCCAAACAGAAAAATCCAATTTTTACTGAAAAATCCTTGAAAACTCATCTCATCAGATCGTGGTGATGTATTGAAGGTAGAGTTACCAGTACGATCCAAAGAGCGGCATCGTTGTGCCGACCTAGCTGACGCAACGGAGTTCACGTTTCTTGCGTTTGGAGGCGCAAGCCACAGAGGAGCAGGAAAGTGACAGATCGCTTTGACAGCCTCCTCCCCGATGATTAAGCGCGTCCCTTGCATGATTATCACACTGTTCGAGCACCTTGATCTGTAAAAAAGGCGCGCAGGATTAGTTTGACCACGGTGATTGTCCCCGGAAACCATGTGCATGACAGTGAGTGTTGCGTAATTTAGACACCATCACGTGGCGTGCAAATTAAAAGCCGAGCTGAAATTACTAGTGTATATTCTACTTACCGCAACGCAGTACGGGCAATCCTTTGGATCTCACCAAACAGTAGTAACTGCAAATTGATCGCGAGGTTATTTCCGCGCCTACCGCGTTGAAACATTGCGATGGCTGACGAGGATCCGTTCAGATCAGTCAATGTGTTGTGTTCTCTCTCTGTCTCTTCTCGTTCCAGCCACTGCTGATTCATGGTGAGATCGGTTACCACTACAGTTGTCCGCAGAAGAATTGCAACTGCCGTTTTCATGGATCGGATCCTACGGACACACCATTAGATCATCTGAAATCTTCAAGTGATATACAACAGTTCACCATTTTCTGAGCTCTGATCTGCAATGATCGTACACCACATGCAGATCCTGTTATTTTTGTAAACCTGCAACATGGCAGTGGCAGTTAGCGGTTAGCCGAGTGCGTGAAGAGCGGGGGACGTGGTGTCGTCGTGGAAACCAACACATGGAGAGGCCGGCGGGTCAAACGATCGGGATAAACAAAGGCCCTGTCTTGCCGTAGCTCCATGTGATGTGGTCTTGGCAACGAATCGTTGCCAAAATTCGCAAGATGCTCTCAAAATCTGGCGGTTCCATTTCCAACTGCCACTTGCTTCTCAAGTCGTATGCGGCGCTGCGAGTGCTTTAAATGGACTAGCATAATGTTGTACCCGTGGAATGCTGAATTTGCTCTTGATTATTGCGAGACTTCAGAGCTAGCGCTGTAGTTTGTTTTCAAAGAAAAAGTTCAGAAGTCAGCACAGAAAGCGCTCGCCGCAGCTGCTGGCGATGACAGAGAAGAGAAGAACACGCAGCAATCACAACGCCGATGTGGCTGGATCGGTCCCAATCGAGGACGCTGTTGAATTGAAAAAGAACGTAGCTTGCTTCGGCACTACGACGCATCGGCTGAACGGACCAAACCAGAGGAGATAAGGAGCAGTTCAAAAATGGAAGCACGCCCCTATGTCAAATTTTTGCCGAGGCCACACTCTAGTAAAATCGATTATTTTCGCTTGATGAAAACGTTGCTGTTTCCACCGAGAAGAAAAATCACTCCATTTGTATCCTGTTTATTTACATCCTCTGAAAACAACGCATAAACAAGTAAATCGAAGAAAAAAATGGCGGTGACGTGCCGTAAATAAACAAACAAAATGAACCAGATGCACGAAGCAATATCAAGAAGTTTGCAGCTTCCAAAACGCGAGAGACCAAAGGGAACCTGACTAAAAGCATGTTTATCTTTACACCAACGCCACGGAACAGCAAACCAACTGAAATTGCTCAAAAAAGGAGAAAGAGGCTAAAATAAACAAAACAAAAACAGGAGAGAGAATATTCCAGCCCCTCTTCTCCCGTATAAACTCCACCAAGAAAAGCAAACCGGCGGAAGGAAGGAGAAAGAAAGGGGCAGTGGCAAGGGAAGGAAGGGAAGGGAGAGAGGGGAGGGAGAGCCAGCCAAAGAAAGCTCTCTTCTTCTTCTTCCTCTCGAATTTCACCCCTCGTTCTCTCTCTTCTCCTCCTCGACCGGTCCCCGGATTTTTGCAAGGGGAAGAGGAGGAGATGGGGAGGGAGGAGAGGTTCCCGGTGTGGGAGGCCGCGCTGGGGGCGGGAGTCGCCGCGGCCTTCGCCGCCGGGCTTGTCGGAGTCTACCTTACCATGCCGGACTCCGACTACAGCTTCCTCAAGCTGCCACGAAACCTCCAGGAACTCCAAATCCTCACGTAATTTACTCTTGCCCCACCTCCTGTTGTTTCCCTGTTGCGGTGGGTACCTTGTCAGTTTTATCCACACCTCGGTTTCCATTCAATTGCTTTTATCTGTTTTAGCGGATCAACGGAAGGGTAGTGTTCATACGCATTTCCATTTAGATGATGGTTTTGATTTTCCCCTCCTTTCGTTCTACGATGTTAATGCTAAATTACCCGCCGGCCGTTGGGGAATGGAATGGAACAGTTCATTAATGTTACTTTACAAGGAACCGATGAGCGGTTGTCTCCTGATTTCAAATGGATCTCAACGTTCGCTTGGTGGGAATTCTTTAGCTTCAATGTAACGCATGGATCTCGTGAAACCGCCCATTTGTGTTCGTAACATACCTGCAAAACGGATGATTTATCTGTGTTCCAGACCATTATGATCTGCCTGTTAAATCTGGAACATTAAGTTTTGCAGGCGTGCCATCTTCCAATACTGCTTAATCTTTATGCTGTTAGTCGAACCATTTTAGATCTGATAAAAGATGCTGCCTGTATTGTAAACTGCTTTCTGATTTGTATCTCTCTGAATTAACTTTTTAAAGGTAACTTAATCATGCCACTTTATTTTCTTTATTACCATGTCACTTTCGTGCCACATACAATTGTAATATGCTTTATACTTGGTCCTAACCGTGTTTCATGTGCCTTGTGATTAATATTGGATATACTCAACAATCTGATCTATATACGCACGTCAGCTACTTGTTTGGCATATTTACCCATTATCTAAAAAGAATGGCCTGTGCATTGCCTTCTGGTCCCTTTTCTGTTATTGTTATTTTTTATCGCTGAATTGATAGTGCAGATGTATCCATAGTAATCACAACTAAAATGGAAATGATCTTTGTTTGCTGACCATCAATTGGTTTCTTTGTGCAGTGGCCATCTTGAAAACTATACTAGTGACTACACCCTACAGGTGTTGGTAGGTTATTGTGCTGTGTACATCTTCATGCAAACCTTCATGATCCCTGGGACAATATTCATGTCACTGCTTGCTGGTGCTCTATTTGGGCAACTCCGGGGCGTGGCCCTGGTGGTCTTTGCTGCCTCTGCTGGTGCTTCTTCATGCTATTTCCTGTCGAAGATGATAGGAAAGCCACTGGTATTCTCACTGTGGCCAGATAAGCTCAGTTTCTTCCAGAAGCAGGTAATCTCAGGGCCAACTTCGATCTGATGCAGTTTTTGTTTCCACAGTTTGTTTTGCTGTTGTAGTGAGAGCCTAAAGCTTTTTTTTCCTGTACACTTTAATATTTATCCTGAATTGCTCTACACCTCAATTAGGCTATTTGATCAAGATCATCTGGGATTCTTTTGCTATAACTGAAGTAAATTATCTTTCATTTCAGGTAGCTAAAAGAAGAGAGAAGCTGTTGAATTACATGCTTTTCCTCCGTGTCACCCCAACATTGCCAAATACCTTCATTAATTTAGCTTCGCCCATAGTAGATGTTCCCTACCATATATTCTTACTGGCAACTCTCATTGGTCTCATCCCAGCTGCCTATGTAACCGTCAGGGTAAGTTTCTTCTTTCTATATGATGCTTGTTGGGGTTCGGGGGTTTTGTCCACCTGTGTTAGGTCTTCTTCTTAGCAGAAAGCTCCAGGGGCTGTCTTACCCCCGCGGGTCGAGTTTTTTTATATGATGCTTGTTGCCCTCTATTGCATCTTCCTTGTTCTAATGTTAATCCTGATGTTTGCTTCAATTGTCATGCATCCAGGCTGGAATCGCTTTAGGAGAGTTAACTTCGCTGAGTGACCTTTACGACACCCAGTCAATAGCGCTGCTATTCCTCATCGGTGTTGTATCAGTCACACCAGCATTGTTGGGCAAGGACGAAGCGCAAGAAAAAACTTCTGAAACGGCAGTCGGCGCTTCATAATCAACAAAGCACCACGTAGTGTCACCTCACTTGTGTATATATCCACATCCAGCATGCGGCGGCTCTATAGGATCGAGATTACCAGACCCTTAGTGCTTGTGGCTGGATAACGGTGGTTTGCATGGCTGCGCAGCTTAGTGGGACCTTGGCGGATTGGCCCGAAGTCCGTCCATCACCCGCTTCAGAAAATCTGTGTTGCCATCACCACATTATTGTTTGATGGCTATTCTCCACAATATGAATGAATGAATAGGGCAGGCATAATGTCCAATTGGATAAGCTGCTGCTCTCTGATGTGTAACCGAGTAGTGCTGTCTAGATGGGACAATCAACTAGTCCAATCATTGTATATACTGACCAGATTCATTCAACCCATATTCAGTGGTTTAAAGATAGCATGTGTTGTCCAGCTTGTGGGTTTCCTGAATCTGAAAGTTTACCTCTTCCCTGCAAAGTTCCCTTGTTCTCTACTCCCTTCATTTTAAAAATGATGCTATTGTTAACTTTTCTAGTTATGTTTGACCATTTTTCTTATTCAAATTATTAGTCTAAATGCGTTAAGTTATAAGTTACGTTAAAAAATGATTAAGTGATAAAACAAATTATAACTAAATATATGATAATTTTTTAAAAAGTGAGTAAGAGGAATGTTAAATGTGACACAAAAAGTCAATGATGACGTCAATTTCAAAACGGACGAATACTTCATAGTTTATAGAGTATAATACAAATATTTTCCAACATTATTTTTCCGTTTTTGAACACTGTGCTATACACACGACAGCAATTTACTTCTACCATTTATGACTCCATCAGTGCATGCAAACATTGAGTCCTACAGGGCAGACGTAAGTCTCAGTCGTTTGTGTATCATTTCCGTTTTCCTTTTTGTCTTTCAGCGAATTCCGATATTCTCTCTCTCTCTCGATGTGATGCGGTCTTCTTCGGATTTAAATGTGACTCGCGCTTTCGTCTCGTCCTATTGTTCCATGCTTCGGCCCGCTTCTAACTGATGGGTGAATGGACCATTTGATAGAGCCCAAATACGGGACCGGGCTCACCTTTTGGATGGCCTCATACATTGGTCTGTGGAGCAGCTCCGCCTAGCCGAGCCCACTGGTCACGTCACACCCCGCCGTCTCCACCGGCCGCCGCTGCGGGGAGCAGCCAGCGACCGCCGCACGCCGCTAGGCCGGGAAGTGGAAGCAGAGCAGATACATGCTGGGTATTCTCCGACGTGGTGCCGCTGCCGCGTCCTCGCCTGCGGCGGCCCTCGGGCAGGTGTGTCCGATTTCCGGTCGTATTGTTGCTTGGTATTTGCGATTCAATCAGTTTGCTCTGCAACTGCGTTAATTTGGTTGGCTACGGATGTTGTTCGGCGTACGTACGTTGAACTGGCGATTAGGAGTGTTTTTGGCCTGTAGATGATTTGAGGATTTTGAGTCTCTCGGTAGCTTTATTGTTTAGAGTGAAATGCATGAGTATCCATTATACTTGCGGTCGTTTCAATTTGTCCACTGTACTCATGAAATTGCAAATTGTGGTCATTAAACTAGTTTATACACATCAATACAATCATTACCATCATATCTCTATATACTTTGATGATGTGACATACGTATTTTCATGATTCACAAGTTAAATGAATGCTCACTTTGCCGAGTGCAAGTAAATCGTAGCACATGTTCTATATCTTATAGTTTTCTTTTGGATTTCCTCGGTAAAAAAAAAACTTGACACTGGCTACAGGAGGGCCAAAGCCCTATAAATTCTATATTATAATTTTATAAAAGAAAGAAAGAAAAAATACTTTACATATAGATAAAATTGCATGATAGAATTTAGTCATTCTCTAATTTGTGGTCAATATTTACCTTTGGCTTATGCAATACTAAAGATAACTCTTTACAAAACGTTCTTTTACATTTATCCACCGTGGGGTCTTCATTTTCAAATCATCCCTGAACTTCCGTATGCATCATGTCATGAGAATAATAATTTCCATTGCAAAGCTAACTCTTAGCTTTCTCTTGATAAGAGTAAATGCATCTTTGGGTTGTATAGTGGTCGGGTCAAACCCACATCTTAGGAAAAGATGTGGCAGCGTTTCTTCTCTTTGAAGTATGCATAATTCACATACATAAGAGTCGAAGTGCATATTTCTCCTTTTCAAAAGATCCCTTGTGTTGACTTAGTCTTCTTTTAAACGACAATGTTTAAGTTGGCATAATGAGCCCGACAGCCATCTGAATGCTGGATGTTTGAATGTGTCCCAGCATGTGTGTATATGGCTATATGCCTCTGAACTGCTTCTGCACACTGAACTGAGCATTTTCCCAAATATAAGACCAAATGTCATTATTGTCAGTGGCTAATTCAGACTGTTTGTTTCCTGAAGTTCCAAGAGTTGTTGGTTAGTGATCTCAGATAAAGGAAACATGATTAACTGCTGTAACTAGTTTGTGTGAGTGACTTCTCTTTGAATGGTATTATCATTCTTGATAGCTTTACCACTGTGTGGTGCGATTGGGTGCTCTGAGAGCTAGTTAGAGGGCTGAGGGCCCGATTAGTAGCAATATTTGATGGGCTTTTGGTATAAAACGTGAATTGCTAACTGCTATTTCCATCTTATTGGTTCCGATTATGAAATGCTTTGGACTTGACGAATATTTTGTTTCTGAATCCTGCAGTTTCAGTGCGCATATCATAGAAGCAGTGAGAGGCTATTACCTACCCGGGGTATGTGTGAATTGTGTGGTCAAGAGTCATAGTCTTCTTCTCTTGCTATAGTTCCTAGAATAGTATAATGGTATTATCCTTGTTATTTGTTGAGGTAAATTCTCATATCCAATTACAGGCAGGTCAATAAACAAGTTAGGTCCCATGATGCCTTTTGTACTTACTGAGTTCATAATTTATTCATGATGAAAAATGCCTACATGTTTTTCACCTGTAGTTTTATGCACAGAAAAGATCAAGAAGTTTCATATGGCCTTAATTGGGCTATTGCTGGAAGAGGTGTTGTTGTAAAAGATAAGGTCTTCCATAACTTGGAGACATTTGAGCTTCAGAAAGGTGGTGCTGCTTATATAGGTGTGTACATATTCTTGCCATCCAGTTACGCTGTGCATATATAATGATGTGACAATAACGTCAACTCGGTGCCTGCTTCTGGAGAGAGCAGAATGCTTGTCTGGCATTCCGCTTCATGTTAGAGGAAATGTCGTCCGTGGGGTTCCTGATATTTCAAAATCCCAATTTGCAAAGCTTCTGAAACTGGTAGGTTTTAAATTCTGGTTTCAATAATCTGGATTAGATATTGTGTTAGTCACTTTTTGTTAGCTTGAAAATTTTTAATTGCTTTTCTTAATTCAGTCGTAAATGAGTAAATCCCAACATCCCCTTGTCTTTTGACTGTCTTCGTGCTTGTTTAGGTGACGTTTCACCTTTCATCCACCTCAAGTCTCTATGTCCAAGATGGTGCCATTGGTTCATCAATAGAATGTAATGCGAAGGTCCGTGCCATTAGTGATAACCCATCTGCTGCATTGTCATTATCCAATGTCCTTTGGAAAGTATCAGATCGTGCGATTTCTCATGACACATCCCCGTTAACTGTATATGCTGCCAGTTCCATAAGGTAATTGCCTTTTTTTTCATTCATTACATAAGATTTTAGCTTGTCAATGCATGCAAATAATATCTTTATTTCTAAGATGCCACAAAATATGTAGTTACCTATAATATACAGCTAATATCTTATGAATGCCTTTAAGCAGTAGTAATGTGAAGACTGTTATTGGTTCTGGAACACACTATGCTAATGGATTTGCGGCAGCAGACATTGAACGCTCATCCCTAATTCTATGTGGTAAAGCATTTGCTGATTCAACTGTTGTGAAAGATGCACTTACTGCTCTGACAGCCCCGATATTGTCTGCAAGAGGAGGCCTCCCTGTTCCAGGCTGGTAAGCCTGCTTGCTTTCTTTTACTCTTTATGTAACGTTCTTGTTTATATTCCATATTTTCTGTTTCAGGCTCCTGTGTTTTGGTGGTTCTGTTGTATTATTGTTTGCTCCAAAGGACATCATCATGTCCTGCTCAGAAATTCGGAATATTCTGTTGTCCCTTGACTGTGGTGCAGTCATCTCTTCTGAAGAGTCTACTGTGCTTTTCCCAACAAAGGCAAGAAGGGAACCAGAATTATCTAGCAAAGCAACTAGTGTGATTATTGTATCATCTGATAGGTAATGAAGAACACATACTTTGATGAAATTATGTGCCTAAAGAACATCTACATTGATGGACATTATTTATCTTGTGAAAAAAATATCATTTATGCATTGTTATAACAGCAGCAGTAGCATCAGATTGTCTGGATAGCTATTAAATAGACTTGTAGTCTTGTAGCTGGAATAAAGATGAATGACAGCCCGAGTTTTCTAATAAAGCACGAATGTTTTCTGTACTTTCAGCACTGATGCCATACCTTCTGTATCCAAGCTCTCTCCTGGCCAGGCTGCTTACCATTTCTTGGTTGGATATCACGATGGTAGATTTGTCCCAGCTTACAGCAATGGCCCCTCACCTGCTGAACCACTTGCACTCGCAAGTTCATTATTCTCACATGTAGGCTGCTTGTTTGCTCTGTCTATTTAGTAAAATGTTAGCACAATATTCAATTTGTTACTATTATTCAGGTTTTTGCATCCTTAGGCTGATGTGCTACCTTTGCAGTTGAAACAAGATGATATACCAGCATATCTGATCAATGCTAAGCGCTCTGGAAAGTACATTAATGGTAATATAAATTAGCTTTGTTTTATGAATTGCTAACCTTGACTTTCTGGAATGGATTGTAACATGACCAACATTGTTGAAGTAGGCAAGGAGTTTATAAAACTATTTGAACTGGCATTATCTGACAATCTGCCGGGCATCAAAACTGATGATATTAGAGGTAAATGGTTCTTGACATGTCAATGTATTATGGTGGTGGTATCCTTAAAGTGCAGTCCCTTTTTAACACTGAAATTTTTGTATCTTTAAATTGCAGTCAGGGAACTTAAGCAGAAGTACAGGAGCTTTCTATCCAGCAAGTTCGGCAAATGCTTACCGAAGGATTTCTCTTTCTAATATAATACACTCCGAATCTGTAGTGTACATTTATCTTGTGTACTGACATAAATAAATTTTATATTTAAGTAGAGTGAGGCTTCCTATTCTGACTCAGCTACAAAACACACATTTAGCTCAAGTTTCCCTCCTCTTGGAGCATTGATGATCACTGTATATATCCCTGATCATGCATGAATTGACTTGCATGAACAATTCAGTTTTTTTTCTGAACTGCAGAGAAATATAAAACTTTCTTTGCAGCATGGATGATCACTGTATGCATGACCTTCCTGCATGAATTGACTTACCGTGCGCAGTCAATGCAGTTTTTTTCTCTTCCTGAACAGTGAACAGCAGAGAAATTGCAGTGCATATGGGACCAATCCATAATGTGGAATTGCTTCGCTGCAGGTTCAGTAGGGGAAAATATATTGGATGTACCTAACGATGCAGAAGGTCTCATGGTGCTTGCAATATTGCATTTCTAGGAACAATGTTCTTGCATGGTTCTATTTCTGTAGTGCACCCCCGGAGGCCTGGAGTGGAAATGCCAGAATTCACATGGTTTGAGAAGAGCAAATGATCTGGTCCCCTGTACAACGGTCATCGCATCTCCGCACTCATCTCAACTCCGGAGCTCCACATAAGAACGAAGGAGTAGACGTCTATCGAGGTTCGGACTTCAACACTATACTGAATCCCATTTGAACTCACATTTGGCAAGTTCCGATAAGTGGGTTTGGAAGCCCATAATAATTAGTAACGAGCAGTGAAAGATCCTCATATAGTTACTAGGAACCTAATGTTTCTCTTGATAAGGTTTGTTTACTTGATCACATCTCTTTCTTCCACTTTTTTTAGCTGTCTTTGGTGATAGTAGGGTGCGTAAATAGGCTAAGGTTGATGACTCCTTGTGAGTCAATTCAAGAAATATGATGTCCTATATCGACTTTATACTTAGGGAAATCGGAGCAAATGCAATAGGCAAAAAGAAAACAACAAAAGTATAGCCGGAGTAAACCCATTGGGAGCAACACCATCGACAAAACCCTACTGGCCATCACATATTCAAGAATGCATTAACCGTTCCTATCGTTACTCTGAAATGTCAGCTCAGAAGCATGTGGCCTCCTCATTTACTCCCCAAGTGGTCGATAAATAATTCGACAGGATATAAATGATTACACAATCTCTTACTGCATCATATCCAAGAACATTAACAGGGCATAATAAAAAGCAAATATGATCAACGATGAAAAAAGTAAGAAATGAATTCTGAGGTCTTGTAAATAAAATTAATCTTTTGTATTCTTTGAAGCATCCAGCAATTGTTTTACCATGAAGAGAAACATTAACTTCTTTTTTCTGAAATGCATGAGCACTGCCATTCATTAAGGAAGAATAGAAAGTTATAGCCTAAATTTTACAAGCACTAATGGAGAAATGAATAAAATAATAACAAGCCAGGTAATCAGGAGAACGCGCTAGATTGATTGATCACCTATCTGTGATTTGAGGCTGTATGGGTATGGCCCTCTGAAAGAGGCATTAATAATCAATCATTGTGGTCGTAACCTGACAAAAGGATCGCTCCTTGAGCTGAAATTTTTCTGTTACGCTCTTTCCAAATCTGCCACCAAAATCCAAACAGGAATGTCATAGACACAAACTATCAAAGCAAGATAGTTCACATGGCATAGAAGAGTGAAATGGCATCAGATGACTTTGTTAATTGTCATTTTTCTTCCTCAGCAAACCAGTGAATCGCTTCAGTAAAGGCCTCTTCTTTTGATGCTGGTGCTGTTTGGTTGGTGATGTGCCACCACTGTTCTTTGTTGTCAAGTGCAACCCGTTGATGTCAACAGGTCCATCTTCCTTGTTTGATTCCAAATCAGCTTGTGAATCACCATCATTCTCCTTCTCCTTAGATGAATCATAGTCAGTGTACTTACTGTTCTCCCACATTTTGGCAACAACCATGACCGGCTCATCACCCTCTTCACTGCCCACTTTCTCCTTGTCTTCTTCCTGATTACTACCAGTCATCGTGCCACCCTTTGCATTTGCAAGCAGGGAAGAGAGCTCCTTTATCTTGTCAGAAGCAGCTGCTTCCTTTGCCTGCAAATCGTCATTCTCCTGTTTTATATTCTGTAATTCATTCTCTTTGTCTAATAGCTTTTCCTTCCACTGAAAAGTCTCAGCCCTTGCATCCTCTCTGATTTTGTTAGCTTCCATTAATTGAACTTCGAGTTGCTGCATCTTCTCCTGCAGCTCTGCATTTTCAGTTTCTCTCTCTTTCACTGCCTCCAAAGTCTTATCCATTTGAGATCTGATCGAGACTATTTCTTCCTCTGACTTCTTGATAGAATTGACAAAAATGAGTTCCTTGGATTGCCATTCCTCATGGGCATTCCTTGCTTCTGCTTCCATTCTTTCTACTGACTTCATCAGACAAACTTTCTCATAGTTTGCTTCATCAAGCATCACTTCATAATTCTCCTTAGTATTCTTCAGACTCACGTGAAGTTCCTCTACCTGTGCCTGGGCACGCTCAATTTCGTCTTGTTTGGCAAGATACTTCTCCTGTGCCTCTCTAGACTCAGCTGACATTTCGTGCAAGGCTGAGGCCAGACCCTCCATTGCCTTCTTAACCTCGTCAATTTCATCTTTGCTAGCTTCAAGCTCCTTGGCCAACTGGTTCTTCTGCTCAGTCAGGGCCTTAATTACTGAATTCCTATCACTGTTTAGGGCCTCTATTTTCTCTTCTTCTGCTGCACGGAGCTTCAACCTAAGCTGTTCAACCTCTCTCCATAGATCAGCCGCCTCTTTCTCTGCAGCATCAAACTGCTCACCTGATCTTTCAATCTCTCTCTTCTTGCAAGCCACCTCATCCTCCAAAAGCCTGACCTTGTCATCAAGCACAGCAACTTTAGATTCTTTGTCCCGGAGCAAACTACTTGTTGCATCCAATTCTTTCATTGCTGAATCCAATGATTCACCCTTCAAAACATTTAATTGCTCAACTTCCTCTAGTCTGGCCTCCAACAGCTGCACCTTCTTCTGCCATTCATCTGCTAATTCATTGGATTTTGACCCTACATTAGTAGCATCAGCGCCGACAACAGTAAGTTCTTCAACCATGTGCTCCAATTCAGCCACCCGCTCTTCCGCAGCTTTCACTTTCTGAAGCTCAAGTTTTAATTTTGAGTTCTCTGACTGAAGATTATGAATCCTCTCATCAGTCTTTTTGCCCTTGCCATCCAACTTGGAGTCAACCAGATCTTTCAGGCGCTTAATCTCAGCATGAAGGAGCTTGACCTGCTCAGCTTTTGCCTCAGCAGCCTTCTTGGCATCATCTGCCTGGTCAAGAGCTTCGTTCTTGGCCTCAATTGCGTCAGCCAACTCATACTTTGCCTTCTCAAGCTGCTCCACCGTCAAACGCAGTGCAGACACATCGGCATTCTGTTGGCTCTGCATCCTCTCCAGCTTCGTCTGCATAGACTCAATGCCCGCATGCTCTGTATCAGCCTCCTCTGTCTCGATGGCCTGCCTCTGCAAATCACGTGCCTCCTGCAGCTTCGCATTGGCCTCATCAGCCACCTTCTTGGCACGCTCCAGTTCCTCAAGAACCTTCCCCTTTTCCTTCTCCTTTTCAATCAACTGCTGCGTCGCCTTCACCAGCTCTTCTTGAACAGCGGCAAGCTGTGTCTGGAGCTCCTGAATAGGCTTCGCTGCCGGCTGGTCCTGCAGCTGCTTCGCAGCCTTTCCTTTCTTCTGGAGCCATAAAGAAAATAAATAAACACTCGGAATTCCATAAAAGCATGCATCTTTAGGCGCCACGGCGCGAGCAATAGCGGCGGAAACTCACCTCAGGAGGCGTCGTGAGCCGGGCGACAGTCTTGGGGGTGGCCGCCTTGCGGTCGGCGGATCCGGGAGACTTGTCAGCCGCACGCGAGGCGCTCGGCGGCGTGCCATGCGCGTCCCTCGCCTTGGGGACGGCCGGCTTGCGCGTCTTGGGAGTCGGTGGCGTGCCCTTCTTCTCCGGCGGCGGCTTGCCGTTGCTCTTCGCCTCGGCCGAACCAGATCTGCATTCCAGGAATGCCAAACCGCAATCAGATCCAGGAACCACCGTCTATCCCTACACACACGCCCGCCCGCGGAAATTCACCCCGCCAGGAACCCCCAGCGATTAAAAAAAAACGGAAATGCACAAAAGGATGCAACGGGTACTCACTTGGCCTTGGAGCCCTGCATTGCTGCGTCGCCGCCGACGCTGCCGCTTGGTCGTCTTCTCTCCCCGATGCCTTGGTGCGTCAGCCTGTGACCGGGAGCTGAGGCGCGCTATGAATGCGAGAAATTGGGGGAAGGGGCGGTGGGTGGGCGGTTGTGCAGTGTCGGCGCTGCCACTAGTCGAAGAAGATGGACGGAGTGGTGGATGGAGGTTGCGGCTACGAGACACCGGTTTCGATCAACATCCCTGTGGGGTTGCTGTTGGAGGAGGAGCCTTCACACTTTCCTCGCAGGTTTTCATTGGAGAGAGAACGGAAGAAGGGGAAACGGCCCGAACGGTTGAGTTAATTATCCTTGGGTTGTGCGTGCGAGTTTGCGGGAGAAATGGTCTCGGACGATTCGTTCTCTTTTTCGTTGTTCCTTTCTCTCTGAGTGACTTGGAGTATTACGTTGATTTGATTATTGCGTGACACTAGGATTGGCACTCAACTGCTTGCAATCTTTGATATCCCCACTTCTCCAGTCCAGTTGTAGAACTTGGCAACTCGCTGGTGACAGCGCCAAGCCAAACCACCGTCGTTGGGTGCATCGGATTCTGGATACGGTCGCTGAGGCTTTCCAGGTCGGCGTGTCGTCTTGTTGGTCAGGTTCCCCAGAAAACTCGCGGCGCGCAATTAACGAGCCTGACAGGCATGATTAGCAGTACTAATTTAGTTCATTCCCCCGAGTGATCAGCTCGTAGTACGATTCGATTCCTGAGACGACAAGGACAAGAGCATGATCTAGCACTAGCGGCGAATTCACCTTGGAACTTGGCCTCTCTGTAGGCTGCTATCGTAGGGGTCAAAAAAGGGCCATGCCAGGTTAACAACCTCGATTCTTAAAAGCACACCACTTGTGCAATAAATTAATAACACCGATTTTTCTTCTTTTAAAAAATATCACACTTTGGCAGTTTTTGGACCGAAAATTCCTTTGTCATGAATGAAAGAAAGCATGGCCCCGGAGCATGTAGTGATGTTGGGAAAACACTCACATCGTTGGACCAGAAGATGAGACGTCAGTGTACTCCTTTTTTAAGGACGGTAGAGTCCGGGGAACACCAAGAAAAGGGTGATAAAACCTTTCTCGATCTGCGAAAAGTCGCTAGACTACTGCCAACACTGTATTTGTCGGAATAGAAAGTGAGAGGCAAATCGTGATCAAACTTCCAGATGCACATCAACAAGGATCCAAACACGAATAATGAAAGACCAAGCCGCTTGGAGAGTTGCAAAATCGTAGTAGGAGCTCCAAGCCCAACGTTTCCACATCTGCAAACGCGCATTTTCTCCAGCTCACGACGCAGATTTTTCCAGCTGGGCGTGTTTCTCCGGCACCGGCAGGCGGCATATTCAGGCCCTCAAGTCCTAACCACTGTTCCAGCTGTGGCTCCAGCCTCCAGCCGCATGGGTCGCCGCATATGCCGTGTTGTTTCTGTTGGATGGTCGCCGTCGGCCTGTGCGTGGCCACACGTTCCACCAACGGAACGGATTTACCCCAGCAGGTCAGGATTATTATATACACTACCCGTATAAAATTTGACGGATACGGTGCGCGGATAAGAGAATGTCGTGTGTTCAGGTAAAAATATCGTGCAACTCGATCTCGACATGTGCTATCCATGTGCAAATGCGACCAAAAAAAACTTCGCAAAAAAAAAGCGACAAAAATGTCCAGGCAAGCGGGGGAAAACAAGATGATAACTTGCATGGGCGATAAAAATTTGGGGTGAGAGAGGCTCGAACTCTCGACCTCAGGATCACTCGCTTTAGCTATGAGACCTACGCGCTAGCCAACTGCGCCACCACCCCTTTGTGTTATGCGACAGATATATTATAATATAAATGCATATATCATTGATGAGGGAAAACCCATAAGATGCTAAGAAGTGGACCTTGCGTCGAGGTAAACAAAGTTGCCGCGCGCTGCTGATCTTATCGTCCAGCCCCAACAACACTACAACACAGTTGGCGGCTGTTGCCCATGGGCCATGGCCGGTGATGTGCGGCCAATAGAGTCGTAGACCGGTAGCTCCTTCGCTAGAGCTAGAGAGAAGAGGGTGAGAGAGCAATCGTCTTCTTTCCGCCTGCTTTTGTACGTATCAGCATATCTTCCCAATTTCCCGGCGTCGGTGGAAGGAATTAGCGAGTACGTTGACGTCTCATATTCTCTCTGCTAGCTACGCGCGGCAAATCGATAAAAGCTAATAAACGGGATCTCCGTAAACATTTGGAATGGTGAAATGGCAGTTGGGCTTTTGTTATGCACCAAAAACAAAAAATGGTGAAATGGCAGTTGGATTGCCATTGTCAAAACATTTCATATTTCTTCGCTAATAAAGCGGAGCATGTATCGTTCTCACGTTTTTCATTGGTGCCTGATGGAAGAAAGAAGGTCTAGTTTGCTCATCATAGAAAGTGTAGTTCGGCTAACACGGCTTGCAAGGTGGTGGGTTGCATACCAAATTTCAAGTGAGATTATAGTAGAATCAATAAACCGACAATTGTGGATGCTGAGCCACAACAATCAATCAGTAAGAATCCTGATTTCTGAGGAAAAGAAACACTTCTTTTCTCGAACAAAAAGAAACACTTATCCATTCAGGCATTGAAAATATAAACAAGATTTGTTCTTCCAAATCTCATTTGATTATGAAGTACTGCTACTGCACTAACAGCTTCATAGAGTACCAATACACTGTCTCGCAGTAGTATTTGTTTTCTTTTATTAAGAGGTTGTTGTGTTCTTAGTGCGTGCACGCTATCCACATTCTCTCATCAGTCGGTGCAAATTTTACGCCGTCGTCCCCTAGGACGATGACAGTGGTACACTTCAGGTTCACTTGTACTACTATGTTTTACTGCCTTTTTTTCCCACTTGGGATCCTGGACAGCATCACTCGATGTGGTTGGTAGACAGTCTAGGTACAGAGGTACGCACAATACAACTTTTTTGTCAAACTTTCACCACGCAACGGCCTGGGCATAATTGCCCAGATTTCAAGGCCAAATTTCATGGTAGGCAAGGACGCAGGGATGCGTACCATGAATCTGTCCTCTCCAGCATGTTGGGCTTGTTAATGCACTTCTAGAACAAATTAATTTCATCGGCATTTATCCTTGAGCACGGCTCATCTGTTGTGTACCACTCGTTCCCTAGGAGACAGAGATGAAAGACAACGGCGCCTCACGTTGCCCAGGTGAAGATGCGTCCAATTCTAAATACTCGGATCACATTGCCCAGACGAAAATGACAGTGTTTTATCATGCGACCGAGCTAAATACTACTAGGGATAATTGCATAAATCACCCCATAAATCACTTCGAGTTTGAGATTATCACCTAGAAGTTTTTTTAATTGTAAATTCCCACCGTCCTTCCTAGTGTACATTGTTGCAAAAATCTTTCTACTTACACATGTTTAATTGTTTCAAATTGTTGTCATCTTCAAGGATTGTGTACTTATCAAATTTGTATATTCTTCATATTTCATTTAGAGTACGCAACAGAAAATATTGATTCAAATTTAATTTGAATGATATTTTAAACGACATAAGATTAATTTGTATTCATTTTTTATGAAACTAAAACGGATTAGATTCATCTAAACACTTTAACAATGTTAAATTCAGTTAACTTTGCTTCTGTTAAATTTATATTGGTGAAAACAAATTTAACAATTGAACATGCACAAACTTGGGTGATTTTTGCAGAGCGAATAGGGTGAACGAAGAGCGAGGAGCTTGCTCAAATAATATATGTATAATGCATGGATAGTATTGCATTGAGTCTTCTTATACAAGACTTTTTTTCGCGAACACGCAGGAGAGCTGCGTGTCTTTGTATTAAGAAGAAAGAACGGATCGATACAAAGGTCCGGAGACCAGGATTACAAGATTGATCGCGCCCTCCGTAATTTGTCTACCCCCTCTTCTAACATAATCGCGATAGTAATTGGCCGAGCTTCCTTGCTCCCGCCAACTCCCGAGGCGCGCCTCTTCTCTTATTTCCCAAATAATCTCCTCTACTCTTGGTTGTTGACTGTCGAACACGATGCGGTTCCCGAGTTTCCGGAGCTGCCATGCCGTTAGGATGATGAGTGTGTTGGTTCCTTTCCTGTCCTCGCTCCGAGTTTTCCGCAGCGTCCGACGCCACCAAACTTGAAATCGCTCATCCCGATTCCGCGGCGCCGGTTCTCCATCTCCGCGCCATTGAAATACCCGGAACCGGACCTCCCGGGAGAAGACACAACCAACCAAGATGTGGTCAATTGTTTCTTGGCACCGATCACACGGAGGACGAGGCCTCCGGATGCGGTAGATCCCGTTTACGTAGCCTATCAGCCGTCCGAGCATCGATTCCAAGCTGCTAGCCGGAGGAAGAGTTTAGCTTTCAGCGGTGCCCACGTACGCCAAATGCGTTTGTAGGGCTCAAACCTTGTGCTGCCCACGAAGAATCTTTCATAGGCTGATTTGGAGGAGAACCGGCCGGAGGGAGAAGGCAGCCACGTGTGTTGATCGCCGAGGTCGGGGTTGAGGTCTATCCGTGCAATGGAGTCACAAAGTTGGAGGAGCTGCCGGATCGCGAGGATCGGTAACCCGCCAATGATGTCCTGTCGCCACGAATCGTCTTGTAGGGCATCTCTAATCGATCGGTGGCGCCATCCCTTGCGCCGAACAAACGGCATGAGCGCCGGTGCGATGTCCGGAATCGCTCGGCCATGAATCCACTTATCCGACCAAAATAGTGTAGTGCGGCCATCTCCGATCGTAGTAGTGACGAGAGATCATGAACATGAGTCTTACGGGTTCGGTACCTGGACACGTAGAATTCCCCATGGTCGGTCCGGTTGGGTTTTCTCCAACCACAACCATCTCATTCTCAATGCCCATGACAGGCGTCCTTAGGTCATGAACTCCTAGGCCACCGAGGTGCAGGGGCGTGTAACCCGTAGCCAAGCCACGAGGCGGTGTCCCCCACATATGTCCCTTCGGCCTCGCCACAAGAACCCCCTCCTCCACTTGTCTACCGCTTTGATGAACCAATTGGGGACCTCCAGCGCGATGAGCAAATATATGGGGATAGCAGTTAGCACCACCTTCGAGCAAGATTAGCCTTCCTGATTTTTGGAGCAGTGCCGCTTTCCAGCCTGCGGACAATCTGCGATTTTATCAAGGATTGGCTATAGGTCTTGCTTCCGGAGTCGGCGCACGGAAAGCGGGAGGCCCGGATATTTGCGGGGAAGGAGGCAAGCTGGCAATCAAGGTTGTTTTGGACTCGTTACGGTGGCATCCTCATCACGAGTGTATGGGCACCGCCGATGATTTCCTCGGATTTGTGTGCGAGTCCCGAAGCCTCTCCAAACGCGCGTAGGATTGCCTTGAGCAAGGCCAGCTCATCCGTTCGTGGTGCTGCAAAAATTACCACATCATCCGCCTAAATTGAGATTCTTGGATGGCCGAGGTCTTGAAGTAAGCGGCTGCAAAAGGTTGCGCTCTTCCGCTTTGGTTATCAGCCGGTCGAGGGCATCCATTGCGATGACGAAAAGTAACGGGGAGAGTGGATCTCCACGACGGAGGCCTCTCCTATGCCGTATCGGTTGCCCGGGATATTCGTTTAGCATTACCCTTGTTGACGAGGAGGATAGAAGGTTGCAAATGAGACGGCGCCACCCATACCCGAAGCCTATGTGACCAAGAACTTCAAGTAAGAAAGGCCAAGAGACCGAATCAAAGGCCTTCGTGATGTCCAACTTAATCATGAGGCGTGGCTTGCGAAGCTTGTGGAGGTATTTGGCCATATGCTGCACTTGGAGAAAGTTATCATGAATACGCCTACCTCTTATGAATGCGCTCCGGACCGGTGTTATGATTTCTCCCATTTTAGGGGCCAGCCGGTTCGCAAGGATCTTAGTGATCGGTTTGGCCACACTATGCACTAGGGCTGATAGGACGGTAATCTCCAACCCCAATCGGGTCCTCCTTCTTTGGAATTAGCACCGTCGGTGTAGGGGATCGGGGTCCCCCTAACCGCGCGTGGGCTGCTTTCGGCCCACGAACGAAGACGAAGGCCGCAGGGCGGAGAAGCCCACGAGGCCACGAAGCCACGAAGCCACGAAGTCCCGCGAAGGCCGGAGGAGCGGGAGCGCCGGGGAGAACGAAGCTTCGCGGTAATTTCCTCCGGCGCCCCAACCACCCGGAGTTAATGCGGCACTCGAGTGCTCGTGGTGACGCCGCGGCCCGACAGGACGTGCGCGCGTCTTCCCCGTGCGCCGCGTCTCGGGAAGCCACGCGGCTACGGTGCCGGGAGGGCTCTCGACCAATGGGGTGAAAGAGATTCGGAACGCGTATCGAGGAGAAGAGACCGCAACGGATTTAGTCGGGATCGTGTCGGATATCTCGGGAAGAACCGGACCCCACGGGGTGTCCGGGTACTCCCGGGTACTTGTACAGGTGCTCTTCTCCTTATCCTATAAAGGGAGGAGAGACTCCGATGTAAAGGGAGAGAATAGACGAAAACATACACACACTTGCGGGACGTAGGGTATTGCGCACCCGGTGCGGCCCGAACTCGGATAACTCTCGGTGTTCTTGCTTATTTGAATCATCCACGCTAACGCGCGAGCAAATCCGTTTCTCCCCGAGCCTATCCCAAGGGAGCCTTGACGAGGCCCCCATTTGGAGGTGTACTCACACACCGACATTTGGCGCGCCGAGAAGGGGAGAAATCGTAGATTTCGCTTCGCGCCGTGAAACTTCCACGCAACCATGCAGAGATCTTCGAGCACGCCGCGGACGGAGGATAGCGTCTCCGACCCGAGCGTCCACGAGGCGCCGTCGCCGCGACCGGCGTCACGCGGGGCGCTCGCCCACGACAATCGTCCGGCCCTCGGCGGCCGAACGTGCGGCAGAAGACCGGCGTGGCGCCGACCGCCACGCCCAAGCCGTCACGCCGCCTGCGTCCGAGCGTGCCACTTGTAACGTCCCGCCACTCCGGACCGGGCCCGCTTACCTCCGGTCGTGTCGCCCACCATCCGTAACAAGAAGGTGGGGCGCACCCTCATCGACGGAGGCGCGAGCCTCAACCTCATCACCCCGAAAGTCTACGACTCCCTGCGGTGGGCGCGTGCCGAGTTGCAGCCCTCGCGCCCTTTCGTCGGCGTGCTCCGGGTAGCTCCCGCCCCTTGGGTAGGATTGAGCTCCCGGTCACCTTCGGCACCGGGACAATTTCCGCACGGAGAAGCTCCTCTTCGACGTTGCGGACATCGGCCTCCCCTACAACGCCATCATTGGGAGACCCGGCATCAACCGGTTCATGGCCATCCCGCATCACGCATTCCTCACGCTCGAAGATGCCGGGCCCGAAGGGTGTCATCGTGGAGAGGGCGGATGCTCGTCAAGGCAATGGCTTGCCTCGAGGACATCTTGGCGGCCGAAATGGCGGCAGAGGAGGACACCGGCACGAAGAGAGCGCGCGACACCCCGGAGAAGCCCGCTGCGCAGTTCGGCCCCAAGCGGGCAAAGCTTTCGGCTCCTGGAGAGGTGTCTACCAAGAAGATCTCGCTCGGGGGCTCGGAGGACAAGACCACCACCATCGGTGGCGACCTCGACCCGAAATAGGAACTCGCGCTCATCACCTTCCTCCAAGCAAACAAGTGACATCTTTGCCTGGCATCCTTCGGACATGCCGGGCATACCGTTGACGTCAAAAGTCGCCGACACACCGTCGTCCGGAGAGTCCACCGAAATTCCAGCCGACGCAGAATCCCGTGCTCCCAACGGACCGGCTCAACTCGCCGATGTTCGTGTGCGCCGGTGCGTGCGGATGGTTTTCCCGCAAACCAACAAAGACAATAAAAGAGTGTAAAATTCCAGTGTCATCGGCCCGGATAGACCGATGTGCAGCCATGGCCGATCACGGCGTAAGATAGACAAAATCGGCCATGAACAGAGAACAGCACGGCCCATCCATTTATGTATTAAATGTTAGGCAAACGAATCGTGGTACAAACGATACGAAATCGGCCGATGCTATAACATGCGATCGGTGACTAGCAACCGATTTCGTCGGTAAACGACCAAATCATTAAGACTTTGCAGGGATGTGTTATCGAGTACAATGTAAACAGAGCAATTATTAATAGGATGTAATTAGTTTGGTAGCAAGAGGATAGTTTAATCATCAATCAGATCCGTGAATCGGCCGATCGGTATGCGGCCGATTCTCGCCATTGATTATATCGTTGAATTATTTAGATCTGTCCAAAGGTATAATGATGATCAATAAGATCATACTTAGTAACTCGGGTTCAAAAGCAGCTTTAACAGGTTTAGCATTAATTAAACATAAAACAGCTTAATGAACGTGATAAGCAATCGGCTAAACACTCCGAAAGAACAAGTAAGACAAATACAACCACACAGATCCCAAATCGACCGCCGCTCCAACAGGACAAGTCAACCGATGGCACGCGGCTGGACCAGTCTAACGGCCGCGCACGCCCGCCGATTCAGGACAAGCACAATCATAAACGTCTTAACTATGAAAGTAAGTCTACACCCTAGCCAATCGGCTGCATGCGCCTAGGACAAGTCAACTATCGCAAAGGCAAACACAGGACACGTCAACCGAATCCGCACGATCGAATCGGCCAAGATATAGAAGAATTCTCATAGCAGCTATCGTGACTCGAACGACCGGATCCGAGCCAATCGGCGCCGTGAGCAAAGGCTGGAACGGGGAGGCAGGACAAGTCAAACTACCTCCACCACGAGCCCGGACCAGGTCAACTTGACTCATCCCGGCCGATACTCACTACGCCGATCGAAAACAGATCCGGTCGCCGGATAACTAGCAATTAAGCTATCTAATTACGAACAATGCGCCGAGAATTAGACAACATAATTACCTTGTCAAGCCAACGTGTCGTCGACCGGAGCCCCGAAGATCCCCGCGCGAAAACAAGTAAAGACTTGACAGAAAATTAGGTTTGGCGATGCGCCGAAAGTTGTATTGGATGTGAATCGAGTTTACATGTTACATCCGAGTATGTATTTATACTCGGCAAAAAGAATCCTATTCGGACCCTCCTCAGGCCGATTTCCTAACCGACTAGAATCCTTTTTCCAAAACTAACTATTATTTCTAATTTTACAACGTGGGCCAGGCCCATCAATGTTGTGCTCTTCTCGTTGGCGTCCGCGCACGATTCCCGGGAGAGACGCGCCTTTTACTCGCCCAAGCGGCCGTCGGCCTTCCGCCCACCGGCCCCTTTTGACCTATAGTCGCCGACAATGGGTCCCTTGGTCAAAAACCGGCGTCAACACATGTCCCCCGGTCCGGGGTATGCAACGCATGCGTCGGACTGATTTATCCTCTTTTATTGCGCCGGTTTTATCGCCCGTCACCTCTTCATAAAAGCCGGGGTTACCCCCGGTCATTTCCCATCTGTTTCCTCTCCTTTGGCTTTCATCTTCCCCTGCTCTAGCGACCTTTGCCCTTTTCGAGCCTTTTCAACTTCCCACCGCGCCGCCGTCGTTTTCTCTTCCGGTGACCATGAATCCCACTCGTTGCTGCTGCTGCGTGCCGCCGCCGCCGACCGAGTCGTCGCCACCACCAACGCCGTTCCGGAGGTAATGTACATTCGGGCATCCCTCTTCTCTACTTTTGCAATTTTCTTTGTGTTCTTGTTCTTGTTCATTTTCACAATCTATCTTCTTTCCGTCTTGTTTCTCATTTTAGCCCTATTCCTTGTTTTTAGGAGATCCGGAACCAAATCGTCATCCCTTCTAACATCCCGACCCATTTCTTCTTGGGCCCCATGGGCGAGCCCGACCCCACGGATCTCATCTGCGCCGAAACGAACCGGGTCCCGTTTCGGCAACGGTCTCCTTTACCGACCGAGTGGGCCAATAGTTTTAGGTCATGGCCGACTCCGTCGTCGGATGGCGCGATTGATATAACCGAGTATCGGCCGTCCATCAGCAAGGTTGGGCCAATATCGGCATTGCCCACGCCATCAAACTCTCTTTGGCCGATCACCACAAGAACGAACCGTTGCTGGTGGCAGCTTCTTACCTCCGGTCGGATGCCTTGAACTGTTTCATGTTCGGCCACGGCCCGGCTACCATGACCCTCCTGGACACGGTCATGTTGGCCGATTTGAATATCACGAGCGGAGGCCACCCCGGACGCCATCCGCATTAAGTCCTCCCATCGGATCAACCCTAAGGACACCGGGGGTTGGAAGAACTACATCCGAGACCTTGTTGACGCCGGTTTTTTGACCAAGGGACCCATTGTCGGTGACTACGAGGTCAAAGAAGGCCGGTGGGCGAGAAGGGCGACGGCCGCTTGAGCGAGTAAGGGGACTTCCCTTCCGGGAATCGTGCGCGGACGCTAACGAGAAGAGCACAACATTAATGGGCCTGGCACACGTTGTAAAATTAGAAATAATAGTTTAGTTTTGGAAAAGGGATCCTAGTCGGTTAGGAAATCGGCACTGAAGAGGGTCCGAATAGGATTCTTTTTGCCGAGTATAAATACATACTCGGATGTAACACGTAAACTCGATTCACATCCAATACAACTTTCGGCGCATCGCCAAACCCTAATTTTCTGTCAAGTCTTTCTTGTTTTCGCGCGGGGATCTTCGGGGCTCCGGTCGACGATACGTTGGCTTGACAAGGTAATTATGTTGTCTAATTCTCGGCGCATTGTTCGTAATTAGATAGCTTAATTGCTAGTTATCCGGCGACAGATCTGTTTTCGATCGGCGTAGTGAGTATCGGCGGGATGAGTCAAGTTGACCTGGTCGGGCTCGTGGTGGAGGTAGTTTGACTTGTCCTGCCTCCCCGTTCCAGCCTTTGCTCACGGCGCCGATTGGCTCGGATCTGGTCGTTCGAGTCACGATAGCTGCTATGAGAAATTTTCTATATCTTGGCCGATTCGGTCGTGCGGATTCGGTTGACGTGTCCCGTGTACGCCTTTGCGATAGTTGACTTGTCCTAGGCGCATGCAGCCGATTAGCTAGGGTGTAGACTTACTTTCATAGTTAAGACGTTTATGATTGTGCTTGTCCTGAATCGGCCGGGCGTGCGCGGCCGTTAGACCTGGTCCGACCGCGTGCCATCGGTTGACTTGTCTGTTGGAGCGGCGAGTCGATTTGGGATACTGTGTGGTTGTATTTGTCTTACTTGTTCTTTCGGAGTGTTTAGCCGATTGCCTATCACGTTCATTAAGCTGTTTTATGTTTAATTAATGCTAAACCTGTTAAAGCTGCTTTTGAACCCGAGTTACTGAGTATGATCTTATTGATCATCATTATACCTTTGGACGAGATCTAAATAATTCACTAATATAATCAATGGCAGAATCGGCCGCATATCCGATCGGCCGATTCACGGATCCGATTGATGATTAAACTATCCTCTTGCTACCTAACTAATTACATCCTATTAATAGTTGCTCTGTTTACATTGTACTCGATAACATATCCATATAAAGTCTTAATGATTTGGTCGTCTACCGACGAAATCGGTTGCTAGTCACCGATCGCATGTTATAGCATCGGCCGATTTCGTATCGTTTGTACCACGGTTCGTTTGCCTAACATTTAATACATAAATGGATGGGCCGTGCTGTTCTCTGTTCATGGCCGATTTTGTCTATCTTATGCCGTGATCGGCCATGGCTGCACATCGGTCTATACGGGCCGATGACTTGGAATTTTACACTCTTTTATCGTCTTTGTTGGTTTGCGGGAAAACCATCGGCACGCACTAGCGCACACGAACATCGGCGAGTTGAACCGGTCCGTTGGGAGCACGGGATTCTGCGTCGGCTGGAATTTCGGTGGACTCTCCGGACGACGGTGTGTCGGCGACTTTGACGTCAACACACTTTTTGGCACGCCCGGTGGGACAAAAGCAACCAAGATCAAGATGTCGTACATGCGAGGCGGTCGGGGAGGACGGAACACCAATGGTCGATGCTGAGAATCGGCCGATTTTCGTTCCGGTCCCTCTCGGGACGGATGGCAAAGGCCATGGGGAAGTTTCGATGACAACACACTTTCGGCCTGGGGGAAGATGACGACGGAACAAAAACTGCAGTATCGGGAATACTTGGCCGAAGCAATGAAAAAGTACTTTCAAGCCACTGACGGTGACACGTGGCGGAGTGGCCACAAAAGGAGACTTCCCTCGGATTACTGCATCCGGAAGAACTAGACCAAATCAAAGCCCGAGAGATTGCCGGATGCCAACCAACTCGGTGATATGGTCAACTCGTCCGTTCATCATGCCCTAATCAATCAATCGGGCGTGTTGACCAACACCATCGGGAATTTGATCAAGGACACAATTGATGGTAGGCTGTTCATTGAAGGGTATTACGGACCTGCATACACTCGGCCTTTCGGCACTCTGTACGGTCGAATCGGGGAATTAGCCTCCGGAGTACCATACCGCGGGAAGGGTTTCGGCCCCGTACGGCATGCCACCTCACCTATGGCCTGGCAAGGACAATGCAAATGCAAGTACCGGTGCAACCCAGCCGGGCAAAGAGGATGACGGTGGCCCCAAGAAGTCGGTAACGGAAGAAGGCAACGGACAAGATGTACAACGGCCGACTTACGAGTTGGGGGCAGCAACCAATGTGGCGGCGGTCCCACGGATGGCACAGCAACCCAATTTCTTCTACGTACCAAATATCGGCCCGAGTGGAATTGAAAACTCACCTACTATAGTACGGCCGATATACGGTATTCCACGACCAAGCTGGCTGGGGACGAGGATTCATGAGCGGACGGCCGATCCAATCGGCCATGAATTATGGAATCGCTCACGGTACATTATTCCCGGCTACTAGCACGGGATTTCCGGGAACGGTCGGTTGATACACCCAAGCGGGGACAACCCAATACAGCTTATATGACGGGGACCGGATCGGCAAGCTGCTTGGACCCAATGATATGAATAGCCTCATGGCTAAAATCGCCGATATGATGAGAGATCAATTCGGTTTGAAGCCTAAGGAGAAGAGTGCATTATATCGGCGACCTTACCACTGATCGGATGGATTCCGTAGCTTTACCCAATAAATATAAAATTCCTGAGTTTTCCAAATTTTCCGGGCAAGATAATACATCGACTATGGAGCACATCGGCCGATATGACGCACAGCTGGGTGAGGCGTCTACTCGGGAGGCTTTGCGGGTCGGGTTATTCCCACTTGTCATTGTCCGGATCGGCCTTTTCATGGTTTGCTTCGACTGTCGCCTGGTTCTATTCAAAGTTGGGCCGATGCGGAGAAAAGGTTTCACTCGTACTTTTTACGGGCATCACCGAGCTTAGTTTGTACGATTTAATGGCGGTAAAACAGAAGCGGGGAATCGATGGCTGATTATATACGAGAGGTTCGGGACTGCGAGGGGACGATGCTACAACCTGAACCTGACGAGCAACGATTGGCCGAAATTGCTTATGCGGGGTTATTCTCCAACATCAAAGAAAAGTTTACCCCACATGAGTTTGATGGGCTGGCACAGCTAACACGAAGGGCGGTTGGCCGGGAAGAGAATCTCCGGCTCACCGGGAATCGGCGGTATCGGGTAGCTTATGCTGATTTCGACGGTGAAGGTGATGAGGAGGGAGTTAATGCGGTTGAATGGACTAATAACAAACGGCCGATATTCTCTCCGCATGTGAATCCCAAGGAGAGAAAATATGATTTTGATTTATCCAAGGCCGATGAGATATTTGATCAGCTACTGCGGGAAAAGAAAATCCAGCTTTCCCCTCATCACAAGATTCCTACGCAGGAGGAGTTGAAGAAAATGGCTAAATGGTGCAAGTGGCATGGGAATTCACATCATAACACTGTTGATTGTTATGCTATGAGGGATGAGATCCGGAAGGCGGTTGACGAGTGGGATATTGCGAGCGGTGATGTGAAGAAGAAGATGAAAGTTGATGGGCATCCTTTCCACTGCTAATACGATGTGCATCAATACTATCGGCGGTGGATCGGCTGGTTTCATACGCCGATATGAGAAGAAGAGGGAAAGGGAAGAAAGAGACCAGATGGCACATGAACAGGAATTTATTGGTCAAAATCAGCGGTACGAGGCAAGGTGTAGTCCGCCGAGAAGATTTTGACCCACACTTGGGATTGTCCTTTCTTTCGATGCTTGTTGGGACCGAAACATGAAGCTTCCATCTATCGAGAGCTGTCCGGAGTGTGCTGGCCGGGAAGAGTATCGTGATGTCGGGTCGTCAAGTTACCAAGGACGGCCGATTGATCGCAACTATGACTCTCAACAATCGGCCCCCGGAAGAGCGATCGGCTACGATCACGGATACGAGGAACAAAGATACGTAGTGCCAAGGAGAACCTACGTCCACGATCGGTCGGGGCCAATCGATGATGAAGAAGAGTTCGATTACCAATACCATGAAGACTCGAGAGGTGATCGGACCGAGAGCGAGGGTCGGTGGTGCCCCGGTGGTTTGTTCGGCAAAACCCAAAAGAGGAGGCTTCAAAGAATGCGTTGTCGGGAAATCAAGGGTAGACGGCATTACGGAGATGACCAAGATGATAAGCCAAAGCCCAAGAAGCAATGGAGGCCGAAAGTGCGGTCTCGGGTGGTCCAGGTGAAGCCACGGTGAATATGATGTCATTGATGCCCGGGATTGTCGGATCGGACGATGAAAATTCGGGTGAAGAAGAACCGGTTGGGGAGACTTCGGAGATTACGTGGACACCGGAATCAGCGGTGTTTGATAAACCGGTCAACTACGATCATTTGCATCTCAAGGCATTATACATTAGCGGCTATGTCAATGGGTCGCCGATGAGGAAAATGTTGGTCGACGGAGGAGCAGCGGTTAATGTCATGCCAATTACTACATACCGCAAACTCGGGAAGACGCCGGAAGAAATGATGAGGGCCAATCGACGCTCAAGGATTACGGTGGGAGAAGCCAAGATGTGCGTGGGGCCGCAATAATGGAGATCATCTGTGGGCAGCAAAACCATACCCACCACTTTTTTCATCATCGACGGGAAAGGTGCGTACACCACTTTATTGGGGAGAGGCTGGATTCATGCCAATTGTTGCATCCCATCAACTATGCACCGGTGTTTGATTCAATGGGTCGGCAACAAGGTCGAAATCGTGCGGGCCGATAAGTACGTAACCGTTGCAATCGCCGATTTCGAGTTTGCCGGTCTAGAGAACTTGCCTTGTTTATCGGGCACGTATTGGGATGCGGAAGCCATAAACATCACGGATGACGGAGTTATTGTGACCGGGGAGTCGAGTACCCCCGGCTGCTACGATGGGCCCCACGGGAGAATTGACGGACAATCGGCCGATCGGTATACACACCGAAGACATGGTAGGTCGGCCGATTGACGAAACGAGAAGACGGGAAATTAGGCCACGGTTTTGTGTCGGCCGACGAGTTAGAAGAAGTAGATATAGGGGATGGAGACAAACCTCGGCCGACATATGTTAGCAAGAAATTGTGTAAGGAAGTAAGAGATGAATTAGTGGCCTTATTGAAAGAATTTAAAGATTGTTTTGCTTGGGATTATAGCGAGATGCCTGGACTCGGCCGATCGATTGTTGAACATCGGTTGCCCACTAAACCCGGATATCGACCATATAAGCGGGGGCTCGGAAGATTGACCCTAGGTATTATGAAGCCGTCAAAGAAGAGATTATTAGATTGTATGAAGCCGGCTTCATCGGACCATGCCGATATGCGGAATGGGTTTCTAGTATTGTGCCGGTGGAGAAGAAAAATGGAAAGATGCGGGTCGCATTGACTTGAGAAATTTGAATAAGGCAACTCCGAAAGATGAGTATCCAATGCCAAACGCCGATTTGTTGGTTGATGCAGCCGCCGGCAACAAAATTTTGAGCTTTATGGATGGAAATGCTGGGTATAATCAGATTTTTATGGCCGAGGAGGATATATCGAAGACGGCATTCGGATGCCCGGAGCGTTGGGACTGTATGAGTGGGTTGTCATGACCTTCGGACTAAAAAATGCTGGTGCTACATATCGAGAGGGCCATGAATTTTATATATCATGATTTGATCGGTCGATTGGTGGAAATTTACATTGATGATGTCATGGTGAAATCAAGATCGGTTGGGAGTCATGTGGCTGATCTCGGAGAAGTGTTGAAGAGGACAAGACAATACGGCCTAAAGATGAACCCGCTCAAGTGTGCGTTTGGCGTCTCGAGTTGGACAATTTACGGGGTTTATTGTGCATGAAAAGGGAATTGAAGTCGGCCCTAAGAGTATTGATTCTATCGAGAAAGTTGGAACCGCCGACGAACAAGACGAAGCTCCGAGTCCACGATCGGCAAGATTAATTTTATCGGGCGATTTATCTCAAACTTGTACGGCCGACTTGATGTGTTTACGCCATTGTTGAAGCTCAAGGCCAATCAAGAGTTTCGGTGGGAGCCGATCCATCAAAAGGCTTTAGAAGATATCAAGAAGTATTTGGTGTCCCCACCGGTAATGGTTCCGCCAAAGTCGAGGCACGCCCTTTAAGTTATATTTATCGGCCGATGACGGGTGCATCGGCTCGGCAGTGACTCAAGAACGGGAGGGAAAAGAGCGAGTCATATTTTATCTCGGCCGCAAAGCGATTGATGCGAAACACGGTATCCGGAAGTCGAAAGGTTATGTCTCTGTACTGTATTTTTCATGCACAAAATTAAGGCATTATACGTTGGCGAGAAGAGTGTACTTGTCGTTTGCCGGGCCGATGTCGTAAAGTATATGCTATCGGCTCCGGTCCCCAAAGGCCGGTTGGGCAAATGGATGTTGGCAATTGCGGAGTTTGATTTAGGCTATGAATCGGCCAAAGCGGTAAAAGCACAAGTATTGGCTGATCTAGTAGTGCGGCACGGTGAACACTCGGCCGGGTATGTTGAACCGGTGCCATGGACGGTGTTCTTTGATGGTTCGATTTGCAAGGAAGGAAGTGGAATCGGCTTGGTTGTTGTGTCGCCTCGGGGGCGGTACGTGGATACTCTATTACGGTGAGGCGTACACCAACAACCAAATCGAATATGAGGCGGTGTTAAAAGGATTGGAATTACTCATCGATGCCGGGGCTGATTTTGTGGAAATTTTCGGAGATTCCTTGTTGATTGTGAGTCGGTGGCCGATGAGTATGAGTGTAAAGATGAAATATTGTTGCAATATCATGGAAAGTGTCGAGAAGTTAATGAAAAGGTTCAAGTGTGTTAAAGTCAGCCATATACCAAGAGAGCAGAATTTTGAAGCAAATAACTTGGCTCGGCTAGCATCCGGATATCGGCTCGCCAGAACAGACTAGAGATAGCCGATATTGAAGAAGCCGATTGGCGTACGGAAATTCGAAATTTTTGAGCAATCCATCCCAATCTACAAATAAGAAGATAAGATATAAAGCTTTGAAGTATGTTACGTTGGATGATCAACTATTTTTCAAGACAATTGATGGGGTGCTTCTCAAGTGTATTGATGACACCGAGGCAAAAGTGGTGATGAGCGAAGTACATGATGGAATTTGCGGAACGCATCAATCGGCCCATAAGATGAAGTGGTTGCTAAGGCGAGCTGGTTATTACTGGCCGACAATGTTGGCCGATTGTTTCAAATATTATAAAAGTTGCCAAGATTGTCGAGAAATTTGGACCTATACGAGAGGCGCTGCGTCGGCTATGAATCCGGTAATCAAACCTTGGCCGTTCGGAGGCTGGGCCATGGATATGATTGGCCGGATAAATCCAGCATCAAGCAAAGGACATCAATACATATTGGTAGCTACAGATTACTTCACAAAGTGGGTTGAAGCGGCACCCTATCGTAAAGTTTCGACGGCCGTCGTGGTAACGTTTGTTAAGGAGCATATTATTTATAGATTTGGAATTCGAGAGACAATCACAACAGATCAAGGATCGGTATTCACGTCGGACGAATTTCAAACTTTTGCTGATGAGATGGGAATTAAGTTAATTAATTCGTCACCATATTATGCCCAAGCCAATGGACAAGGTGAAGCGGCGAATAAGAGTACGATTAAGTTAATCAAGCGGAAAATACAAGAGTATCCTCGTAAGTGGCATATGAAATTGATGGACGCTTTGTGGGCTTATCGTATGTCACGGCATGGAGCCATGCAAGTTACGGCCGTATCGGTTGGTATATGGGCACGAAGCCGTCTTGCCATGGGAGACGGCTATCGGCTCCGGAAGGATTGAGTTGCAACAAAAACTTTCGGCCGATCAGTACTACGGATTGATGATGGATGAATTAGAAGATGTGGTACAAAATCGAGTTGGATGCATTAGAGAAAATAGAGCGAGAATAAAGCAAGGGTTGCCAGTCATTATGATAAGAAGGTTGTGCGAAACAGTTTAAAGAGGGCGATTTGGTGCGGAAGCTTAGGATGCCGATCGGAGTAAAGGACAATCGGTTTGGTAAATGGTCGCCTAATTGGGAGGGACCTTATTTGATTAGCCGATCGGCACCGGGTAATGCATATATTTTGAAAGAATTAGAAGGGGAAGAATTCGGTCGAGCACTTAATGGAAAGTATTTGAAGCGGTATTATCCTAGTATTTGGATTAACTCATAGTGTTCGGCCTAAAAAGACTACGGCCGATGTCGATGCACATCGCCTTGAGACGGCCGATGCGAGAGTATCGCCCTTAGCCCAAAAAATACAAAAGCAAAATAGAGGAAGTCATTGATAAATTAGCCGATGTTAGAACATCGCCTTCAAGATGGCCGATATGATTATATATCGCCCTTAGTGCAAAAAAATGTTTACGACCAAAATTTTGTTGGAGATCCTATTACAATCAAGCATAATTGACGGCCTCGGCGCGGGACGAGAAAATCTTGGACGGCGAGATAATGCGCGGAGCCGGCATAGAGTCGAGATTGGCCATGACCAAGAGGTCATCCTCGATCGGGCCGACATTAGCCTGCGCCGCAGCGACCATCTTCTCGGCTGTTTGAATTGCTTCGGCCGTCGTCTCTGTTGAGCCGCCACATCGGCCGACAGTCTGTACAGTTGTAGCTTCCAAGGCCGCCGCCGCATCCTCCTTGAGAGCCGGCGTTGCTCTCAAATCGGCAATCTCCTGGTTGATTGCTGCGAGTTCATCTGCCGATTTGAGAGTTGCTCTTGCATCTCTTGGGTCTTACGGGCCTCCTCCTCGGAGCGCTTGATGGAGTTCTCGGCGAGCAACGCCGCTTGCTGCTGCTCCGCGTGGCGAGCCGGACGCCGGCGGGCACGAGCAAAGTCCATTTGCCGGTACTCCATATACGCCACACGGTGCGGAGCGTCGCGCACATCCTCAGGGAGCTCTGTCCAGAACCTCCAAGTACCGGGCCCTTATGGGGTGGGCGTCGGCCACCAAGCGATCAGCCGAAGAGGCCTCGAGCACTGCGCGCGATTTCGTTCACGGTGGTAAGACCGGAAGCGGATACCAAGATCGGCGCGGGGACGAGGGAAGGCGGCGCACTGGAATACCAAGGAAGATAAAGTGAAGTTAATAATCGGAAGCAAATCAAGAAAATAAAAGGGAGATAGTAAAAACAAACCTGCGAAGCATCGATGCGGAGCGGGCGGACGTCTATCGGCTGCGCCATTGAACCCACGGGTTCATTTGCCCCAATCAACTCTCGGCCGGCCGATTCTTCTTCGCCGGCGACATCTTCGGGGGCAGCATCGGGCACACGGCCAGCTTGCTCGATATCGGCGGGCTCCTCGGTAGATTCATTGGCAGCGGTGCCTACGGGAGAAGCCGCGAGCGGTTCCTGGCCGATTGGTTCTTCGTCGGCAACGGTGTCCTTAGGAGAAACCGCGGGTGACACGCGGTCCGGCTGGTTCAACTTCGGCGGCGACCTCGGAAGACGCGGGCCGATCCAAGCGAGTTGAGCTCTCTGCAAGGTTTGGATCGGCCTGGCTTGGTACAACCGCCGGTCCGGAGCTACGGGGATCGGCCTTTCGGGTGTCGGCGTCCTGGCCGGGGAGGAGTTGATAGGCGGATCGGCCTATCGGGCGTCGGTGTGCGGGCCGAGGAGGAAGAACCGCCGATTCTGCGAAGAACTCATGGTTAGGCGTGTAAAGTAAAGAGGGAATCGGCGATTATGCAATAACAACTTGACGCGGCGGAGATGGTTCGCTGAAGTAATCCGGGTCGGACGGGAGCGCGAGGCTGCTTTAGCGGCGCGCGATGGCGCTCGGGGCTTGAATCGGCCTTGCGGGCTGGTGCATTAGCCTTCCTCTTTACGATTGCGGCCGTTTTAGTCTTGGCCTTGCGGGCGGTTGGTGCCCCTCGAAGCATTGCCCCAAAGGCTTGGGCAGGAGTACGATCCGTGAAGCCGATGTTTGGAGCAATTGGGCTCGGCATCATGTACGCAATCGACCAGACCAGCGATACTGCGGGTCGGCGGCTCCTCCGTGTCCGGCGAAAAGGGAAATATACAAAGGTGAACATTAAGAGTGGCCAATTTCATCTACAAAATCGGCTTTATGGAAATAAATCGGCTACACATACCTCGGCAAAGGCCTCGCTCGGGACTAAGCCGGAGAAGAATGAGGCGGTGTTCCGGCTGCGGAGGTGCCGGTTCCACTCGCCCCACCGGCGGTCGAAGAGGCGGGTGCTCGGGCGCCGGGGAGAATCCGGCCAAGTCGCCGGTGGCGACATCGGCGGTGAGGCCGACGAGCCAATTCCATTGAATGGCGTTGTCGACGGTAGCCCGCGCTTTTATTTTCCCCACATAGAAGAGGTGGGGGCAGGCGGCGAAGCCGGATTGACGAGCCGCCACCGACGGGTGGTAGAACTCGTAGGAGCAAAGCGCCTTGCCCCCGGCGGCGAGTCCCGTCGGCGGCGAGACGGGGGCGGAGGCGGGTGGTGAAGATTTTGACCGCCTCCCCGTCGGCCGTTGGGAAGGTGGGGTCGATCGAGAAAGGGAGTATCATACCCCTTCTCGAAAAAATCAATGTACGGATACCAATCCGTACTTTCGTTGTTGAGGCCCTTGTAAAGGGCGGCGAACCAATATGCCGGGGTGTTATCGACATGGCTGCCCCCGGCGCCGTGGATAGCGCTTCGCCGAAGGAGATACACCGGCTGAATCGGGGTGTGGCCGATTCTGCGTGGTTGCGGGGAAGGTGAGGACAGCGAGGTCCGGCTCGATGGCCTTGGTGGTGTGAAGGGACAACCACATACGGATAAACCACCAAGGGCCACCCGGGTTCTTGACGGATCGGCCAAAACGCAACTCCACCGAAACCTGGTGAAGAAGGAAGTACGCCGACCCCGGAAGATATTTGCCCATAGGAAGGGCATAGCCGTCGGCCAATCTATCGGCTATCGGCGGGTAGTTGTTTGTGGGGCTCACGCTGACCCCACAAAAGAAAAAGTGGTCAAGCCACATGTTGAGAAAGGCGACGTGCTCGCGGCGATCGGCCGAGCCGTGCCCCTTGTTATAGGTACGGATATAGACCTTCCAACCCCTGGTTTCTTTGGGATTGATCCGGTGGGTGGACTTGATGCGGATGGCGTTTGGAGTGGCCTCCGCCGTGATATTTAAATCGGCCAACATGGCCAGTGTCTAGAAGGGTCATGGTAGCCGGGCCGTGCCGAACATGAAGCGATTCGGGGCATCCAGACCGAGAGATAGGAAGCGGCCGCCGGCAAAGGTTCGTTTTTGTGGTGGTCGGCCGAGAGAAAGTTTTATGGCATGGGCAATGCCGATATCGGCCCAAACTTGGCGATAAGCGGCCGATGCCCGGTTATACCAATCCCTCCACCTGCAACGAGGAGTCGGCCATGACCTAAAGCTCCTTGGACCAATCGGCCGGTAAAGGAGATTGTTGCCGAAACGGGACCCGGTTCGTTTCGGCACGAGATAAGATCCGTGGGGTCCGGATCGCCCATGGGGCCCAAGAAAAAATGGGTCGGGATGTTCGATGGGATGACGATTTGGTTCCGGATCTCCTAAAAACGAAGAATAAAACTAAAATGAGAAACAAAACGGAAAGAAGATAGATCGTGAAAATGAACAAGAACAAGAACACGAAGAAGATTGCAAAGGTAGAAAAGAGGGATGCCCGAATGTACATTACCTCGGAACGGCGTTGGTGAGTGGCGGCAGCGGGGCCGGCGGCGCAGCTGCAGCAGCAATGACGGTGGGATTCATGATCGCCGGAGAAGAGAAAGCGACGGCGGCGCGGTGAGAAGTTGAAAAGGCTCGAAAAGGGCGAAAGACGCTAGAGCGAGAGGAAGATGAAAGCTAAAGGAGAAGAAACGGATGGGAAATGACCAGGGGTGACCTTGGCTTTTATGGAGAGGTGACGGGCGATAAAACCGGCGCAATAAAAAAGGATAAATCAGTCCGACGCATGCGTTGCATACCCCGAGGCCGGGGGACATGTGTTGACGCCGGTTTTTGACCAAGGGACCCATTGTCGGCGACTACGGGTCAAAGAAGGCCGGTGGGCGAGAAGGGCGACGGCCGCTTGAGCGAGTAAAGGGGACTTCCCTTCGGGAATCGTGCGCGGACGCTAACGAGAAGAGCACAACATTAATGGGCACTGGCACACGTTGTAAAATTAGAAATAATAGTTTAGTTTTGGAAAAGGGATCCTAGTCGGTTAGGAAATCGGCACGAAGAGGGTCCGAATAGGATTCTTTTTGCCGAGTATAAATACATACTCGGATGTAACACGTAAACTCGATTCACATCCAATACAACTTTCGGCGCATCGCCAAACCCTAATTTTCTGTCAAGTCTTTACTTGTTTTCGCGCGGGGATCTTCGGGGCTCCGGTCGACGATACGTTGGCTTGACAAGGTAATTATGTTGTCTAATTCTCGGCGCATTGTTCGTAATTAGATAGCTTAATTGCTAGTTATCCGGCGACCAGATCTGTTTTCGATCGGCGTAGTGAGTATCGGCGGGATGAGTCAAGTTGACCTGGTCGGGCTCGTGGTGGAGGTAGTTTGACTTGTCCTGCCTCCCCGTTCCAGCCTTTGCTCACGGCGCCGATTGGCTCGGATCCGGTCGTTCGAGTCACGATAGCTGCTATGAGAAATTTTCTATATCTTGGCCGATTCGGCTGTGCGGATTCGGTTGACGTGTCCTGTATGCGCCTTTGCGATAGTTGACTTGTCCTAGGCGCATGCAGCCGATTAGCTAGGGTGTAGACTTACTTTCATAGTTAAGACGTTTATGATTGTGCTTGTCCTGAATCGGCCGGGCGTGCGCGGCCGTTAGACTGGTCCGACCGCGTGCCATCGGTTGACTTGTCTGTTGGAGCGGCGAGTCGATTTGGGATCTGTGTGGTTGTATTTGTCTTCTTGTTCTTTCGGAGTGTTTAGCCGATTGCCTATCACGTTCATTAAGCTGTTTTATGTTTAATTAATGCTAAACCTGTTAAAGCTGCTTTTGAACCCGAGTTCATGAGTATGATCTTATTGATCATCATTATACCTTTGGACGAGATCTAAATAATTCACTAATATAATCAATGGCGAGAATCGGCCGCATATCCGATCGGCCGATTCACGGATCTGATTGATGATTAAACTATCCTCTTGCTACCTAACTAATTACATCCTATTAATAGTTGCTCTGTTTACATTGTACTCGATAACATATCCATATAAAGTCTTAATGATTTGGTCGTCTACTGACGAAATCGGTTGCTAGTCACCGATCGCATGTTATAGCATCGGCCGATTTCGTATCGTTTGTACCACGGTTCGTTTGCCTAACATTTAATACATAAATGGATGGGCCGTGCTGTTCTCTGTTCATGGCCGATTTTGTCTATCTTATGCCGTGATCGGCCATGGCTGCACATCGGTCTATACGGGCCGATGACTTGGAATTTTACACTCTTTTATCGTCTTTGTTGGTTTGCGGGAAAACCATCGCACGCACCGAGCGCACACGAACATCGGCGAGTTGAACCGGTCCGTTGGGAGCACGAGGATTCTGCGTCGGCTGGAATTTCGGTGGACTCTCCGGACGACGGTGTGTCGGCGACTTTCGAGCGTCAACGGACCTACAACAAAGGGCACGGCTCGGTCGATCGCCGCGAGCACGTTGCCTTCCTCAACATGTGGCTTGACCACTTTTTCTTACGTGGGGTCGGCGTGAGCCCCACAAACAACTTCTGCCGATGGCCGATGTGCTTGGCCGACGGCCATGCCCTCCCTATGGGCAAGTATCTTACGGGATCGGCCTACCTCCTTCTTCACCAAGTCTCGGTGGAGTTGCGCTCCGGCCGATCGAGTCAAGAACACAGGAGGCCCTTGGTGGTTCATCCAAATGTGGTTGTCCCTTCATACCACCAAGGCCATCGATACGGACCTCGGTGTTCTCACCTTCCCCGGCAATCATGCCGAATCGGCCACGCCCGATCCGGCCGATGTATCTCTTTCGGGGAAGCGTTGTCCATGGCACCGGGGCGGCCATGTCGGATGACACCTTGGCATATTGGTTCGCCGCCCTCTACAAGGGCCTCAACAACGAAAGTACGGATTGGTACCCGTACATTGATTTCTTCGAGAAGGGGTATGACACTCCTTTCTGATCGACCCCACCTTCCCGACGGCCGACGCGGAAGCGGTCAAGATCTTCACCACTGTCTCCGCCCCTGTCTGCTGCCGACGGGACTCATTGCTGGGAGCAAAGCTTTCTGCTCCTATGAGTTCTACCACCGTCGGTGGCAGCCCGCCAACTCGGTTTCGGCCGGTTGCCCCCGACCTCTTCTATGTGGGGCAAATAAAGGCGCGAGCTACCGTCGACAACGCCATTCGGTGGAATTGGCTCGTCGGCCGCACCGCCGATGTCGTCACCGGCGACTTAGCCGGATTTTCCCGGCGCCCCGAAGTACTCGCCTCTTTGACCGTTGGTGGGGCGAGTGGAGCCGGCACCTCCGCGGCCGGAATACCGCCTCCTTCTTCTACGGCTTAGTCTGAGTGAAGCTTTCGCCGAGGTATGTGTAATCGATTTATTTTATAAGGCCGATTTTGTAAATGAAATCGGCCACTCCAAATGCTCACCCTTGTATATTCTTTTCGATCGGACACGGAGGAGCCGCCGACCCGAGTTTCGGTGGCCGGCCGATTGCATACTTAATGCCGAGCCCAATTGCTCCAAATATCGGCTTCACCGATCGCACTCCCGCCCAAGCTTTTGCGGCGATGAGTCGAGGGCACCGGCTGCCCGCAAGGCCAAGACTAAAACGGCCGTCCCCGGCAAGAGAAAGGCTAACGTGCCGGCTGCGGGGCCGACTCAAGCCCTAAAGCGACACCGCGCGGCGGTGAAGCGGCTCGTACGCCGTCAGGCCGGACTATTTCGATGATCCATCTCCGCCGCGTCGGGTTATTATTGTATGATTGCTGATCCCTTTTTCACTTGCATATGCTTTGTCTAACTATGAGTTCTTAGCGAGAACCGGCGGTTCTTCCTCCTCGGGCCCGAGACTCCAACACACGACGGGCCGATCCGCTGTCGACTCCTCCACGGGCGGGACGCCGATTCAAACGGCTCCGGATCTCGAAGTCACACCAAGCCGAGGCCGATCCAAATCCTACGGAGAGTTCAACTCGCTTGGATCGGCTTGCGTCTTCGAGGTCGCCGCCGAAGTTGAACAAGCGGCCCATGTGTCGCCCATTGCTTCCCCCAAAGACACTATTCTTTGTCGAAGAATCGGCCGATCCGGGAGCCGCCGCGGCTTCTCCTGTAAATCTGCTGCCGATGAGTCGCGATGAGCCCGCCGATCTCGAACAAGGCTGGCTATATGCACGATGCTGCCTCCGATGGTGCCGGCGATGAAGGGGGATCGGCCGGCGAGAGCTGATTGGAACACACGAACCTGCTGGTTCCATGGCGCGGCCGATAGACGTCCGGCCGCTTCGCATCGGCGCTTCACGGGTTTGTTTTTACTATCTCCTTTTTGATTCACTGCTGTTCATTAGCTTCATTTTATTTCTCTTGGAATTTCGGGCGCTCGGCTTCCCTCGTCTGCGCCGATTTTGGTATCGGCTTACGGTCTTACCACCATGACCGAAATCGCGCGCGAGGCTTGAGGCTTCTTCGGTTGGCTGCTGGTGGCCGACGCCCACCCCATAAGGGCCCGGTACTTGGAGGTCCGGACTGAGCTCCCGAGAGGATGTTCGCGATGCTCGCACCGTGTGGCATACATGGAGTGCGGCGAGATGGACTTCACCCGTGCCCGGCGGCGTACGGCTCGCCACGCGGAGCGGCGGCAAGCCGCGTTACTTGCGAGGAATCCATCAAGCGTTCGAGGAGGAGGTTCGGAAGACCCGGGAGATGCAAGAGCAACTCTCAAATCGGCGGGATGAGCTGCGGGTAGTCAACCGGGAGATTGCCGATTTGAGAGCATCGGCGGCTCTCAAGGAGGAGGCGGCGGCGGCCTTGGAAGCCACTATTGCACGATTGTCGGGCGACGTGGCGGCTCGGCGAGAAGACGACGGACGAAGCAATTCAAGCGGCCGAGAAGATGGTTGCTTGCAGCTCACGCCGATATCGGCTCCATCGAGGATGACTTGTCGATCATGGCCAAACTCGACTCCATGCTTGGCCGCGCACTATCTGCCATCCAAGACTTCTTGTCCGTGCCGAGGCCGTCGATTATGCTTAGGTGTAATAGGATTTTGGACACCATTTGTTGTTAATATTTTTCGCACTAAGGGCGATATACAATCATATCGGCCATACGAAGGCGACGTTTAAACATCGGCTAATTTATCGGTTACTTCCTGTATTTTTCTTTCACATTTTTTGGGCTAAGGGCGATACTCCCGGTATCGGCCATCTCAAGCGATGTGCATCGACATCGGTTGTAATCTCTTTTAGACCGAACACTATGAGTTAATCCAAATACTAGGATAATACTGCTTCAAATACTTTCCATTAAGTGCTCGGCCGAATTCTTCCCCTTCTAACTCTTTCAAAATATATGCATTACCGGTGCCGATCGGCTAATCAAATAAGGTCCTTCCCAATTAGGCGACCATTTACCAAACCGATTGTCTTTCACACCGATCGGCATCCTAAGCTTCCAGACCAAATCGCCCTCTTTAAAGCTGTTTCTGCACAACCTTCTTATCATAATGGCGGGCAACCCTCGCCTTATTACTGCTCTATTTTTTCCAATGCATCCAGCCGATTTTGTACTACATCTTCTAATTCATCCATCATCAATCCGTAGTCTTGATCGGCGAAAGCTTTTGTTGCAACTCAATCCTTACGGAGCCGATAGTTGTCTCCCATGGCGATGCGGCTTCGTGCCCATATACCGGTTGATACGGCGCAACTTGCATAGCTCCATGCCGTGACATACGATAAGCCCACAAAGCGTCCATCAATTTCATGTGCCACTTACGAGGATACTCTTGTATTTTCCGCTTGATTAACTTGATCGAGACTCTTATTCGCCGCTTCGGCTTGTCCATTGGCTTGGGCATAATACGGCGATGAATTAATCAACTTAATTCCCATCTCATCGACAAAAGATTGAAATTCGTCCGAGCGTGAATACTGATCCTTGATCTGTTGTGATTGTCTACTGGAATCCCAAACCTATAAATAATATGCTCTCTAACAAACGTTATCACGTCGGCCGTCGAAACTTTACGATAGGGCGCTGCTTCAACCCATTTTGTGAAGTAATCTGTAGCTACCAATATGTACTGATGCCCTTTGCTCGATCGTTGGATTTATACGGCCGATCATATCCATAGCCCAACCTACGAACGGCCAAGGTTTGATTCTTGGATTCATAGCCGATGCGGGCGCCCTCTGTATAGGCCGAATTTACGCGAGTCTTGGCAACTCTTGTAATATTTGAAACAATCGGCCAACATTGTCGGCCGGTAATAACCAGCTCGCCTTAGCAGCCACTTCATCTTATGGGCCGATTGATGCGTTCCGCAAATCCCATCATGTACTTCGCTCATTACCACTTTTGCCTCGGTGTCATCAATACACTTGAGAAGCACCCCATCAATTGTCTTGAAAAATAGTCGATCATCCAACGAACATACTTTAAAGCTTTATATCTTATCTTCTTATCTGTAGGTTGGGATGGATTGCTCAAAAATTTTCGAATTTCCGTACGCCAATCGGCTTCTTCAATATCAGCTATCTCTAAGCTTGTTTTCGGCGAGCCGATATCCGGATGCTAGGCTGAGCCAAGTTATTTGCTTCAAAATTCTGCTCTCTTGGTATATGGCTGACTTTAACACACTTGAACCTTTTCATTAACTTACGGCACTTTCTATGATATTGCAACAATATTCCATCTTTACACTCATACTCATCGGCCGGTGACTCACAACCAACAAGGAATCTCCAGAAAATTTCCACAAAATCAGCCCCGGCATCGATGAGTAATTCCAATCCTTTTAATACTTGCCTCGTATTCGACTTGGTTGTTGGTGTACGCCTCCATTGTAATAGAGTATCCACGTACTGCCCCGAGGCGACACAACAACCAAGCCGATTCCACTTCCTTCTTTGCAAATCGAACCATCAAAGAACACCAGTCCATGGCACTGGTTCAACATATACGGCAGTGTTCACCGTGTTGCACCACTAAATCAGCCAATACTTGTGCTTTCACTTGCTTTGGCCGATTCATAGCCTAAATCAAACTCCGCAATTGCCAACATCCATTTGCCCAACCGGCCTTTGGGGACCGGAGCCGATAGCATATACTTTACGACATCGGCACTGGCAAACGACGAGTACATTCTTCGGCCAACGAGATAATGCCTTAATTTCGTGCATGAAAAATACGAGACAGAGACATAACCTTTCCACTTACGGATACCGTGTTTACTGCATCAATCGGTTTGCGGTTGAGATAAAATATGACCCGCTCTTTTCCCTCCTGCTCTTGAGTCAATGCTTGAGCCGATGCACCTATCATCGGCCGATAAATATAACTTAAAGGGTGTGCACGACTTTGGCGGAACCATCACTTGGTGGGGACACCAAATATTTCTTGATATCTTCTAAAGCCTTTTGATGGATCGGCTCCCACGAAACTCTTGGTGGCCTTGAGCTTCAATAATGGCGTAAACACATCAAGTCGGCCGGACAAGTTTGAGATAAATCGCCTAATAAAATTAATCTTGCCGATCGGGGACTGGAGCTTCGTCTTGTTCGTCGGCGGTTCCAACTTTACGATAGAATCAATACTCTTAGGGCCGACTTCAATTCCCTTTTCATGCACAATAAACCCCAGAAATTGTCCAGTTGAGACACCAAACGCACACTTGAGCGGGTTCATCTTCGATCCGTATTGTCTCGTCCTCTTCAACACTTCCACGAGATCAGCCACATGACTTCCAACCGATCTTGATTTCACCATGACATCATCAATATAAATTTCCACCAATCGGCCGATCAAATCGTGATATATAAAATTCATGGCCCTACGATACGTGGCACCGGCATTTTTAAGCCGAAGGTCATAACAACCCACTCATATAATCCCAACGCCCAGGGCATCCGAATGCCGTTTTCGATATATCTTCCTCGGCCATAAAAACACTGATTATACCCAGCATTTCCATCCATAAAGCTCAAAATTTTGTTGCCGGCGGCTGCATCAACCAACAAATCGGCGTTTGGCATTGGATACTCATCTTTCGGAGTTGCCTTATTCAAATTCCTGAAGTCAATGCGGACCCGCATCTTTCCATTTTCTTCTCCATCGGCACAATACTAGAAACCCACTCCGCATATCGGCATGGCACGATGAAGCCGGCTTCATACAATACGATAATCTCTTCTTTGACGGCTTCATAATACCTAGGGTCAATCTTAGAGCCCCACAGCTTATATGGTCGATATCCGGGTTTAGTGGGCAACCGATGTTCAACAATCGATCGGCTGAGTCCAGGGCATCTCGCTATAATCCCAAGCAAAACAATCCTTAAATTCTTCCAATAAGGCCACCAATTCATCTCTTACTTCTTTACACAATTTCTTGCTAATATATGTCGGTCGAGGCTTGGCTCCATTCCCTATATCCACTTCTTCTAATTCATCGGCCGACACAAAACCGTGGCCTAATTTCCCGTCTTCCGGTTCATCAATCGGCCGACTCACCATGTCTTCGGTGTGTACATCGATCGGCCGATTGTCGAGTCAATTCTCTGTGGGGCCCATCGGAGTAGCGGAGGTACCGACCCCCGGTCACAATAACTCCATCATACGTGATGTTTATGGCCTCCGCATCCCAATACGTGCCCGATAAACAAGGCAAGCTCTCTAGACCGACAAACTCGAAATCGGCGGTTGCAATGGTTACTGAGACTTATCGGCCCGCACGATTTCGACCTTGTTGCCGAGCCCATTGAATCAAACAACTGGTGCATGGTTGAGGGGATGCAACAATTGGCATGAATCCGGTCTCTCCCTAACAAAGTTGTGTATGCACCTTTCCCGTCAATGATGAAAAAAGTGGTGGGTATGGTTTTGCTTCCCACGGTGATCTCCATTATTGCGGCCCCACGCACATCTTGGCTTCTCCCGCTGTAATCCTTGAGCGTCGGATTAGCCCTTATCATTTCTTCGGCGTCTTCCCGAGCTTGCGGTATGTAATGTCGGCATGACATTGATTGCCGCTCCTCCGTCGACCAACATTTTCCTCATCGGCGACCCATTGACATAGCCGCTAATGTACAATGCCTTGAGGTGCAAATGATCGAGTTGACCGGCTTATCAAATACCGGCGATTCCGGCGTCCACGGAATCTCCGAAGTTTCCCCAAGCTGGTTCTTCTTCGGCCGAATTTTCATCGGCCGATCAGGCAATCCTGGGCATCGGTGACATCATATTCACCGCGGCTTCGGCCGTACCACTGAGGCTGCACTTTCGGCCTCCATTGCTTCTTGGGCTTGGGCTCATCATCTTGGTCATCTCTGTAATGGCGTCCACCCTTGATTTCTCGACAACGCATTCTTTGAAGCCTCCTCTTTTGGGTTTTCTTGAGCAAACCAGCAGGCACCTGCGACCTTCGTTCTCGGTTTGATCACCTCTCGAATCTTCATGGTATTGGTAATCGAACTCTTCTTCATCATTTATTGGCCCCGATCGATCGTGAACGAGAGGTTCTCTTTGGCACTACGTATCTTCGTTCATCATACCCGTGATCGTAGTCGATTGCTCTTACGGGGGCCGATTGTCGAGATTCATAGTTGCGATCAATCGGCCGTCCCTGGTAATTTGACGACCAGACGTCACGATACTCTTCCCGGCCGGTGCACTGCGGACGGTTCTCGATAGATGGAAGCTTCATGTTTCGGTCCCAGCGATGTCGAAAGAAAGGACAATCCCGGTGTGGGTCAAAATCTTCTCGGCGGATCACGCTTTGCACTGCTGCGACTTTGGTGATAGATTCCTGTTCATGTGCCACTTGATCTCTTTCTTCCCTCTCCCTCTTCCTCTCATATCGGCGTATGAAACCAGCTGATCCACCACCGATGGTATTGATGTACATCGTATTAGTAGGGAAAGGGTGCCCATCAACTTTCATCTTCTTCTTCACATCGGCTGCTCGCAATATCCCACTTGTCAGCTGCCTTACGGATCTCATCTCTCATAGCATAACAATCAACGGTGTTATGATGTGAATTTCCATGCCATTTGCACCACTTAGCCATTTTCTTCAACTCCTGCGGCGTAGGAATCTTGTGATGAGGCGAAAGCTGAATTTTCTTTTCCCGCGACGGTGATCAAATATCTCGTCGGCCTTAGATAAATCAAAATCATATTTTCTCTCTTTAGGATTGACATGCGGAGAAAATATCGGCCGTTTGTTATTAGTCCACTCCATTGCATTAATTTCCTCTTCATCATCTTCTCCGTCGAAATCAGCATAAGCTACACGATATCGCCGATTCTGGTGAGTTGGAGATTCTCTTCTGGCCAAGCTGCCCTTCGTGTTAGTTGTGCCGGCCCATCAAACTCATGTGGGGTAAACTTTTCTTTGATGTTGGAGAATAACCCCGCATAAGCAATTTCGGCCAAGCTGTTGCTCTGTCGGGTTCGGGTTGTAGCATCGTCCCCTCGAGTCCTGAACCTACGTATATAATCAGCTACGATTCCCCGGTTTTCGTTTTACTGCCATTAAATCGGACAAACTAAGCTCGGTGATGCCCGTAAAAAGTACGAGTGAAACCTTTTCTCCGAGATCGGCCCAACTTTGAATAGAACCGGGCGACAGCGAAGCAAACCATGAAAAGGCCGATCCAGGACAATGACGGTGGGAATAACCTGACCCGCAAAGCCTCCTGAGTAGACGCCTCACCAAGGCTGTGCGTCATATCGGCTGATGTGCTCCATAGTCGATGTATTATCTTGCCGGAAAATTTGGAAAACTCGGGAATTTTATATTTATTGGGTAAAGCCACGGAATCCATCCGGTCGGGGTAAGGTCGCCGATATAATGCACTCTTCTCCTTAGGCTTCAAATCGAATTGATCTCTCATCATATCGGCGATTTTAGCCATGAGGCTATTCATATCATTGGGTCCAGACGATTGCTGATCCGGTCCCCGTCATATAAGCTGTATTGGGCTGTCCCTCGGTTGGGTGTATCAAGCGGCCGTTCCGGAAATCCCGGTGCTAGTAGCGGGAATAATGTACTGCGGAGCGATTCCATAATTCATGGCCGATTGGATCGGCCGTCCGATCATGAATCCCTGTCCCCAGCGAGTTGGGTGTGGAATACCGGATATCGGCCGTACTATAGTAGGTGAGTTTTCAATTCCACTCGGGCCGATATTTGGTACGTAGAAGAAATTGGGTTCTTTGTGCCATACGTGGGACCGTTGCCACATTGGTTGCTGCCCCCAACTCGGAAGTCGGCTGTTGTACATCTTGTCTGTTGCCTTCTTCCGTTACCGACTTCTTGGGGCCACTTGTCATCCTCTTTGCACTGGCTGGGTTGCCTTGGTACTTGCATTTGCATTGTCCTTGCCAGGCCATAGGTGAGGTGGCATGCCGTACGGAGGCTGAAACCCTTCTGCGGTATGGTACTGCGGAGGCTAATTCCCTGATTCGACCGTACGGGAGTGCCGAAAGGCTGAGTGTATGCGGGTCCAGAATACCCTTCGGTGAACAGCCTACCATCAATTGTGTCCTTGATCAAATTCCCGATGGTGTTGGTCAACACGCTCGATTGATTGATTAGGGCATGATGAACGGACGAGTTGACCATATCACCGAGTTGGTTGGCATCCGGCGATCTCGGGCTTTGATTTGGTTTAGTTCTTCCGGATGCGAGAATGCGAGGGAAGTCTCCTTTTGTGGCCACTCGCCACGTGTCATCTGTCGGGGCTTGAAAGTACTTTTTCATTGCTTCGGCCAAGTATTCCTGGTACTGCAGTTTTTGTTACGTCGTCATCTTCCTCCGGGCCGAAAGTGTGTTGTCATCGAAACTTCCCCATGGCCTTTGCCATCCGTCCTGAGAGGGACTGGAACGAAAATCGGCCGATTCTCGGCATCGACCATTGGTGTTCCGTCCTCCCCGACTGCCTGCATGTACGACATCTTGATCTTGGTTGCTTTTGTCCCACCGGGCGTGCCAAAAAGTGTGTTGACGTCAAAAGTCGCCGACACACCGTCGTCCGGAGAGTCCACCGAAATTCCAGGCGACGCGAGAATCCTGTGCTCCCAACGGACCGGCTCAACTCGCCGATGTTCGTGTGCGCTGGTGCGTGCCGGATGGTTTTCCTGCAAACCAACAAAGACAATAAAAGAGTGTAAAATTCCAGGTCATCGGCCCGGATAGACCGATGTGCAGCCATGGCCGATCACGGCGTAAGATAGACAAAATCGGCCATGAACGAGAGAACAGCACGGCCCATCCATTTATGTATTAAATGTTAGGCAAACGAGCTGTGGTACAAACGATACGAAATCGGCCGATGCTATAACATGCGATCGGTGACTAGCAGCCGATTTCGTCGGTAAACGACCAAATCATTAAGACTTTGCGGGGATGTGTTATCGAGTACAATGTAAACGAGCAATTATTAATAGGATGTAATTAGTTTGGTAGCAAGAGGATAGTTTAATCATCAATCGGATCCAGTGAATCGGCCGATCGGGTATGCGGCCGATTCTGCCATTGATTATATCGGTGAATTATTTAGATCTGTCCAAAGGTATAATGATGATCAATAAGATCATACTTAGTAACTCGGGTTCAAAAGCAGCTTTAACGGGTTTAGCATTAATTAAACATAAAACGGCTTAATGAACGTGATAAGCAATCGGCTAAACACTCCGAAAGAACGAGTAAGACAAATACAACCACACGGATCCCAAATCGACCGATCGCTTCAACGGGACAAGTCAAGCGATGGCACGCGGTGGACCAGATCTAACGGCCGCGCACGCCCGGCCGATTCAGGACAAGCACAATCATAAACGTCTTAACTATGAAAGTAAGTCTACACCCTAGCCAATCGGCTGCATGCGCCTAGGACAAGTCAACTATCGCAAAGGCAAACACGGGACACGTCAAGTCGAATCTGCACGGTCGAATCGGCCAAGATATAGAAGAATTCTCATAGCAGCCTACGTGACTCGAACGACCGGATACGAGCCAATCGGCGCCGTGAGCAAAGGCTGGAACGGGGAGGCGGGACAAGTCAAACTACCTCCACCACGAGCCCGGACCGAGGTCAACTTGACTCATCCCGGCCGATACTCACTACGCCGATCGAAAACGGATCCGGTCGCCGGATAACTAGCAATTAAGCTATCTAATTACGAACAATGCGCCGAGAATTAGACAACATAATTACCTTGTCAAGCCAACGTGTCGTCGGCCAGGAGCCCAGAAGATCCCGCGCGAAAACGGTAAAGACTTGACGAGAAAATTAGGGTTTGGCGATGCGCCGAAAGTTGTATTGGATGTGAATCGAGTTTACATGTTACATCCGAGTATGTATTTATACTCGGCAAAAAGAATCCTATTCGGACCCTCCTCGGGCCGATTTCCTAACCGACTAGAATCCTTTTTCCAAAACTAACTATTATTTCTAATTTTACAACGTGGGCCGGGCCCATCAATGTTGTGCTCTTACGTTGGCGTCCGCGCACGATTCCCGGGAGAGACGCGCCTTTTATTCGCCCAAGCGGCCGTCGGCCTTACGCCCACCGGCCCCTTTTGACCTATAGTCGCCGACAATGGGTCCCTTGGTCAAAAACCGGCGTCAACACATACCCGGGAGGGTGATTGAGCACCAACTCAAGGTCGACTCCGCCGCAAGACCCGTGAAGCGGCGGGCGAGGCGCCAAGCCCCGAGCGCGAGGACTTCATCCGGGCCGAAGTCAAGAGGCTACCGGAGGCTAAGTTCATCCGGGAAGTCACGCACCCGACGTGGCTCGCCAACCCGGTGGTCGTGCCCAAGAACAACGGCAAGATGCGGATGTGCGTGGACTACACCGACTTGAACAAAGCCTCGCCCGAAGGACCCGTTCCCGCTGCCCCGGATAGACTCCGTAGTAGACTCCACCGCAGGCTGCGACCTGCTTTGCATGTTGGATGCGTACTCCGGGTACCACCAAATCTGTATGGCTAAGGAGGATGAGGAGAAGACTACTTTCATGACTCCCGCAGGGAGCTTTTGCTACGTAAGCATGCCTTTCGGTCTCAAAAACGCAGGCCCCACGTTCCAACGAGCCATGCGCCTAACTCCGGACTCGCAAATCGGGAGGAACGTGGAGGCATACGTGGACGACTTGGTCATTAAGAGCCGCAAGGCACCATCTCTCCTGTTCGACTTAGAGGAGACCTTCTCCAACTTGCGCCGTAACCGGGTGAAGCTCAACCCGGAGAAGTGTGTCTTCGGCGTGCCGGCAGGGAAGCTACTCGGCTTCCTGGTCTCGCACCGCGGGATCGAAGCAAACCCCGAGAAGATCCGGGCCATCGAAGAAATCCGCCCTCCAAGGCGGCTCAAGGACGTGCGGCGCTTGGCCGGGAGCATGGCGGCCCTTGGCCGATTCATTTCACGCCTAGGCGAACGCGCTCTCCCGCTGTTCAAACTAATGAAGAGGACGGACAAGTTCGAGTGGACCCGGAAGCCGATGAAGCTTTGCAAGACCTCAAGCGCTACCTGTCCTCCGCGCCCGTCCTAGTCGCCCGGAACCGGGTGAACCGTTGCTCCCGTACATAGCGGCTAACCCGCAAGTAGTCGGCGCGGCTCCGGTGGTCGAGCGGGTCGGAGCAAGCACCTCGCGGTTCTCGGCGAACCAGCAAGCGCGGGTGCTTTGACGACTCGAAGACGGCGGGCCGAGCGGACCCGGGCTCCGCCCGCAACCAGCTCGCAGGCGCCGGAGCACCCGGGGCTACCGACGCCCCCACTCACGACATGGCGCGCGACGCGGCTGCTCCGGCCTGCCCGGATGGGACACCCGAGGCGGACCCCAACGCAACGACCCTGCGGGCGGCGTGGCTCCCGGCTTCACCCGGGGCTCCGGCTCCGACCTCGTCGCATGATTTGGGCGAAGCGGGGACCACGACCGGAGAAGCGAAGATGGACGCGCCGATCCCACCCCACCCGGGGCTCCGGCTCCGACCACGTCTCGCATTGAGGGCGGGGCGGGATCCGCAGCAACCACGCCCGACGTCGACATCGTACCAATGCTGCATCACCCGGGGCTTCGGCCCCGACTACTACGACGAACGAGAGCGAGCCGGGGCCCGCACCCCGGAGGCCGAGCCCGCACTCGGCGCATCCAGCGCCCGGTGTATTTCATCGCCGAGGTTTTGCGGGACGCCAAGACCCGGTACCCACGAGCACCGGAAGATGCTCTACACCGTACTTATCGCGTCTCGGAAGTTACGGCACTACTTTCAAGGCCATCCCGTCCGGGTGGTAACTACGGCACCGCCGGAGACCATACTCGCGCAACGGGAAGCGACCGGGCGGGTGGCCAAGTGGGCCGTGGAGCCGGGGGAGTTCGACTTGTCCTTCCTCAAGCACACACATCATCAAGAGCCGGCTCTAGCCGAGTTCATCGCCGAGTGGACGCCCACCCCGGAGATCGAGCGGGAAGAGCTTAGCACCCGGTGCAGCGAGTACGACGCGCCCGGCGACTACCGGACGATGTTCTTCGACGGTTCCCTCACCCTCAACGGCGCGGGAGCAGGGGTGCCGCTGCTGTCACCAACCGGCGACGAGCTGCGCTACGCGGTCCAGCCTACACTTCCGGTGCACCAACAACATGGCAGAATACGAAGCTCTCCCGGCGGGGTTGCGGATCGCGGCCGACCTCGGGGTCACGCGCCTCCTCGCCAAGGGAGACTCGCAACTTGTCGTCAACCAGGTATCCAAGGAGTACCAGTGCAACGACCCGCGGATGGCTGCATACCTTGCGGCGGTCGGGCGGATGGAAAAGAAGTTCAACGGCCTCGAGGTGCTTCACGTACCTCGGGCGACAATCACATTGCCGACGAGCTATCCCGGGTGGCCTCCACTCGAGCTCCAACCCCACCCGGGACGTTCATGGAGATCTTGTCATCCCCTTCGGCCTCCGACGCCGACCGAGCTCCGGACAAGCAACAACAAAGCGCAGGCGCACCCGCAGGATCTGCAGCACACGCGGAATAGCGAAGAAGCGCTTGCCAACGAGCCGCAGGACACTCGCTGGATGGACGACATCCTCGGGTACCTGCGTGACGACATCCTTCCGGAAGACGACACGGACGCGGAACGCCTAGCCCGCCAAGCCAAGCGATACGCCGTTGTCGATGACAGGCCGTACAAGCGCAGTGCCAATGGTGTTCTCGCCGAAGTGCGTAAAGACGGAAGAAGGCAACGACATACTCGTTGAGATCCACGAGGGCGAGTGCGGCAGCCACCACGCTCCCCGCACGCTGGCCGGGAAAGCCTTCCGGCGAGGTTACTACCGGCCGACAGCCCTCCAGGACGCCACCAGGCTGGTGCAACAATGCAAGGCATGCCGGTTTCACGCCAGCGGACGCACCTGCCCGCTCAAGCCCTTCAAACAATTCCCTTATCCCGGCCGTTCGCGGTTTGGGGTCCGGACATTGTAGGGCCATTTCCGACTGCCCGGGTGGGTACGGGTGGCTATATGTGGCCATCGACAAGTTCACGAAGTGGGTAGAAGCGGAGGCGGTGACAGAGATAGACCAAAACTCAGCGGTCAAATTCATGAAGAATGTCATCGCAAGATTCGGGGTGCCGCAGCGGATTATCACGGACAACGGGACTCGGTTCACGAGCCATGCATTCGCAGCATACTGCGACTCCCTCGGCACCCGGATCTGCTTTGCCTCAAGAGCCCACCCACGAGCAACGGCCAAGTCGAACGCGCCAACGGAGAAATCCTCAAGGGTTTGAAAACAAGATCGTTTGACCCGTTGAAGAAGAAAGGCTCAAAGTGGGTAGCCGAGATCCAATCCGTCCTCCGGTCCCTGCGCACCACGGCGAGTCGAGCCACGGGCGAAACGCCTTTTTCCTCGTGTACGGTGCGGAGGCGGTGCTACCCACGGAGATCCGGTTCAATAGCCCCCGAGTCGCCGCATTCGACGAAGCCGACCAAAGCACCCGGCGGCACGACGACATTGACCTCCTCGAGGAGGCAAGACGGCGAGTACTCTCTGCGAAGCGCGAGGTACCTCCGGGGCTGGCGCCGCTACCACCGGCGGCGCGTGCGCCCGGGAGTTGCAAACGGGAGACCTTGTCCTCCGACGGGCTCGGACGCGTGAAGGCAAGGATAAGCTAACTCCCATGTGGGAAGGGCCCTTCCTCGTCACCGCCGTCACCCGCCGGGATCCGTTCGGCTGGAGTCGGAGGACGGGTACCGGAACCAAGCGCTAGGAACATTGAGCACCTAAAGAAATTCTACCCTTAGAATATTACGTAGCCAATGGTCCCGGGTAGTATCCGGAAGTCCTATCGCCACGGCCACGGTCGCCACGACACTTGTACTAACGTGTTTTAAATGAAAAACAGCGCCCGATCGCTTCTTTTCCTACCTCTCGCAGGATCGCCGTCATGCATGTTGAAGTCCTTGTTTCCCCCGTTGGGTAAGGAAGGTCTATGACTTAGTCGGAAGCCGGAAGGCTGCGTCGCGGTCGAGGATCGGACGCCTCGAGTCGCGCTACAAGCGCCAGCTGCGAAGTGCCGAACGGCCTACGACTACATGACGCACGCGGACATTCGCACGGAACAAACGAAACAGCGGGTTTAAGCTCTCCATTGACAACGATAAGTTAAATTTGAAGTATTTGCTGTACATACGGGAACACGGGTTTGACAAAAAACACAAAAAACGGGGGCACGGGCGCCGAGAAACCACTCGCGAGGTGGAGGGAGCGGGCACTTAGCCGCGCTTGAAGCTCTCCGCGAAGGCGCGAGCGACGGCACGAGCCTGCGCCTTAGCCGCGGCGTGCTCACCCGCGGGGATGTCGCCGTTCCGTTCACCACGGCTAGGAGTGGGAACCGGGCACCGGCACCGGCGCGTTCGCCGGCACCTCCTCCGGGGCCGCGGCTATGGTTTGCCGCCCCTCGTCCTCCGGGACCTCCGCCACCCGGGTGTTCGGGCTGCTCGGAGAGTCAACCACCCCCGCATGGCGAAGGCATACCCGGCCGCGCCGCGGTCAAGGGGCTCGGGAAGACGAGGCGGACCCGCACGGAATAGCGGCGACGAGACAGCCCGGTGCACCTCGGCGGCGATCTCCGCTTGCGTCCGCGCCGCCGTGGCCGGCTCCGTCGCCCGCTCGCTCGGCTCAACGCGGCGAAGCTCGGATTCCTCGAGGCGGGACCGCGCCTCCGCGAGCTGCCGCCGGAGGTCATCGCCATCGGCTGCGGCGGAAGAGCCGCGACCCGACTTCTTCGGCCGGGCCTCCAACCGCTCGACTTGCCGGCGGTACTCATCCCGGCTCTTCTCCATCGCCTTAAGCTCGACGGCGAAGGCCTTACGGGCCCTGCGAGAGTCTCCTCGCGGATGCGGTGCGCCAACCCGTCGGCGATGCCGCGGACCTGCTCCTCGGCCCGAGCGAGACGGGCCGCCTCCGTCTCCAAGGCTTCCTTACGGACGGCGGCCTCGTTCTCCCGAAGCCGGACCTGCTCCTCCCGGGTAGCAAGGGCGCCCTCGCGTCCTCTAAGCGCCGCCTCTGGGAGGCCAAGGAGTCACCGACGCGGCTGCACCTTCGCCTCGGCCTCTCCGACGGCCCGCTCCCGCTCGCCCGGCGCGGCTCCCGAAGGAGCAAGTGCGGCGGCACGCTCTTTCGGCTCCTCCTCGCGAGCCGCCGCGGTCACCTCGCGACGGGTCACGGCCGCCTCGCGGAGGTCCGGGTGGGCCTCCGCCTCCTCCAGCTGCGCGCCGCGAAGGCTGCACGGCTCGCTCCCGCTCCGGGGACGCCATGGAGGCGGTTCACGCTTTCAGCCTCGCGGGCCTTCGCGTCACGCGGCTTCTCGGCGGCACGGTCGTCGATGCCGGCGGCTTGGTCCGGCTCACGCTGGATTTCATCCATGCGGCGGCGATGCTGCTGCTCGGGCCGGCTTCATCGCCGTCTCCGGGGCCCGCCGTGCCTCCGCCACCTCCGCCTCGCGCTCGACCGGCGCGGCCTCCCGGTCCTCCGGGGACGCATCCGCCTCCTCCACGGCCGCCTTCATGGCAAGAAGCGGCCGGGTGGCCTCCCCGAGCACATCGCCAATCTTCGGCGACCCATGCCGCCGGAGCGACCCGAAGGTGACCCGCTCCGGCCGCGACCGGCGCGCCCACGGCCCCTACCGGCGGCGGCGGTCGACGACGTGTCTCCGCCTGCCACCGTTCCGGCTCCGACCGAACGCACGGAGGGAGTCATTCCCCTCCGGCACTATAGGGCTGGCGGCGGCGGCACCCGGCCGCGGAGCGGAAGATCGGGGTGGACGCACGGCGGCGCCGATCGGGAAAGCACCGGCACGTCCCCGGCGGAGGAGGTGACACCGGCCAAGGTCGGCCCGGCGAGAGGCACCCGCGTCCTCCTCTCCGGCGGGGCGCCCGCGGCCTCCTCGCCGGCGGGGGCACCCGCGGCCTCTTCTTCGGCGACACCGGCGGCCACCTCCTCGGGAGTACCCGCGGCCTCCTCTCCGGCGGCGCCTGTGACCACCTCCGCGGGGCCGTCTGCGACCTCTTCCTCGAGGGCACCGGTGGCCACCTCTTCGGGGGCACTCGTTGCCCCTCCCGCGCCGTCCTCCGCTCCGGCCGGCTGGAGCCGCACCGGCCGCCTTGGGGTCCAAAGGGACCGAGTTCGGGTCCGATTCGATCCGGACGATCCTGCAAACAACGCAAATCGGAACACATTTCGCAACCATCGGCCTATGATGAGGCGAAGTGCAGCACACCGGGCACACGGCTTAAGTAAAAAGAGAGGAAAACTTCCTACCGTCGCGCGTCCACCCGGCCGCTTGCACCGGTGCGGGCTGCGGGGACTTCTCCTGTGGAGCGGCCCCCGTCACCGGCGCCGGCGAAGCCTGCCGGGCCCGCTTTCGTGGAAGACGGGCGGGCCGGAGGAGTCGGAGGAGGAGGGCGACGGAGACCTTTGCCTTTGTCCTTGTCCCGCGCGCTCGGAGCGGGCCTCGCAGCGCCGGGGCTACCACCCGGAGCTTCGGAGGCGCCCCGAGGGCGGCCGTCGCACCGGGCCGGAGGAAGGTGCGACCCGGGTACCGGAGACCGGGGGTGGGGGCTGGAATCGGGTCAAGAAACCCGAGCGGCCCCGGTCGGGGCATCTCTGTCCGGGACGGCGCGCTTGTTCGCCGGCGATGAAGGGGCCGGCACCTTCGGGTACGTGAAGGAGGCGGGCCACTTCTTCCGGTCGGCGTGGAGTAGGCGTACGCGCCGCGGCCTCGGACAGGTGCGAGCCCGCCCCGTGCGAGTGCGGCCGGCGAAGTTGAAGTCCGGTACATCCATGACGGGACCGGCCTCCGGCGAAGGGGCGCGATGTTGCACTCGAGGAAGTCGTGCACCACCGCGCGCGAAGTCGGACCAGCCGCGTCGAGCGCCGCGATCCGGTTGACCACCGGCATCATACCCTCGGGAAGGCGGGGCACGGCGTCCCCGGACGGCCAAATGTTGGGCCGGGACCGGCGGGACGCGGAGGCGACGAAGGTCCTTCTCGTACGGCACCATGAACCGAGGCCCTCTTCCACGCCTCCACCTTGTTCTTGGGCGAGTACTCTATGTACCCGCTGTCGGGCCGGGCGGTCGGCCGCACGCATCCGATCACCTCCGAGGCGTTGGTAAGCGTCATCTTGAAGTAGCGTTGGAATATGGGGAAGCACGGCTGCACCCCCACAAATCCCTCGCACAAATGGGCGAACACGGCCGGCGCCGCGACCGCGTTCGGCGTGAGGTGCGCCATGCGGATCCCATACTCCCGGAGCACCTCCGAGGAAGAAATCGGAGAAGGCGGGGGAACGGCGCCGGCGATGACGAAGGACACGAAGTGGAGGATCTCCGGCCCTCCGGTCGGCGGCGGCAAAGGCCCCCAACGCGAGCGCCCCATCGCCGTCCACCGGCGGGAAGGGCGAAAGCCGCGACATGTCGACCTTGGCGTCGGGCAAGCTGCGCCGTTGGCGGGGCATCTGTCGACGGCGGCGCGCGCGCGAGCTGCTGCGGCGGGGGCGGACCTTCCGCGGGCCATCTTGACGGTAGGCGACGACGGCGACGGAAGCGGCGGCGCGGATCGGCGGAGAAGAAGGCAAGGGGAGCGCGGCGGCAAGAAAGAAGTTGAGAAGACGGAAGGCGAAGGGCGAAGTGGAAGACGTGCTTCGTGGGCAACCGGCCATCCCCCTACTTGAGCGCGAGACGCCGGGCGGGCCCACCGCACGCGAACCGAAGCGACGCGACGCCTCGGGGCGGTCGTGCCCCGGCAGCTCAAGCGGCTCCGTGCCTCCGAGAGCCACGCCCGGAGCAACCCAACGGGCACGGGCAGCGACGGGTGGCCCCAATCCCTGCTCCGACCCCGCGGGTCGGCGGCCGGGGCCGGGGGCTCTGTCGGTGTAGGGGGATCGGGGGTCCCCCTAACCGCGCGTGGGCTGCTTTCGGCCCACGAACGAAGACGAAGGCCGCGGGCGGAGAAGCCCACGAGGCCACGAAGCCACGAAGCCACGAAGTCCCGCGAAGGCCGGAGGAGCGGGAGCGCCGGGGAGAACGAAGCTCGCGGTAATTTCCTCCGGCGCCCCAACCACCCGGAGTTAATGCGGCACTCGAGTGCACTGTGGTGACGCCGCGGCCCGACGGGACGTGCGCGCGTCTTCCCCATGCGCCGCGTCTCGGGAAGCCACGCGGCTACGGTGCCGGGAGGGCTCTCGACCAATGGGGTGAAAGAGATTCGGAACGCGTACCGAGGAGAAGAGACCGCAACGGATTTAGTCGGGATCGTGTCGGATATCTCGGGAAGAACCGGACCCCCACGGGGTGTCCGGGTACCCCCGGGTACTTGTACGGTGCTCTTCCGCTTATCCTATAAAGGGAGGAGAGACTCCGGTGTAAAGGGAGAGAACGAGACGAAAACATACACACACTTGCGGGACGTAGGGTATTGCGCACCCGGTGCGGCCCGAACTTGGATAACTCTCGGTGTTCTTGCTCATTTGAATCATCCACGCTAACGCGCGAGCAAATCCGGTCTTCCCAGAGCCTATCCCAAGGGAGCCTTGACAGGCCCCCATTTGGAGGTGTACTCACACACCGACAAGCACCATGTACGCCGAGTTGATCGGGTGTAATTTTCTTGAATCGCCCTCATGTACCCGGCCAATAACGGCCATGATGTCTTGTTTGATGATATTCCGAGCATGTTTTGTAGAACCGACCAGGTAAACCCGTCGAGCCCCGGCGCTTTGTCGGGGGTAGCTCTCTAATGACCTCCCATACCTCTTGCTCGGATATGGGGTAGTCCAGGTCCGAGAGTTCTAGTTGTTGTTGATGATAGAAGGCCGGGATGTTGAGCCTCAACTCTCGGGTCCAGTGCCGTTCCAAGGAGCGCGGAGTAAAAGTTCCGGACAGACTTCCTCCATGTCTTCATGTGTGGTCAAAATCTGGTCGCCCACCCGTAGCTTAGCGATATAATTCTTTCGCTTCCGTAGCGCGCTTGGGCATGAAAAAAGGCCGTGTTGGCGTCCCCCTCCGAAAGCCACACAATCCGCGATCTAGCTCGCACAATGGTCCTGTAGAGAGAAGCTAAGGCTAGAGCGTGCTTCTTGAGCTCTCTCCTGAACCATTCCTCTTCCAGGTTCAGTTGTCGACTGTCCCGGGCAATGTCAAGACAGTGTAACAATTCCTTTGCTTGATCTAATTGTGACTTGACGTTGCCCACTCTCCGTTGGCTCCAAGCTTGGAGTGCCGGGACGTGGCTCGGAGTTTTGCAGCTAAACGTTCGATAGCATTCTCGGTCTGCCCGATTGAACTCCGGGCCTGCTATACGGTATCCAGGAAGCCTTCCATGTTTGGCCAGAAGGCCTCAAAGTGGAAACGTTTCTTTCTCGCGGTATTGCAGCGTAATGAGAGGATCAGCGGGCGGTGATCTGAAATTCCAGCAGCAGAGCTTTGTAGTAGATGGGTGGGGAAGATGGTCTCCCAGGAATCACCGAAGAACACTCGTCTAGCCGCACCCGAGTTGGCGACTCCCTTTCATTAGACCAAGTGAAGCGACGTCCAAGCAGCTCGCTTTCCCTCGGTTCTAGTTCATTTATCAATCGCCGAAATCTGCCCATCATGGCTCGGTCGATGTTGGGGTTATTTTTATCAGCTGCACGATAAATCAGATTAAAGTCTCCGACAATTGCCCACGGACTCGGGCAGGCCACTCGTAAGGCACGTAGTTCTTGGATGAACCGAATCTTGTGATCATCTTGTTGCGGCCCATAAACTCCGGTCAACCACCATTGTTGTCCGTCCGGGTTTTGGAGTAGAACGGAAACAGAATAAGAGTCAATCCTTGTTGAGATGGCACGGCAGGCGGAGCTCGCCGGGCTAGAATGATGCCCCCTAGTGCCCACCGCCGACGGCGGGATGTGATGATTCGGATCCGCGCAAAGCGTTGGCAACAGGATTTGGGCAGTCATGTTTTGAATTTTGGTCTCTTGCAAACACACAATTTGTGGCCTCGATACAGCGATCAACTCCCGAACCGCGTCGCGCCGGGCCTTTTGGTTGAGCCCTCTTACATTCCATACAAGCATGGTAGCAGGATCCATAGACACGATTCGAACAGCCAAGCGACACTCAACACGACACTCGCTAGCTTAGCGGAAGGTCCGCCGAGTGAGCCTCAAGACATGAGGGCCATAGACACGATTCGAACAACCAAGCGACACTCAACACGACACCTGCTAGCTTAGCGGAAGGTCCGCGGAGTGAGCCTCAAGACATGAGGGCATAGTCCATCCGAAAAGAGAGGCCGGTGCGAGAGAGTTGGGGGCGAGAGAGCGGGTGCGTGAAAAGCCGGGCATAGGCATCCCGGGCTTGTTGTGAAATCTCTGATCGGTAGGTAGAATCCCAAGTTTCCTCATTAGCACCGTCTCGTGTGCGATTGATTGCCGATCCCACAATACCGAGTGTTGACGGTCCTTATGGTCCAATTTTACCGTCAACATGTTGCATCTTTTTGAATCAAACACCATCACCAAGAATAGACATAGGGATTATTTCTAACAAATTCCACTAGTCTTGGTGAAATTATGAATGCAGGTGCAATTCATATGAAAACGAGGGAAAACATGCACGAAACATGGACTTTGCAATCGACGGATTTTCCCAGGACTAAAGAATATAGTCCAAAAGCCCAAAACCACAAAACAGAGCCTCAACATCAAACCAAGCAAGTGGATTGGGCCGAGTACACAGCCGGGGAAGGCACCGAGAGAAGAATCAAGCCCGGGGAGTCCGAGGCCGGTTCGGCGGAACCACCCTAGTGGGTTCGGCCGAGCGACGAGTGGGCCCCACGGCCCATCTTTCTACGGCGGTTTGTCACCGACGTGCGGAGGTCGGTTCCACCTGCAATTAATGCCACCGACGTCCGGAACCGCCTCCAAGTTGCCGACCTTCCAAGGCTATAAATAAAGGGCTACACCCCCTCTCTCAAGACACCACCAACATCAAGATACAAGACAAAACTCTCATCCTTAGGCCAAGGGCCTCTTGTATTTTAGTAGAATAGGAGAGAGGGCAAGGAAGAGGAAGGAGTGTTCCTCCCTTTTGTAAAGTGGAGTAGTATTTCCTTTTCTTTTACCTTGGCGTATAAACACTCTTTTTGGTGATTTATACGTGGTGATCTACTTATCTATCGTGACATATCTTTGTGTTAGACGTAATTCTTGTTATACATGTTTACGGGATCATCGCTTCGCCAGAAGTACTCTAGCTTTACGAACTCGGTTCTAAGGCCGAGGCTAGAGTAGTGGTCAATAGCATAGACGTGGTGTCTAGGGCTGGAGATCGCCTTTGTTTGCTTGTGTGCCCCACGGTTTGTAGAGGTAGGTGGCGAGGAAGTGACAGCCACTGTCATCCAAAGGAACCCTCCACGTTCGGGTACATAGTAGAGCTTTCGTAGACCGGAGTGGCTTGGCGGACCAAGCCTAAGACGGTGCCGAAGTAAACAAGTCTAGCTTGCGTTCGTCTACCTTTAAAGGATAAATAGATAAGAGTCACCCTCTCGACCCTATTTTGCTACGTTGTCTTGGTTGTCCTTGGGTAAACTAACCTTGTTGCAGAAATACTCCGTTCCCTAGCGGATATAAATACGATACCTTGGAATACTCCGGGTGAAGTGCTACAACGGTATTCCGTGCGCTTGCGGATTTATTCGTGACGTAAGAAATACCAACAAGCATTTACGGCGCCGTTGCCGAGGAACGGTTGTTATCTTTGTAACGAATCAGGTTTGCCCTCGTAATCTATCTTACTTACCGTTCTGTTTTTATTTTTTTTCCTTACATTCAAAATTTCACAAAAACATATCATGGAGTCACACCCAACCATCCAATCTTTCTCCACTCCACGGGGTGAACTCTTAGAGCCACCATCATCATCACAACCTATTTCTTCACCTGGCTATGAGTTCTCCCCGATTACATTTCGATGATTAGAGGTTTATCCTTTTCGGGTTTTAAACATGAAAATCCTTATGAACACTTGCGAGAGTTTGAACATTTGTGTTCATGCCGATTGATCCATGGCATGACACAAGAAACATTGAAGTGGAAGTTGTTTCCCTTCTCTCTCAATGAGAAGGCGAAGCAATGGTTCACTTACACCGCTAAGAGAGTGAACGGTGATTGGAAAGAATTGCGAGACAAATTTTGTCTAGCATTCTTCCCCGTATCTCGTATCACTTCTCTACGAGCGGAAATAATAGGCTTTCGACAAGAAGAAAAGGAAACCTTAAGTGCGTCATGGATTCGGTTCTGTTCTCTAACGGACTCCGGACCAGAATTATTGCTCCCGAACCCGTTTTATTACAACACTTTTATTCGGGATTGAGCAACGATACCGCACTTTATCTTGACACGGCCGCGGGTGGATCTTTTTCTCATAAGACCATAGCGGAAGCACACGAACTTTTGGATCGAATTGTGGAAAACACACCTTTTTCCGCCGACATACTCGTAGAGCGGAGTCGAGAAGATGAGGAACTCGTTGTGCAAGAGACACAACACTTGGTGCCCATGATGGAGCACCTAGCACTCGAGTCCTCATCTAACACAAGAACAATGATAGAGGAAGATGAACCTCTTGATTTCCCATTGGAGTTCAAGGAAGAAATTTTTGAAGATTTTGGAAACACCTTGAACTATTCCTATCAAAAGAAACCAGCACTCCTGCACCAACCCCGAACCTATTGAAAAATCTCTTCTCTTAAAAATTGTTCGGAAGTTGACAGCAATTATGAGCGATGAATGGTTGATGGAAAACGAACTTTCTTCGGAAGTTCTTCAACTTGATCATCCTAGATCAACCATTCGTGGCTCAATTCGGGGAGTAATGGTAGATGTTCTCTATAATCCTCTAGTAGGTGCCAACATCATGTCCGAATCTTTTGCTTCAACTTTATTTGGAAACGAGACATGGGCACCTTCGACAAACTCCTTAAAACCCCACCGGGGCAATTTTTTGAGAGTTTGGGGATCATTAGAGATGTTTGCATTAAGCGTAATGAAGCGAGAGGTTTCCTTGGACTTTCACGTTTCGGAATCCTGGATTTCGATGTTTTGGTCGGTCATCCCATAGAAAAGCTTTTCTTAGGGATATCACCTTCGAGGAACCTTAGACTTCACCCTCGGCAAGAAAACTTTTTCTCTTCCTATCATTCATGCACAAAACTCTTTTGCCGAGGAGCCGCTTGTGGAAGAAGAATGCACGGAGGAGGTTATGGCAATTTTTCCTCATGAAAACCCCGAATCATCCTTGGATGAAGATGCTCTTGATTTCATTTTAGAAGAGGATGATTCGGCGGAAACTTTTGAGCTGCCAGAAACTTTTACACCTACGCCACCTCCCGTAGAGCTCAAAACTCTTCCACCGAGGCTTGCGCTACGTTTTTCTTCACGGAAATCCCGAAACCCCTGTCATCATAATGTTGACGTCAAAAGTCGCCAGACACACCGTCGTCCGGAGAGTCCACCGAAATTCCAGCTGACGCAGAATCCTGTGCTCCCAACGGACCGGCTCAACTCGCCGATGTTCGTGTGCGGCTGAGTGCGTGCCGGATGGTTTTCCTGCAAACCAACAAAGACAATAAAAGAGTGTAAAATTCCAGGTCATCGGCCCGGATAGACCGATGTGCAGCCATGGCCGATCACGGCGTAAGATAGACAAAATCGGCCATGAACGAGAGAACAGCACGGCCCATCCATTTATGTATTAAATGTTAGGCAAACGAAGCGTGGTACAAACGATACTGAAATCGGCCGATGCTATAACATGCGATCGGTGACTCGCAGCCGATTTCGTCGGTAAACGACCAAATCATTAAGACTTTGCGGGGATGTGTTATCGAGTACAATGTAAACGAGCAATTATTAATAGGATGTAATTAGTTTGGTAGCAAGAGGATAGTTTAATCATCAATCGGATCCGTGAATCGGCCGATCGGGTATGCGGCCGATTCTGCCATTGATTATATCGGTGAATTATTTAGATCTGTCCAAAGGTATAATGATGATCAATAAGATCATACTTAGTAACTCGGGTTCAAAAGCAGCTTTAACGGGTTTAGCATTAATTAAACATAAAACAGCTTAATGAACGTGATAAGCAATCGGCTAAACACTCCGAAAGAACGATAAGACAAATACAACCACACGAGATCCCAAATCGACCGGTCGCTTCAACGAGGACAAGTCAAGCGATGGCACGCGGCTGGACCAGATCTAACGGCCGCGCACGTCCGGCCGATTCAGGACAAGCACAATCATAAACGTCTTAACTATGAAAGTAAGTCTACACCCTAGCCAATCGGCTGCATGCGCCTAGGACAAGTCAACTATCGCAAAGGCAAACACGGGACACGTCAAGCTGAATCTGCACGATCGAATCGGCCAAGATATAGAAGAATTCTCATAGCGGCTATCGTGACTCGAACGACCGGATCCGAGCCAATCGGCGCCGTGAGCAAAGGCTGGAACGGGGAGGCGGGACAAGTCAAACTACCTCCACCACGAGCCCGGACCAGGTCAACTTGACTCATCCCGGCCGATACTCACTACGCCGATCGAAAACAGATCCGGTCGCCGGATAACTAGCAATTAAGCTATCTAATTACGAACAATGCGCCGAGAATTAGACAACATAATTACCTTGTCAAGCCAACGTGTCGTCGGCCGGAGCCCGAAGATCCCGCGCGAAAACGGTAAAGACTTGACGAGAAAATTAGGGTTTGGCGATGCGCCGAAAGATGTATTGGATGTGAATCGAGTTTACATGTTACATCCGAGTATGTATTTATACTCGGCAAAAAGAATCCTATTCGGACCCTCCTCGGGCCGATTTCCTAACCGACTAGAATCCTTTTTCCAAAACTAACTATTATTTCTAATTTTACAACGTGGGCCGGGCCCATCAATGTTGTGCTCTTACGTTGGCGTCCGCGCACGATTCCCGGAGAGACGCGCCTTTTATTCGCCCAAGCGGCCGTCGGCCTTACGCCCACCGGCCCCTTTTGACCTATAGTCGGCGACAATGGGTCCCTTGGTCAAAAACCGGCGTCAACACATGTCCCCCGGTCCGGGGTATGCAACGCATGCGTCGGACTGATTTATCCTCTTTTATTGCGCCGGTTTTCTTGCCGTCACCTCTTCATAAAAGCCGGGGTTACCCCTGGTCATTTCCCATCTGTTTCCTCTCCTTTGGCTTTCATCTTCCCCTGCTCTAGCGACCTTTGCCCTTTTCGAGCCTTTTCAACTTCCCACCGCGCCGCCGTCGTTTTCTCTTCCGGTGACCATGAATCCCACTTGATTGCTGTCTGCTGCTGCCGCCGCCGCCGACCGAGTCGTCGCCACCACCAACGCCGTTCGGAGGTAATGTACATTCGGGCATCCCTCTTCTCTACTTTTGCAATTTTCTTTGTGTTCTTGTTCTTGTTCATTTTCACAATCTATCTTCTTTCCGTCTTGTTTCTCATTTTAGCCCTATTCCTTGTTTTTAGGAGATCCGGAACCAAATCGTCATCCCTTCTAACATCCCGAGCCCATTTCTTCTTGGGCCCCATGGGCGAGCCCGACCCCACGGATCTCATCCGTGCCGAAACGAACCGGGTCCCGTTTCGGCAACGGTCTCCTTTACCGACCGAGTGGGCCAATAGTTTTAGGTCATGGCCGACTCCGTCGCCGGATGGCGCGATTGGTATAACCGAGTATCGGCCGTCCATCGGCAAGGTTGGGCCAATATCGGCATTGCCCACGCCATCAAACTCTCTTTGGCCGATCACCACAAGAACGAACCGTTGCTGGTGGCAGCTTCTTACCTGCGGTCGGATGCCTTGAAGCTGTTTCATGTTCGGCCACGGCCGGCTACCATGACCCTCCTGGACACGGTCATGTTGGCCGATTTGAATATCACGGCGGAGGCCACCCCGGACGCCATCCGCATTAAGTCCTCCCATCGGATCAACCCTAAGGACACCGGGGGTTGGAAGAACTACATCCGGACCTACAACAAAGGGCACGGCTCGGTCGATCGCCGCGAGCACGTTGCCTTCCTCAACATGTGGCTTGACCACTTTTTCTTCGTGGGGTCGGCGTGAGCCCCACAAACAACTTCTCGCCGATGGCCGATGTATCGGCCGACGGCCATGCCCTCCCTATGGGCAAGTATCTTACGGGATCGGCCTACCTCCTTCTTCACCAAGTCTCGGTGGAGTTGCGCTCCGGCCGATCGGTCAAGAACACAGGAGGCCCTTGGTGGTTCATCCAAATGTGGTTGTCCCTTCATACCACCAAGGCCATCGATCCGGACCTCGGTGTTCTCACCTTCCCCGGCAATCATGCCGAATCGGCCACGCCCGATCCAGCCGATGTATCTCTTTCGGGAAGCGTTGTCCATGGCACCGGGGCGGCCATGTCGGATGACACCTTGGCATATTGGTTCGCCGCCCTCTACAAGGGCCTCAACAACGAAAGTACGGATTGGTACCCGTACATTGATTTCTTCGAGAAGGGGTATGACACTCCTTTCCTGATCGACCCCACCTTCCCGACGGCCGACGCGGAAGCGGTCAAGATCTTCACCACCTGTCTCCGCCCTGTCTGCTGCCGACGGGACTCATTGCCGGGAGCAAAGCTTTCTGCTCCTATGAGTTCTACCACCCGTCGGTGGCAGCCCGCCAACTCGGTTTCGGCCGGTTGCCCCCGACCTCTTCTATGTGGGGCAAATAAAGGCGCGAGCTACCGTCGACAACGCCATTCGGTGGAATTGGCTCGTCGGCCGCACCGCCGATGTCGTCACCGGCGACTTAGCCGGATTTTCCCGGCGCCCGAAGTACTCGCCTCTTTGACCGTTGGTGGGGCGAGTGGAACCGGCACCTCCGCGGCCGGAATACCGCCTCCTTCTTCTCCGGCTTAGTCCTGAGTGAAGCTTTCGCCGAGGTATGTGTAATCGATTTATTTTATAAGGCCGATTTTTGTAAATGAAATCGGCCACTCCAAATGCTCACCCTTGTATATTCTTTTCGGTCGGACACGGAGGAGCCGCCGACCCGAGTTTCGGTGGCCGGCCGATTGCATACTTAATGCCGAGCCCAATTGCTCCAAATATCGGCTTCACCGATCGCACTCCCGCCCAAGCTTTTGCGGCGATGAGTCGAGGGCACCAGCTGCCCGCAAGGCCAAGACTAAAACGGCCGTCCCCAGCAAGAGAAAGGCTAACGTGCCGGCTGCAGGGCCGACTCAAGCCCTAAAGCGACACCGCGCGCCGGTGAAGCAGCACTGTACGCCCGTCCAGACCCGGACTATTTCGATGATCCATCTCCGCCGCGTCGGGTTATTATTGTATGATTGCTGATCCCTTTTTCACTTGCATATGTCTGTCTAACTATGAGTTCTTAGCGAGAACCGGCGGTTCTTCCTCCTCGGGCCCGAGACTCCAACACTCGACGGGCCGATCCGCTCGTCGACTCCTCCACGGGCCGGGACGCCGATTCAAACAGCTCCGGATCTCGAAGTCACACCAAGCTAGGCCGATCCAAATCCTACGGAGAGTTCAACTCGCTTGGATCGGCCTGCGTCTTCCGAGGTCGCCGCCGAAGTTGAACAAGCGGCCCATGTGTCGCCCATCGCTTCCCCAAAGACACTATTGCTTGTCGAAGAATCGGCCGGCCGGGAGCCGCCCGCGGCTTCTCCTGTAAATACTGCTGCCGATGAGTGGGCCGATGAGCCCGCCGATCTCGAACAAGCTGGCTATATGCCCGATGCTGCCTCCGATGGTGCCGCGATGAAGGGGGATCGGCCGGCCGAGAGCTGATTGGAACACACGAACCTGCTGGTTCCATGGCGCGGCCGATAGACGTCCGGCCGCTTCGCATCGACGCTTCACGGGTTTGTTTTTACTATCTCCTTTTTGATTCACTGCTGTTCATTAGCTTCATTTTATTTCTCTTGGAATTTCGGGCGCTCGGCTTCCCTCGTCTCGCGCCGATTTTGGTATCGACTTCTGGTCTTACCACCATGACCGAAATCGCGCGCGAGCTTGAGGCTTCTTCGGTTGATCGCTTGGTGGCCGACGCCCACCCCATAAGGGCCCGGTACTTGGAGGTCCGGACCGAGCTCCCGAGAGGATGTTCGCGATGCTCGCACCGTGTGGCATACATGGAGTGCGGCGAGATGGACTTCACCCGTGCCCGGCGGCGTACGGCTCGCCACGCGGAGCAGCGGCAAGCCGCGTTACTTGCCGAGGAATCCATCAAGCGTTCGAGGAGGAGGTTCGGAAGACCCGGGAGATGCAAGAGCAACTCTCAAATCGGCGGGATGAACTGCGGGTAGTCAACCAGGAGATTGCCGATTTGAGAGCATCGCCGGCTCTCAAGGAGGAGGCGGCGGCGGCCTTGGAAGCCACTATTGCACGGTTGTCGGGCTGACGTGGCGGCTCGGCGAGAAGACGACGGACGAAGCAATTCAAGCGGCCGAGAAGATGGTTGCTGCAGCTCACGCCGATATCGGCTCCATCGAGGATGACTTGTCGATCATGGCCAAACTCGACTCCATGCTGGCCCGCGCACTATCTCGCCATCCAAGACTTCTTGTCCCGTGCCGAGGCCGTCGATTATGCTTAGGTGTAATAGGATTTTGGACACCATTTGTTGTTAATATTTTTCGCACTAAGGGCGATATACATTCATATCGGCCATCCGAAGGCGACGTTTAAACATCGGCTAATTTATCGGTTACTTCCTGTATTTTTCTTTCACATTTTTTGGGCTAAGGGCGATACTCCCGATATCGGCCATCTCAAGCGATGTGCATCGACATCGGTCTGTAATCTCTTTTAGACCGAACACTATGAGTTAATCCAAATACTAGGATAATACTCGCTTCAAATACTTTCCATTAAGTGCTCGGCCGAATTCTTCCCCTTCTAACTCTTTCAAAATATATGCATTACCCGGTGCCGATCGGCTAATCAAATAAGGTCCTTCCCAATTAGGCGACCATTTACCAAACCGATTGTCTTTCACACCGATCGGCATCCTAAGCTTCCGGACCAAATCGCCCTCTTTAAACTGTTTCTGCACAACCTTCTTATCATAATGGCGGGCAACCCTCGCCTTATTCTGCTCTATTTTTTCCAATGCATCCAACCGATTTTGTACTACATCTTCTAATTCATCCATCATCAATCCGTAGTACTTGATCGGCGAAAGCTTTTGTTGCAACTCAATCCTTACGGAGCCGATAGTCTGTCTCCCATGGCGATGCGGCTTCGTGCCCATATACCGATTGATACTGGCGCAACTTGCATAGCTCCATGCCGTGACATACGATAAGCCCACAAAGCGTCCATCAATTTCATGTGCCACTTACGAGGATACTCTTGTATTTTCCGCTTGATTAACTTGATCGGACTCTTATTCGCCGCTTCGACTTGTCCATTGGCTTGGGCATAATACGGCGATGAATTAATCAACTTAATTCCCATCTCATCAACAAAAGATTGAAATTCGTCCGACGTGAATACTGATCCTTGATCTGTTGTGATTGTCTCTGGAATCCCAAACCTATAAATAATATGCTCTCTAACAAACGTTATCACGTCGGCCATCGAAACTTTACGATAGGGCGCTGCTTCAACCCATTTTGTGAAGTAATCTGTAGCTACCAATATGTACTGATGCCCTTTGCTCGATGCTTGGATTTATCCGGCCGATCATATCCATAGCCCAACCTCCGAACGGCCAAGGTTTGATTCTTGGATTCATAGCCGATGCGGGCGCCCTCTGTATAGGCCCGAATTTACGGCAGTCTTGGCAACTCTTGTAATATTTGAAACAATCGGCCAACATTGTCGGCCGGTAATAACCAGCTCGCCTTAGCAGCCACTTCATCTTATGGGCCGATTGATGCGTTCCGCAAATCCCATCATGTACTTCGCTCATTACCACTTTTGCCTCGGTGTCATCAATACACTTGAGAAGCACCCCATCAATTGTCTTGAAAAATAGTCGATCATCCAACGAACATACTTTAAAGCTTTATATCTTATCTTCTTATCCGTAGGTTGGGATGGATTGCTCAAAAATTTTCGAATTTCCGTACGCCAATCGGCTTCTTCAATATCAGCTATCTCTAAGTTGTTTTGGCGAGCCGATATCCGGATGCTAGCTGAGCCAAGTTATTTGCTTCAAAATTCTGCTCTCTTGGTATATGGCTGACTTTAACACACTTGAACCTTTTCATTAACTTCGGCACTTTCTATGATATTGCAACAATATTCCATCTTTACACTCATACTCATCGGCCAGTGACTCACAACCAACAAGGAATCTCCGAAAATTTCCACAAAATCAGCCCCGGCATCGATGAGTAATTCCAATCCTTTTAATACTGCCTCGTATTCGACTTGGTTGTTGGTGTACGCCTCCACTGTAATAGAGTATCCACGTACTGCCCCGAGGCGACACAACAACCAAGCCGATTCCACTTCCTTCTTTGCAAATCGAACCATCAAAGAACACCGTCCATGGCACTCGGTTCAACATATCCGGCCGAGTGTTCACCGTGTTGCACCACTAAATCAGCCAATACTTGTGCTTTCACTGCTTTGGCCGATTCATAGCCTAAATCAAACTCCGCAATTGCCAACATCCATTTGCCCAACCGGCCTTTGGGGACCGGAGCCGATAGCATATACTTTACGACATCGGCCCGGCAAACGACGAGTACATTCTTCGGCCAACGAGATAATGCCTTAATTTCGTGCATGAAAAATACGAGACAGAGACATAACCTTTCCACTTCGGATACCGTGTTTCTGCATCAATCGGTTCGTGGCTGAGATAAAATATGACCCGCTCTTTTCCCTCCTGCTCTTGAGTCAATGCTGAGCCGATGCACCTATCATCGACCGATAAATATAACTTAAAGGGTGTGCCCGACTTTGGCGGAACCATCACTGGTGGGGACACCAAATATTTCTTGATATCTTCTAAAGCCTTTTGATGGATCGGCTCCCACCGAAACTCTTGGCTGGCCTTGAGCTTCAATAATGGCGTAAACACATCAAGTCGGCCGGACAAGTTTGAGATAAATCGCCTAATAAAATTAATCTTGCCGATTAGGGATCGGAGCTTCGTCTTGTTCGTCGGCGGTTCCAACTTTCCGATAGAATCAATACTCTTAGGGCCGACTTCAATTCCCTTTTCATGCACAATAAACCCCGAGAAATTGTCCAGTTGAGACACCAAACGCACACTTGAGCGGGTTCATCTTCGATCCGTATTGTCTCGTCCTCTTCAACACTTCCACGAGATCAGCCACATGACTTCCAACCGATCTTGATTTCACCATGATATCATCAATATAAATTTCCACCAATCGGCCGATCAAATCGTGATATATAAAATTCATGGCCCTACGATACGTGGCACCAGCATTTTTAAGCCGAAGGTCATAACAACCCACTCATATAATCCCAACGCCCAGGGCATCCGAATGCCGTTTTCGATATATCTTCCTCGGCCATAAAAACCTGATTATACCCAGCATTTCCATCCATAAAGCTCAAAATTTTGTTGCCGGTGGCTGCATCAACCAACAAATCGGCGTTTGGCATTGGATACTCATCTTTCGGAGTTGCCTTATTCAAATTCCCGAAGTCAATGCAGACCCGCATCTTTCCATTTTTCTTCTCCACCAGCACAATACTAGAAACCCACTCCGCATATCGGCATGGCCCGATGAAGCCGGCTTCATACAATCCGATAATCTCTTCTTTGACGGCTTCATAATACCTAGGGTCAATCTTCCGAGCTCCACTGCTTATATGGTCGATATCCGGGTTTAGTGGGCAACCGATGTTCAACAATCGATCGGCTGAGTCCGGGCATCTCGCTATAATCCCAAGCAAAACAATCCTTAAATTCTTCCAATAAGGCCACCAATTCATCTCTTACTTCTTTACACAATTTCTTGCTAATATATGTCGGTCGAGGCTTGGCTCCATTCCCTATATCCACTTCTTCTAATTCATCGGCCGACACAAAACCGTGGCCTAATTTCCCGTCTTCCGGTTCATCAATCGGCCGACTCACCATGTCTTCGGTGTGTACATCGATCGGCCGATTGTCCGTCAATTCTCCTGTGGGGCCCATCGGAGTAGCCGGGGGTACCGACCCCCGGTCACAATAACTCCATCATCTCGTGATGTTTATGGCCTCCGCATCCCAATACGTGCCCGATAAACAAGGCAAGCTCTCTAGACCAACAAACTCGAAATCGGCGGTTGCAATGGTTACGGACTTATCGGCCCGCACGATTTCGACCTTGTTGCCGACCCATTGAATCAAACAACTGGTGCATGGTTGAGGGGATGCAACAATTGGCATGAATCCGGTCTCTCCCTAACAAAGTTGTGTATGCACCTTTCCCGTCAATGATGAAAAAAGTGGTGGGTATGGTTTTGCTTCCCACGATGATCTCCATTATTGCGGCCCCACGCACATCTTGGCTTCTCCCGCTGTAATCCTTGAGCGTCGGATTAGCCCTTATCATTTCTTCCGGCGTCTTCCCGAGCTTGCGGTATGTAGTAATCGGCATGACATTGATTGTCGCTCCTCCGTCGACCAACATTTTCCTCATCGGCGACCCATTGACATAGCCGCTAATGTACAATGCCTTGAGGTGCAAATGATCGAGTTGACCGGCTTATCAAATACCGCTGATTCCGGCGTCCACGGAATCTCCGAAGTTTCCCCAACCGGTTCTTCTTCAGCCGAATTTTCATCGGCCGATCCGACAATCCTGGGCATCGGTGACATCATATTCACCGCGGCTTCAGCCCGTACCACCGAGACCGCACTTTCGGCCTCCATTGCTTCTTGGGCTTGGGCTCATCATCTTGGTCATCTCTGTAATGGCGTCCACCCTTGATTTCTCGACAACGCATTCTTTGAAGCCTCCTCTTTTGGGTTTTGTTGAGCAAACCACCGGGGCACCATCGACCTTCGTTCTCGGTTTGATCACCTCTCGAATCTTTATGGTATTGGTAATCGAACTCTTCTTCATCATTTATTGGCCCCGGTCGATCGTGAACGAGAGGTTCTCTTTGGCACTACGTATCTTCGTTCATCATACCCGTGATCGTAGTCGATTGCTCTTACGGGGGCCGATTGTCGAGATTCATAGTTGCGATCAATCGGCCGTCCCCGGTAATTTGACGACCCGACGTCACGATACTCTTCCCGGCCGAGTGCACTGCGGACAGTTCTCGATAGATGGAAGCTTCATGTTTCGGTCCCAGACGATGCGAAAGAAAGGACAATCCCGGTGTGGGTCAAAATCTTCTCGGCGGATCACGCTTTGCATCGTATCTGCGACTTTGGTCGATAGATTCCTGTTCATGTGCCACTTGATCTCTTTCTTCCCTCTCCCTCTTCCTCTCATATCGGCGTATGAAACCAGCTGATCCACCACCGATGGTATTGATGTACATCGTATTAGTAGGGAAAGGGTGCCCATCAACTTTCATCTTCTTCTTCACATCTGCTGCTCGCAATATCCCATCGTCAACTGCCTTCGGATCTCATCTCTCATAGCATAACAATCAACGGTGTTATGATGTGAATTTCCATGCCATTTGCACCACTTAGCCATTTTCTTCAACTCCTCGGCGTAGGAATCTTGTGATGAGGCGAAAGCTGAATTTTCTTTTCCCGCGACAGCTGATCAAATATCTCGTCGGCCTTAGATAAATCAAAATCATATTTTCTCTCTTTAGGATTGACATGCGGAGAAAATATCGGCCGTTTGTTATTAGTCCACTCCATTGCATTAATTTCCTCTTCATCATCTTCTCCGTCGAAATCAGCATAAGCTACCGATATCGCCGATTCCTGGTGAGTGGAGATTCTCTTCCTGGCCAATCGCCCTTCGTGTTAGTCTGTGCCGGCCCATCAAACTCATGTGGGGTAAACTTTTCTTTGATGTTGGAGAATAACCCCGCATAAGCAATTTCGGCCAAGCTGTTGCTCTGTCGAGTTCGGGTTGTAGCATCGTCCCTCGAGTCCTGAACCTCCGTATATAATCAGCTATCGATTCCCCGGTTTCGTTTTACTGCCATTAAATCGGACAAACTAAGCTCGGTGATGCCCGTAAAAAGTACGAGTGAAACCTTTTCTCCGAGATCGGCCCAACTTTGAATAGAACCGGGCGACAGTGAAGCAAACCATGAAAAGGCCGATCCGGACAATGACGAGTGGGAATAACCTGACCCGCAAAGCCTCTCGAGTAGACGCCTCACCAAGCTGTGCGTCATATCGGCTGATGTGCTCCATAGTCGATGTATTATCTTGCCCGGAAAATTTGGAAAACTCGGGAATTTTATATTTATTGGGTAAAGCCACGGAATCCATCCGATCGGGGTAAGGTCGCCGATATAATGCACTCTTCTCCTTAGGCTTCAAATCGAATTGATCTCTCATCATATCGGCGATTTTAGCCATGAGGCTATTCATATCATTGGGTCCAGCGATTGCTGATCCGGTCCCCGTCATATAAGCTGTATTGGGCTGTCCCTCGGTTGGGTGTATCAAGCGACCGTTCCGGAAATCCCAGTGCTAGTAGCGGGAATAATGTCTGCGGAGCGATTCCATAATTTATGGCCGATTGGATCGGCCGTCCGATCATGAATCCCTGTCCCCAGCGAGTTGGTCGTGGAATACCGGATATCGGCCGTACTATAGTAGGTGAGTTTTCAATTCCACTCGGGCCGATATTTGGTACGTAGAAGAAATTGGGTTGCTTGTGCCATCCGTGGGACCGCTGCCACATTGGTTGCTGCCCCCAACTCGGAAGTCGGCTGTTGTACATCTTGTCCGTTGCCTTCTTCCGTTACCGACTTCTTGGGGCCACTGTCATCCTCTTTGCCTGGCTGGGTTGCACTGGTACTTGCATTTGCATTGTCCTTGCCAGGCCATAGGTGAGGTGGCATGCCGTACGGAGGCTGAAACCCTTCTGCGGTATGGTACTACGGAAGCTAATTCCCCGATTCGACCGTACGAGAGTGCCGAAAGGCTGAGTGTATGCAGGTCCAGAATACCCTTCGATGAACGAGCCTACCATCAATTGTGTCCTTGATCAAATTCCCGATGGTGTTGGTCAACACGCTCGATTGATTGATTAGGGCATGATGAACGGACGAGTTGACCATATCACCGAGTTGGTTGGCATCCGGCGAGTCTCGGGCTTTGATTTGGTTTAGTTCTTCCGGATGCGAGAATCGAGGAAGTCTCCTTTTGTGGCCACTACGCCACGTGTCATCTGTCGGGGCTTGAAAGTACTTTTTCATTGCTTCGGCCAAGTATTCCTGGTACTGCAGTTTTTGTTACGTCGTCATCTTCCCCCAGGCCGAAAGTGTGTTGTCATCGAAACTTCCCCATGGCCTTTGCCATCCGTCCCGAGAGGGACTGGAACGAAAATCGGCCGATTCTCGGCATCGACCATTGGTGTTCCGTCCTCCCCGACTCGCCTGCATGTACGACATCTTGATCTTGGTTGCTTTTGTCCCATCGGGCGTGCCAAAAAGTGTGTTGACGTCAAAAGTCGCCGACACACCGTCGTCCGGAGAGTCCACCGAAATTTCAGTGACGCGAAATCCTGTGCTCCCAACGGACCGGCTCAACTCGCCGATGTTCGTGTGCGCTGGTGCGTGCCGGATGGTTTTCCTGCAAACCAACAAAGACAATAAAAGAGTGTAAAATTCCAGGTCATCGGCCCGGATAGACCGATGTGCAGCCATGGCCGATCACGGCGTAAGATAGACAAAATCGGCCATGAACGAGAGAACAGCACGGCCCATCCATTTATGTATTAAATGTTAGGCAAACGAAGCGTGGTACAAACGATACGAAATCGGCGATGCTATAACATGCGATCGGTGACTAGCAGCCGATTTCGTCGGTAAACGACCAAATCATTAAGACTTTGCGGGGATGTGTTATCGAGTACAATGTAAACGAGCAATTATTAATAGGATGTAATTAGTTTGGTAGCAAGAGGATAGTTTAATCATCAATCGGATCCGTGAATCGGCCGATCGGGTATGCGGCCGATTCTGCCATTGATTATATCGGTGAATTATTTAGATCTGTCCAAAGGTATAATGATGATCAATAAGATCATACTTAGTAACTCGGGTTCAAAAGCAGCTTTAACAGGTTTAGCATTAATTAAACATAAAACAGCTTAATGAACGTGATAAGCAATCGGCTAAACACTCCGAAAGAACGAGTAAGACAAATACAACCACACGGATCCCAAATCGACCGATCGCTTCAACGGGACAAGTCAAGCGATGGCACGCGGCTGGACCGAGTCTAACGGCCGCGCACGCCCGGCCGATTCAGGACAAGCACAATCATAAACGTCTTAACTATGAAAGTAAGTCTACACCCTAGCCAATCGGCTGCATGCGCCTAGGACAAGTCAACTATCGCAAAGGCAAACACGGGACACGTCAAGCTGAATCCGCACGATCGAATCGGCCAAGATATAGAAGAATTCTCATAGCAGACTATCGTGACTCGAACGACCGGATCCGAGCCAATCGGCGCCGTGAGCAAAGGCTGGAACGGGGAGGCGGGACAAGTCAAACTACCTCCACCACGAGCCCGGACCAGGTCAACTTGACTCATCCCGGCCGATACTCACTACGCCGATCGAAAACAGATCCGGTCGCCGGATAACAAGCAATTAAGCTATCTAATTACGAACAATGCGCCGAGAATTAGACAACATAATTACCTTGTCAAGCCAACGTGTCGTCGACCGGAGCCCCGAAGATCCCGCGCGAAAACGATAAAGACTTGACGAGAAAATTAGGGTTTGGCGATGCGCCGAAAGTTGTATTGGATGTGAATCGAGTTTACATGTTACATCCGAGTATGTATTTATACTCGGCAAAAGAATCCTATTCGGACCCTCCTCGAGCCGATTTCCTAACGAGACTAGAATCCTTTTTCCAAAACTAACTATTATTTCTAATTTTACAACGTGGGCCGGGCCCATCAATGTTGTGCTCTTACGTTGGCGTCCGCGCACGATTCCCGGGAGAGACGCGCCTTTTATTCGCCCAAGCGGCCGTCGGCCTTCCGCCCACCGGCCCCTTTTGACCTATAGTCGCCGACAATGGGTCCCTTGGTCAAAAACCGGCGTCAACACATAAGTGACAAGCTTTCGGAGGAGGAAACCGCAAAACTCTTAGCCGTGCTAGAAAAACATCACTCCGTTTTTGGGTACTCGCTTGGAGACCTCAAGGGAATCAGCCCTGCTCTTTGCACCCATCGCATTCCCATAGACCCCGATAGTACACCATCTAGGGAACCTCAAAGGAGGTTGAACAATGCGATGCGGGAGGTCGTTAAAAAGGAGGTCTTAAAACTTTTACATGCTCGGCATTATCTATCCTGTTCCACACAACGAGTGGGTGAGTCCAAGTGCAGGTTGTACCCAAGAAAGGAGGAATGACGGTCGTCCATAATGACAAAAATGAGTTGATCCCTCAACGCACCGTCACGGGATGGAGGATGTGCATAGATTACCGAAAACTTAACAAGGCTACAAAGAAGGATCATTTTCCGCTGCCCTTCATCGATGAGATGTTGGAACGGCTGGCAAACAATTCTTTCTTTTGTTTCCTTGATGGGTATTCAGGATATCATCAAATCCCCATCCATCCCGACGATCAAAGTAAAACCACTTTCACATGTCCCTATGGAACTTACGCCTATCGACGAATGTCTTTTGGGCTTTGCAATGCACCTGCTTCTTTTCAACGTTGCATGATGTCTATCTTTTCCGACATGATCGAAGAGATTATGGAAGTATTCATGGATGATTTCTCTGTTTATGGAAAAACCTTCGATCATTGTTTAGAAAATTTAGACAAAGTCTTGCAACGTTGTCAAGAAAATGATTTAGTGCTCAATTGGGAGAAATGCCATTTCGTGGTTAGAGAAGGCATAGTTCTGGGGCATTTGATTTCTCGAAAGGGGGATAGAGGTGGACAAAGCTAAATTAGAAGTTATAGAAAAGCTTCCACCTCCCGTGAATGTTAGGGGCATTCGCAGCTTTCTGGGACATGCGGGGTTCTATCGTCGTTTTATCAAAGATTTCTCTCAAATTGCTAGACCCCTTACAAATCTGCTTGTGAAGAATGCACCCTTTGAGTTTATCGATGAATGCATGACTCGCTTTCACTACCCTTAAGAATGCACTCATCTCGGCGCCAATTATCCAACCCCCGATTGGACGCTGCCTTTTGAGATAATGTGTGATGCTAGTGATTTTGTCTGTGGGGGCTGTTCTTGGCCAAACTAGAGATAAAAAGCATCATGCAATCTCCTATGCAAGCAAAACCTTGACCGGAGCTCGGTTAAATTACACTACCACCGAAAAAGAGCTCCTTGCTGTTGTTTTTGCTTTTGATAAGTTTAGATCCTACTTGACTCGGAGCAAAAGTCATTGTTTACACCGATCATGCTGCTTTAAAGTTTTTGCTCAATAAGAAGGATGCTAAACCTCGTTTGATACGATGGGTTCTTCTACTCCAAGAGTTTGATGTAGAAATCCGTGATAAGAAAGGAGTAGAAAATTCCGTGGCGGATCATTTGTCGCGTATACAATTCACTAACCTGCAGGAATTACCCATCAATGATTTCCGACGCGATGACATGCTGCTCCTAGTGAGGGACTCACATCCATGGTACGCCGACATTGTGAACTTCATGGCAACGGGGTACGTACCACCCGGAAAGAGCAAGAAACGACTCATCTATGAGAGTCGCCGTCACTTATGGGAAGAGCCCTTCCTTTACCGTGTCTGCGCCGATGGATTGCTAAGGCGATGTGTGCCCATACCCGAGAGCACACGAATCATTGAGAAGTGCCATGCATCGCCATACTGGGGACACTACGGCGTGTTTCGTACACAGTGCCAAGATATGGCAAAGTGGCTTCTTTTGGCCACCCATGTACGAAGACACAAAGGAATTTGTCGGCGATGCCCGTAATGTCAAAAAGTTGGAGGCATCACGGCAAGAGATGCAATGCCCCTCAACTACAATTTACAAGTCGAGCTCTTCGACGTATGGGGCATTGACTTCATGGGACCGTTCACCAAGTCACATGACTGCGAATACATCTTGGTGGCGGTAGACTACGTATCTAAGTGGGTGGAAGCAATGCCTTGCAGTGGCCGCAAATGCCAAGCATGCTCGCCGGATGTTCCACGAAATTATCTTCCCAAGGTTTGGAACACCGAAGCTAGTGATAAGCGACGGAGGGTCTCACTTCATTGATAAGACCTTCCGAAGCTTCCTAAGAGAACTTGGATCAAGTCATAATATCGCTACTCCATACCACCCTCAAACCAATGGGCAGGCCGAGACCTCAAACAAGCAAATCAAGCGGATCCCGCAAAAGACCGTAACAGAAATGGGGAAGGGATGGAAGGACAAGCTACCCGATGCACCATGGGCATACCGTACAGCATACAAGACACCCATAGGCATGTCCCCATACCAGCTCGTGTACGGGAAAACATGTCATTTACCCGTCGAGATGGAACACCGAGCGTATTGGGCCATCCGGAAATGGAACATGGACTTTAATGGTGCCGGACGCAAAAGAAAAATGGAGATAGCTGAGTTAGAAGAATGGAGAGACAAAGCTTACCACAACTCAGCCTATATACAAAGAAAGGACAAAAAGGTGGCACGACAAAAAGATAAAGATAAAGGTATTTAAGGTTGGAGATAAGGTCTTGCTATTCAATTCACGGGTGAAACTCTTCGGGCATGGAAAATTAAGAAGTAAATGGGACGGACCATACACGGTTATTGACACCTCGTCACATGGAGCAATCACACTTCAAGACGACGAAGGTAAAATATTTAAGGTAAATGGTCAGCGCCTTAAAATTTATTTCGAGCCCGATAAAGATAAAGAATTTGATGTCATGCACTTGATTAATTTAAATTTTCTCTCATGATAGCTCTTTCTTATCTATATCCCGTAGTAGCTCTTTCCCCGAAATAATTTTAGCAAGCAATCAACCGTAAAAAGAAGGGGACCCGTAGGGGCCCACTACAGCTCGGCCGAACCCCCTTGCTGGTTCGGCCGAACCAAGCATGCACTCCCAAACGGTCACTTTTTTCTTTCATCTTTGGTCTCCAACGGTCACAAGATCAAATCTCCCCGCTTAGTGCCTTCCATGCTGCGGGAAAAATCAAATTAATTCTTTCCATGCTTTTATCTATAAATGAAGGTGTTTTCTTTCATTTTTCCCTTGCACCTTTCTTCCACCTTGTCCATTTCGCACAAAAAAAAAAAGCTTTTGCCCAGCACCATGGACAAGCAGCATCCCAAGCCTCGACGTCTCCGTCACCACCAGCGAGCTTTGCCGCCAAGTCGGCCTCGAAGACATCCTTGATCATGTCTCCATTCCCAGCCGAGCAAGCCTTGATGATCCATGATCTACCGCTCGCTATTGAACCTCCACCCACAGCAGCAAGAACACCCTCCAAGAGCTCTCCCGCTGCCGTGGCACCTCGCCAAAAGAAGGGGAAATCTACCCCCAAGAAGAAGAGCGCCGACGCCACCGACAACGCTCTCCCTCCCGGAGAGAAGTACGTCGGCACCCTCGCTACCAAGAGCGGGCAGGTGGTGCACCATCAATATGAGGGGCGCAACCTGCCTAGCCCCATCAAGAAGCCCGGCGAGAGGTTCAAGATCAAGGGAATCCGCGGTGGCGGAAAGCAGCTCATCCCGCCGCTCACCTCGGCGGAAAAGAGAGACGCCCGTGAATCCGTGGGCGACACTCCTCCTAAGAGGATAAGGAGGCGTCTCTCTCCCTCTCCCATCAAGAGGGCAGGGGGAATGTACGAAAGCGAGGAGGAGAAAACTCCTAAAAAAAGCCCCTACCAAATCCTCCTCGCTAAACACGTTGATCTCCGCGAAGCCCATGAACGCCTACGTGACAATGTCGCGGAGATCAAAGACGCTATTGAAGACTTGAAGGATGCCCGAGCGAGCCATCGCCGCAGCACCAACTCCAAGATCAAGCGTCTCTTCAAGGACGCGGGGAAGGAGGACGAATACGACGTTTAAAATGAACCTTCCCGCGTTCATCATTTCTCGCAGCGCATTTAGTTTAATTTCCTTTTTTTTCATTTTTTCAATTCCTCAAAATTATAATGCGCCTGCTCTTTTAAATTTTTAATCATATTAGTGCTCCCCGGTCTTCCCTTACCGGTAGAGCAAGTTTTGTTTCGAAATATCTTTGTCTATTTTGAAGAAAACAGGCAAAAAGGCAAGTGTGGGGGGACATCGCGGAAAGCAAAGACAAACACACGCGTAGCGCGCAGAAACATCACGAGGAAAACAACACAAACACAACCTCGCGAAACGAGCACCAGTAGGCCTGAGCGGCTCGGCCGAACCCACAAGGGTGGTTCGGCCGAACCCCGGTAGGTCCCACTCAGCCCTCGCTTCCTCGTGGCACTTGAGTTTGTTTCCCACACTTCCTTTTCGCCTACTTTATTTGTCAAGTTCATTCCGAGACGCGAAAAACAATTACTAAAACTTGACCAACTAAAACTTGGGAAGATTTCTTTTGAATACCTTTTCCCAAGTCTCTCCCTAATGCTCTCATGATGATCTTGCACACTTTTTATTACTCGCTTCATCACCACTTGTCCGTGAACAAATAATCAAATCCATAGGACCCATGTTTCTCTAGATTATTGGCAAGTGTGATATGGCTCGACGAAATGATCTTATGCTTAGCTTACCGAGTCCTTGGGAATTTTATTTCACAAAACAAAAATACCATGGCTTCATGCTCCTCTCTTGATACAAAAATGCCTACCAATGCCATATGATGATCATACCTTGCAAAACTTACATACATATGCTGCTTGTGATTGCAATGAGCTTTACCAAAATCGAGTGACCCTAGAGAGAAACTTGTCATGCTCTCTTGATCAAGATCACGTACACTCCACCAAAATAAAGACACTCCACCAAAAAAGGGCTGAACTCCTACACCGGGAGCTAGCACCCCACCAAAATAAAGACACTCCTCGTTTGCACCTCTTTTTACCTCTCTCTCTCTCTCTCAAATCACGCATAAACGAGACATGGCTATGTAAAAAAAAAAAAAAAAAAAAAAAAAAGCTCACAAAGATGAGCAATGAAAAAGAGAGAAGAAAAGAGATGCTCAAGCATAGAGCAAGAAAAGAAAAGAAAGAAAATAAAAAGATAGCCATGTCTCGAAAATGCAAAATAAAGAGAGGTCAATTGCAATAGGAGTTGTCACTTTTTCATATCCATACACACACGCACTTCTTGATCAAGGTTACATGACTTGGCTTCTCCATGGATCCTTTCTTTTGGCTTAGCAATATTTGTGATACAAGTATGCCTCTCTCATTCCCTACCGAGCTCCACATACAAGCCTAAGAAGTAGGAAAAAGAGAGGCAACACAATGCCTTGGGGAGGAAAACACTTTTTGAGCGATTCAAGAGAATCGAAGAGGAGCGGGAGTCATGTTGTTTATTTTCAAAACTTTCGAAAACCCAAGGTGCTTAGTGAGCAAAAGTATAGTGACTTGAGTCATGAGCTGTTCCACTTATCAATCATCCAAGAATGCATGTTAGCCACCGTCATGTTCACAAGTAAAACGGTGTGGCTTGTAATAACATGTGTGCAGGTCTCTAAGGGGAGAGATCTCTCAACTTACGCTCCCACCTTTACTCGAGGACGAGCAAAGAGCTATGTGTGGGGGTCTTGTTGACGGTCCTTATGGTCCAATTTTACCGTCAACATGTTGCATCTTTTTGAATCAAACACCATCACCAAGAATAGACATAGGGATTATTTCTAACAAATTCCACTAGTCTTGGTGAAATTATGAATGCAGGTGCAATTCATATGAAAACAGGGGAAAACATGCACGAAACATGGACTTTGCAATCGACGGATTTTCCCGGACTAAAGAATATAGTCCAAAAGCCCAAAACCACAAAACAGAGCCTCAACATCAAACCAAGCAAGTGGATTGGGCCAGTACACAGCCAGGGGAAGGCACCGGAGCAGAATCAAGCCCAGGGGAGTCCGAGCCGCCGGTTCGGCCGAACCCACTAGGTGGGCCCCCCGGCCCATCTTTCTCTCGGCGGTTTGTCACCGACGTCCGGAGGTCGGTTCCACCTGCAATTAATGCCACCGACGTCCGGAACCGCCTCCAAGTTGCCGACCTTCCAAGGCTATAAATAAAGGGCTACACCCCCTCTCTCAAGACACCACCAACATCAAGATACAAGACAAAACTCTCATCCTTAGGCCAAGGGCCTCTTGTATTTTAGTAGAATAGGAGAGAGGGCAAGGAAGAGGAAGGAGTGTTCCTCCCTTTTGTAAAGTGGAGTAGTATTTCCTTTTCTTTTACCTTGGCGTATAAACACTCTTTTTGGTGATTTATACGTGGTGATCTACTTATCTATCGTGACATATCTTTGTGTTAGACGTAATTCTTGTTATACTTGTTTACGGGATCATCGCTCGCAAGAAGTACTCTAGCTTTCCGAACTCGGCTCTAAGGCCGAGGCTAGAGTAGTGGTCAATAGCATAGACGTGGTGTCTAGGGCCGGAGATCGCCTTTGTTTGCTGTGTGCCCCACGGTTTGTAGAGGTAGGTGGCAGGAAGTGACAGCCTCGTCATCCAAAGGAACCCTCCACGTTCGGGTACATAGTAGAGCTTTCGAGATCGGAGTGGCTTGGCGGACCAAGCCTAAGACGGTGCCCGAAGTAAACAAGTCTAGCTTGTGTTCGTCTACCTTTAAAGGATAAATAGATAAGAGTCACCCTCTCGACCCTATTTTGCTACGTTGTCTTGGTTGTCCTTGGGTAAACTAACCTTGTTGCGTAAATACTCCGTTCCCTCGCGGATATAAATACGATACCTTGGAATACTCCCGGTGAAGTGCTACAACGGTATTCCGTGCGCTTGCGGATTTATTCGTGACGTAAGAAATACCAACACGGAGTAAGCAATGTGTTGGCTACGGCGAATGGAAGCCCGCATTCCGCTTTGGGCTCGTGTATGCGAGTGACCTCTGCTGCGAGGTCGCCGGTGGCGAGCGGTGCTCGAAGGGTTGGCCTCGGTGACCTCTTGTAAGAACCGTGCGGCCTCTACGGACGGATCGCTCTGTCCCCGGTTTAGAGCCGTTTGTGGATCCGCTACCGGGCCGAACCCGGTCGTCGAAAGAGAATGCTGCTCGGATACGGAGTCATGAACAGGGCCATGCGGGGTTTCGGAGGCGCCCGCGATCGGCGCCCGTAGGTTGCCCGTCGCTCCGATCCGGTTGTGGGCATTCGGGCAGCCTGGAGGTGGGTCGATCGGTGTTAAGCGGCCCATCCGTGTCGCAGCTTGCAAGACGATTCTAGCAGCATCGGGTCTTCCCGCACCCCTGTTCCCTCTTGTGTGACCGCCCGGGGAGAACGAAGAAATTGAAGATCCTCCAGGGACCGTTGGGGCGTGAGGTTCGAAGTCACGGTGCTGCTTTCCAGCCTTTTCATTACCTGTCTGCTGAGGGGTGGTTGGGGTTTGACCCCTGTCCGCTGGTTGCAATTCCTCCTCGTGGGCCCCCGGTCACATGTCGAGCCACTTCGCCGTCTTCCCGCTCCGGCGTGGGAACCGTAGTCTTCGGCATGGCCGCCGGCTGCGGCATCTGCCAGGTCTCCGGGATCTTTTAGGGTCTCTGTCCGGCGATTCATCATCACTCGAATCCGTGGTGGTGGAGGGGGGGCGGAGGTGACGGCGGCGGCGAGTCCGGCTGCAACCGCATGAAGAGCCGCCTAACTCGAATGGTAACCGGATACTTCAGCACTGCCGCATGGCTTGGAGGGGGTCGTCGGACGGTTCGGGGATTGCAAGCACGCGGCGCTCGGGAATGCGTTCCGGCCGTGTAGTCCATGCCGTGAGGCTGAAAGTTAGCAAGTTCCTCCCGGTGATTGTCTCATGGTGAACATGATCTATTGAGCGAGAGGGTCGCAGCAAGGCTACTGCAGTGGATGGTTCCTAGACATGCGGTGGGATTCCCTCAATGTCAATTAGGACTTTGTGGTACAGGGCAGCATGGTCCGCATACGGCAGCCGATGCCAAGCGCGAGCCGACAAGGTGAAGGCCGGTGTACGGATCATCCGGTCTCCGGCGAGAACACCGAGGAAAGCGCCATGGTTGGGGGCCATGAGTAGGAAGTCATAGGGAGGCATGGCCCGATGGATTTGCAACCTCTCATCCAGCGGGATGCCACATTGAAGGGCGACCGCCTCCCGTGCTCGCTCGGCGTCACCGCCGGCCGTGTTCCGATGAATCTGAAGCAAAATCCCCAAGTACTCATATTGCGCCTCCCACTCGTTCGAGTATCCTCGGTTCTATCGATGTAGCGGATGTCCTCATCTCGGCGAAGCTCGGGGAGGGGGAAGGGGGAGAGACGGATCTACGGGACCTGTCCGAGTTGAGGTCCTCCCTGCTCTCGCTTGCGTCTTCCACTCCCGCGACAGCCTCTGCGCCTCCCGCGCCCGGATCCCGGTTGTTGTTGCTTCGTCTTTCGGTACGGGCTGCCCGGCCGCAGCGGAGCTGGGGATCGAAGATCCACCGGCTGCAACGCGCCGGCCCGGGGCTTGCCGAGCCGTTAGCGGCTCTCTCCTGGGCCGAGGAAGCCGGCGAAGCGGAGGTCGCCAACGACATTCAAAGGATCTCGTGGCCGGATCTCTTGCAACGGATGCATCTCGTAGGCTCTCGGAAGTCTCTCCCGAGATGTCCTCTAGCTAGACAGCTTAAAGCACCGTCCGGCGAATTCCGGCAGCATCGAGAGACATTGAGGGGATCGGAATGCCCCGCCCGGAGGATTGGAACCGGCGCCGACGATCGCGCCTACTCGCACCGGGCGCCAACCATCCGTGTCCGGTGCCGCGTCGTGGATCCGGTGGATCTCGGAGCGCACACGAGCATGGGGCGGCTGCTCCGGGCAAGTTGCAGCAAGTCGTGGCAGCCGCGGGAGGCCTGCCGGTGGACTCCGGAGACCACATCTTTGTAGGAAGGTCTTCTAGCCCGTAGATCCGGAGGGCAATCCTCCGAGAGAGGGAGTCCTCCCATCTTTGGAACTTGGGACGTCCGTGGGGCGGTGGGAAGAAGGGCGTGGCGTTGGGGGAGAGGTTGGAGGAGCGGGGAGAGCTACGTTTGGTGGGCGCCGGGCCGGAGTGGCCGCCGGCGAGGGGTTCGTGGGGGCTAGCGGGAGCGGAAGGGAGGGTGGGCATGTTGCTCTACCTCTCATACAAGACTTAAGGGACGGGAACACGTCTCCGGATAGGTATGCCAATCCTTGATACTTTAACAAGATCTAAATAGCGGAGATAGGCAATCTCTATGTTCAACGCAGAACGTAGGGCAACGATCCGGCATTGAACTCCTTGGTAAGGTTGTTTCTCCCTTCGAGCAGCTGCCGCATGATGTAAAGCAACATATCCAGGAAGCACACCGTACGTTGAGTCCGCTCCTTGCCGGTTTTCGAGTCCCGCTCGAGCATCGGGTTCGGGGCCGCGGCAAGCCCGCCGCCAGCTCCGCCCCGCCGGCGCCGACGATGCTCCGCGGCGGCAAGAGCGTCGGCTGGTAACCCCAACGAAACGCAAGCCCTATTGGGCTTCTCTTTTCTCCGGCGGGTTGACCAGCACGCGGGGGATGTGCAACTCTTCCAAGAGCCCGTCATGAACTCATGATGAACCTCCGGGTCGGACGGATGCAGGTGCGGCGCCTTCATGTTGTCCACGAGTTAGATGAGCAGCACGCCGCCGCAGTCCCGTGCGCCGAGCAGCTTCGCGTGGCACGACGGGGTCCAGAAATCGCAGTGCCGCTCCCGGTGCCGTTGTTCCGGCGTGAGCAGCCGGAACCACCGAACGTCGCCACGCACAGGCGGCCGGACATCTCCATGAGCTTCGACTTGGCGTGCCTCCTGTTCCTCGGGTCCTCGTCGTCGGCCGCGCGCTCCCCGAGCAAGTCGATGGTTGCCACGGTCTCGCGGTCGACGTCGAACGCGAGCACCTCGGAGTGGTTGGCCGGGAGGTACACCTTGCCGACGAGGTAAACTGACTTGCCGCTGATCTTGGCGTCCAGCCGGTGTACGGTTAGCGACGACGGCGGTTCCCCATGGTAGGCAGGTAGACCACCGGTAGCTCCTTGGCTTTGTACTCGTACGGTGAATTTGGATCTCGCCGGTTGCGTCGTTGTTCCCCCTCCTCCATCGCCACGAGCAGCTTGTGGCGTCCGCGTGACGGGCCGTACCCGAACCCTACCACGCGGTAGCGTCTACTCTTGGAAGACAGAGGAAGAGCGGGCAGGTCGAGTCTCACCGCCACCTCCTCGCTGCCCGCCACGGCCGGGTTGAAGAAGATGACATTATATCTGTCGTGAGACACGGCGCGACGAGCGAGGAGGACGACACCGTTGCGCGTGCCCACGTACAAGTACTTGTGCTCGAACCCGAACAGTTCGTCCCGATCGAAAAGAGTTCGCCGCAGGTCTTTGTTGCCGCCGGCGATGACGGTCAGGTGGTGGAACTCGTTGTAGAGGCTACAAGACAGCTGGTATCGTGATGGGATCACCAATATTAGGCTGCACGATGTCGCAACTGACAAGTCGTTCCAGGCAAACCTGCCGGAAGACCAGAGCCCGGATTGTTGGTTTACGCTATGCTGGGGTTACAGGCCTACGCTCGTGTCCCCGGAGAGCCTCAGCGGCAAGCTTGTCAGCCATGACATGGAGCGGCATCAAGATCGCTCGGCGAGCTTACTGCGGCCCCTAATGCCAGCCAACGAGCGAGATCGGAAGAAAGGGCGCAAGCTAACGCTGCGTACCGTGGGTTTCATGGATTTCTTGGTTGGCATCATGGGAAAGTTGCCGCATGGCATGAAAGACGTGTTGGACACAGCCGTGGGTTCGAAGCGTCTCTTTTTGCAGATTGCACATGGAGACGGAGACGACGATACCTTAGTTTCTTCTCCTCAGACCTCAAGTTCTGATGACGAACATTCCGATTAAGACTCTGAAGAAGATATCTGAGTTGATTATTAGGAATATGTTAATTTAATATCTTTCTTCATCTTTATGTACCATTGTATATTATTCTTGGTCCCACATGTAACGTCGTTTCTACTTTCTGGTACTACCACTAGTAGGCTAAAATCAGAGTGAAATATTGTTTTAAGTAAGGATATATATCAAGTTACGATTTAATTGTGTTGTTATTATTATTTATGGTGCATTTCTAAACATATTTATAGCTGCGACTGTCCATCGTTGCTTGAATTTCGGATCTTCAGCAGAGATAAATCGTATCATGCAGTAACAGCACCTCTCATAAAGCTACTTCTGCTGGCAATGGACGGGACGCGGCTTCCCTGCTCCCGCGGTATGCTTCCATGCATACTCCCGCCACGTGGTAGCATGTCATTGGCTCTTAGATTTTTGTGGACCTAGGCAACATGGGGAGTCCGTCATGCTAGACGGTTCGCCTTGGTTTCCTCTACGTTTCTTTCATTTGCGCAAAGTTCTCTCTCTCATCTACAACCAATCTTTAAAAATTCTCAAATTAAAGCAGAAGCAAAAATTAATCTGTTATGTTCCCACCGCACCCTCTCTTTCTCTCATGCCATTACCAGCTGCTTGGGTGGGGAATTGCGTGGCAAGGTTGCAGGGCAATAATTTGATTCATGGTTGATTTAGGACATTTGAAGCTACGGTTCAATCTGAGATTCAGGAGAGTCGATTCAAGCAGAGCAGATCAGTCAGGCTCCTCTCAGGAGAGTCGATTCAAGGCACAAATGGAGCAGCGACACCAAATTCATCATGTCCCCACCCAAACTACAATTTTGGTTGCCAGGTCGGCTCCGAGATGGGGTGCGCGTGCAATTGAGATAGGAGCTGCACGAGTTTGTTTTTTGTTTTCTGGTATTTTTTTACCGAAGTTTGTTTTCTGGTATTGCTAAGAGATATTACAGCGCAGACCTTTTTGTTTCTCCCGAGGAAGAAACAGAATAGAAGAGACGGATTGTAACGGACGTTAGGCCAGTCTCGAGTGAGAGTTTCATTAGCGTTAAATAGGATGACACATAAGCAAAAGAGATGATGTAGCATAGCAATTAATATGAAACTGGGCAAATGGGTTTCATAGGGATGAAACTCATTTGGCACTGTTTTATAGGTATGAAACTGCATTGAAACTCCCATTGAGAGCATAGAGTTTCATCCCAACACGTTTTGACCAATCTCAATGCAACAAATAGATATTAAATTAATGCTATAACTTGCCTATGAAATAGTGAGATGAAACTATGCATTGAGAGAGACCGTTTCATACATCAAACTAAATCTTCAAATCTGATGTGGCACTCTTGGAAACAGTGAGATGAAACTTTGCATTGAGACTGGCCTTAGGAGTCGATCTATGCTGCTTCATTGTGCTGGGCTCAGCAGAAAACTGAATCCAATAAAAACCTGCCACGTATTCGGGAGCAGGCATGGGAGTATACGGTGGGAGGAGGGAAGCCGCGTCCCAATGGACGTGCCAAAAATTTAAGGTGACAGAAAAAGCCCAAACCCAGAATTTGCGCTGGCGAAAGCTTGAACTACTGCTGGCTGCATTGGTGGTCCATCAGGTCAATTTCGGATCTACAACTTTTTTTTTGCGATTTCGGATCTTCAACTCTGACTACAATTTCGGATCTACAACCTTTTTATTTTTTTGGTTCCATATAACATTTGTACTTACATGGTGCTGATACTTATAGGGATGAAAACAGTGACGAAAATAGCTAGCAATCATTTCAGAGAATACATGAAACGATTATTTTTTTTGCGACAAATACCCGAAACAATTAAAATCAGAGTGAAATATTGTTTTAAGTAAGGCTATATTAAAGTTGGGTCTGTCTAGTTTCCATCTCATTAGAAATTTCCAGTTAGATTGTCTACCCTTGGATTTTGATCCAATCGTTCAAAATTTTCATTCACTTGTGGCAAAAAATGATATCTGAAAAAACGAAAATACTTAACCTAAGAATTTGTTCTAGGAATACAATTTCAATTGTACATTTCATTGTTCCAGCAGTACAATTTTATTGTTCCTTAAATATGACCAAAGCAAATGCAAAATTCCACTCAACTAAAAAATAGCAAATATGTATTAAATATCAATAGATTGAAAGTTACTATTTAATTAATTTATTATTTAAGGGGCATTTCTAAATTTATATATAGACACAATTGTTCGTAAGAAAAATTGACTTTGTTGGAATTTTGGATCTTTGGCAGAAACAAAATCATACCATGTAGTAGTAAGTAGTAACATCACCTCTCATAAAGCTACTTGTGCTGGCAATAGACGTGCCAATAAAAATTTACTCTGGCGTGAAGCCCAAACCTAAAATATGTGCGGGCGAAAGCCTGAACCACTCCTGACTGCATTGGAGGTTATCTTGTCGTAGTTGTCATAGTTCATCAGCACGTCAATTTCGAATCTGGAAGTGTGACTAACCCCTGTGGCTGTAATTAAACAAAAAAGGAACGAGCCTGAGAAAGCATCACAAATAAAGAACGGATCCACGATCCCACTCAAGACACGATACGTATTATCTTTGAGCACTTGTGTACCGAAACAACAGTGTCCAGGTCCCGGTGTAGGTCTTGTAAATTGACCAAGTCCGTGCCCACGTACTTCTCCGTGACCTTGGCCTGCGGGAAGATCACTACGGTAAACCCCTTCTTTTTCTTGGTACTTGGTAATGTCAAAGTACATTCAGACAAACGTTTTACCAAGTGCAACACGCGGCAAAAACCCCACTATTTATTACCAGTTGACGCAAACAACTCTCAATTGAGTATTTTTCGTCAGACAAAATATAAACAAAAATATTTTTATGAGGGAGGCCTCCGCCAGACACACATGCTCGTCCCCGTCTGGAGCCAAGACTCGCGCCATTTTTCATGCACTACACAGCCGGTGGAGTCCAACCCACAAGGCCACAACCACCCCCTCGGGCCTAACTCTCGTGCACCACACTATAAATAGTATCTGAATATTTTGATTGGCTAAGTCTGTTTTAAAAATATAAAGTATTATATAAGAATATCAATACTACAAAATACGTTGAGTTTATGTCGACATGATAACAAATATTTGAATTTCAAAAAATAAAAAATATAAAAAAACACTTCAACATGAATAGAACATGTTTTATATTGTTGTTGTTTTTAGATTATTTCATATTTTATAAATAACTAATTCAACCATTCAAAATGTTGGGACACTATTTTTTCACGTAATGGAAATACTGAAATAAATAATAGTTTCATATTTGAGTGCAAAATCGATTTAAAATTCAAAATCCAATTGTGTCATGTGAGTGCTACATCAGATCAGGGACGAAATTGAATATTTTTTAAAAAATGTTGAAGGACGAAACTGAGCTTTGAGTCATAGTTGAGGATCAAGGTGGCTATTACGTCTTTAGATAACATTAAATTCGAAGTTGAATATTTTTTTACATATTACCGCATCAACTATATATATCATGAAGAACCCTTGGAGTGCGCAAGAACACTGAAGCATTTCAAGAGCATACGAAAAATTTACATTTTTCCATCATTCGGATGTCCCTCCACTTCTAGAATAATGAAAAAAAATATATAGTTGCGAAATGTAAGGATAAGACACCAGAAGAGTTAGATAAAATACAGAGCGAGATAAGGACTCGAATAAGGAGTCAAGTTGCACCTTATATCTTCGAGTGCTTCAAGGGTTGACAAGATAGACACTCGCATTATGGTGTCTTACCACTTCGAGTAAGTTTGACTACTATCTTCCTCTCCTCATCTATTATAAAGCTAAATGGCATACTAACTATTACGATCTTTTTGTAGTGTTCATTGGATAAATTTTCTTATTATACCCAAAAATGGGTACCTTCTGGTGTTGGATAGCCTTGGCTTGGCATTAAGCGCTGCGAGGATATCCTGAGAGTCATAAATTGGTAAGTATACAAATATAATTAAATATCGGTAGTTCCATGTACCGATACGCTTTTCTCGATGGTGTAGTGCTTATCTCAACTACACAAAGAGATACGAAGTGGTGCTTTACAAGATCCGAGATCGAATTTACATTCGTTATAATTTTCGGAAGATATTTGTGGCACATCTCAATGTTGTAATCCTCCTATCCTTGTAATTGTTAGAATTGTTACTTATTTTGTCTATTTTACAATGTATTAAACAACCACCAGGTAGTGTCTACAAATGTGCGTATTCGAGTTCTGTTGCAAGCTATTGAACGTCGTCACTCAGGAGACCACTAAAGAGGTACGCCAAGATTGTTTTTGTTGAATAAGATTTTTTTTTTTTGTTTTTTGTTCATAATCTAATAACTTTCTTATCATCACTTTGAATTTATTGACACAGAGAACAAAAAAGCTAGAAGAGGCTAGGATAAAGGATAAAAGGATAGTTGATGAAATTTCTAAGAAAGAATTCACGACACAAAGGGTACATTTGAGTACAAATTACATGTACTCAATTATCGCTAGGATGTGTTGTTTCTTGCTTAGGGAGATCATATGTCCTTGATGTGTTTGGCCCAAGTGAACTAAGAATAGGATTCAAACCTGTGATGTGTTAAGCTCGAGATAATATTAAAATCAACATAATACAAACTTCGACATTATTTTCAATAGCATTTTTCCCTTTTTCTAATTTAGGAGTAACTGAAATAAATTTCCAATAAAATGAGCAATGGAGGATTTAACAATGACCACACATTTGCTTTAGACACGCTACCTAATTTAACATAGCCTTTAGATGCTTGAGATGTTCAGATATAGGAGGTTGCTTAATCACATGGCCTTTAGATGCTTTGACATGTTCAAATATAGCAGGTTGCTTAATTAATCATAAGTGAATTACTCATATTCCCTCATGAATTTAAGGGAAGGACATAGTCCATGCATACAGTCAAATCATCAATTCACCAGCCTTTACCAATGAGCCACAACCAATCGAGAAGTGCACCAGCGAATATGCCTCCCAAAAGGGAAAACGCAAGCAAGTTACCTAAAGCATTCTTTTCTGGTCCCTGCAGGTTCGATCACATACGTACGTTAAATACTTCAGAATACCACTCTTACCGTATTTTATTATTACAGTATTGGACTAACCTTGTACCCTTTTGGTGCCTTAGTGATGACACACACTGCAAGATATCCACGGCTGAAACCGAGAAAGGATGTTAGTAAGATCATCCAGCCCTGAGAACCATGTTTTGCAGTATACTTGAACGCAGGAATTAGGAGGAATCTTGAAACAACAGCTGTTAGTAACCACTTTCGAGATTTCAGCTTAATTTGTTCAATCATGGGTATGTATGATGCGATTAGATCCCAGGTATAAGTACAAGCGATCAAGACAATGCCGTACCTGCACAATGACAAGAGAGTGATTCCGTCACTGTGGTTGCTAAATCTTAGATTACAAAACAAATAACAAACAACAAATATCATATATATCACAAGTTTAGGTTGCTGTACCAAGAGCCCAAGCTGTGTGATCCTGTATCTTCTGCTAGAAACCCAGGTAGAATGGCAAATGTCAATAGATAGATCAGGAACATGTCGACTATGTAGTCTTTGTTCTGATGCAACAATTGCTTGGTACTCAAACGTTCCACACATGCTTGACTTTCTAGGGACTGAAAAAACAAACACTTTCGATATTAGTGTCATAAAAACGGTTTGGCCCTTTGCATTATGTCATGCTACAGATTGTTTAACATTTTCTGTCCTTTAAACACGTACCACTAGGTTCGAGTGACTTTGGATGCCAGCAGCAGCCAGATCAGCAATGACAGTCAAAGATCCGTCAGAAGCTGCTTGCGAACGATAGAAGTTCACAATCGACAACTTTGGGAAGACAAAAGCATACAAAACAACACATAGCAGCTCGAAGAAGCATGATATTGTGAATAGGAGCACTACATCGATTGATTAGAGCAAGTGAACAGAGTTAGATGCAGGTAAAGCGATATAGATGGATTGCCCAGTTTTGTGGCCTTACCTGCCCCTTTTCGAAGGCCGTCTTGGGATTTCTCAAATGCTGCTTTCGTTATAAATCTAAACGCAGATGTTAAGACACCTGATGCAGCCAATCCAGCATAAAAGGACTTGAAACAAAATAAAGTTAACCACTGCAAGCTAAGGTGACAAAGTTGAAATCAAAACGTTGCCAGGTGCCAAGTGGTACCTGAATGAACTCTGGGCACATCAAGGAAAGGTCACCGCTGATCCCACCTTGAACATGACCATTGGCAACACCAAAAGAAGCAGAAATGATACAAGTACCGATAAATGGTGCAACTCCTCTTCCTGATGTTGCTACATCGAGCTACAATGTTGTATAAGTCATAAAGTAGATTATGGTACTACTGATTCTTCCAAGAAGTAAAATATAAAAGGTACATCTCAATATAATCATTTTCTCTTACAAGGATGACCGCAAGTGAGCACAAGAAGAACATCATATAGCCCACCAAAATACGCTTCCTAGTGTTGACTTTAGCTTCGTAATATGTGAATATGGCGGTTGTGCTGAGGACAAATGGCTGATAGGTCAGAAAGATAACTCTAGCAGGATGGTATTTCTGCATTCGGAAAAAATGTAATCTGTCATTGATGAGTCAATTCGTTTAATATATGAAAGTGATAAATTCATACCGGGAAGAGGTACATGTAGTAATCTAATGTTATGACCATGCAGTTGAAGCCAAAGAGGCATCCATTCCCCAGAAGCCAACAGATGAGTATACCCCAATATTTCCCCTGCGATCAGTGCATGATTTTTATACACATCAAGTAAGCTAAAACAATCGAAGGATCATTCCACTGCTAACTATTGAATACCTTAGGTATCGAAGCACTTGGGTCTTCATCCTTGTGAACCATGTTGGTAGTGAAACTAAACTTCTCTATGAAACAATGAAACACATTGGACAATGGTGAGGCAGCGGAAAATATGTACACACACAATCTGAAACTGAGTTTTGAGAACAAATAGCACAATTACTGTCATAGCACGAATATGCGAGCGCTGTTTGCCATGAACATATAAAGGAGTGGCACCTTGTATTGGGGCAGACAAACAAGTTGAAATGGCAGCTGAGAATAAATAAAATAAGAATAAAATGGATATAATACACTAGCTAAGATGGGGCGCGTGCTACACCAGCAGTTGAAAAACACAAGAATTGCTCCTACAAGTTATTTGGATGTGTCACAGGAAAAACACGAGAATTTATGGTTATATGTTCATTAGTTAGAGGAAACAAAGAGACAAAGAGAGATCATGTGCCATAAAACTTTCAAATGAATTTAACATGAGGTTGGCCTATGCTAGAATTCATCCAAAATATGGAACTTTCCTATCCTCCAAAATTCTCATTCAATAAAAACGGTATACATATGATTATTTCCTTGAGGTTCAACCTCCATTTTCCCTTCACAATTTCTGTGTTCCAAAGGAGGCCATAACAGTTCCCATGTTCGATCATTTATATCATTGTACTTCAAAACAAGAATCTACAAGATGTTTAGGACCTTACAGTAGTACATTGGATCTTGAACATTAGAAGAGTAATAGTTCTGGACCAGGCATGTAAATTATTAGTCGTCTGTCTTAGAAGTAAAAAATAGGCAACCAGTGCTGTCACGAGAGAGAGAGAGAGAAAAGCACGATGAAAATGCGGAGAGATGCGTTGGGCGACTGATGAAGAGAGTTATCGCCCAGCTTACTAAAAAACTGACCATCGGGCATGCCCATCGCTTGGAGAAGAGTTGACCATCTCGGATCTCCGTCCTGCACCTGCCATTCTAATACAACTATCTAATGCAACTCATTTTTTCTCAATTAGTTAGATGGGTGCATCTCATTTTTTTTTCAATTCGTTAGATTCCAATTATCTAATGCAAAACGATAACTAACATGCAAATAGAGTATTGAAGGCATTACATTTTCTGAAGTTCGACTCGCACAATTCATCTGATGCAGTTCAAATTTACTAATGATTTGTTCATACGGAGTTCGCACATTGTCTGCTGAGAGCTTCATTATTCCTGCATCAACGGCCCATGTCCCTCTCCGTTTCATAGTTATACTTATACGAAGCGTCATTTGCCTTGACAACCGAGTGTTTAGTTAAGGAAGGTGAACATGAAACTTAATTCTAGAGAGAGTAAGTATGTTGAAACATTACGGGAGAATCATCTTTTGCCAAGTGCTAGGGGTACTCTGCAAAGACCAAATGCACTCGGCAAAGGCATTTTCGAGTGCCGCACTCGGCATATCTGCTATCGGCAAAGGCTCTTTGCCGAGTGCTTTCTGTTGAGCACTCGACAAAGGGTGTGATTGGTTGGGTGTATGAGGGCTGGCCAGGCTCCTCTCATGCAACCTTCGGTTGATTGGTTTGCTGGATTTATACGGACGGGCCGAGTAGATGTAAGCATCGAATGATTGGTTGGCTACATCACCTGCTCACTCTGACTCACGGGATGCAAAAAGTAACACTCGGCCTGGCTCCTAGGAAACAAAAACAAAACTCGTTTCTCCGGGGCCTGGCTCGTCCGCTCCTGGCCAGCGTTGCCCTGGCTCCGAAGGACTGAGCCAGCCTCGGTTGGGAAGTCAACCAATCGCACCCAAAGTTGCCATGAAGCACAATTCCGGATCGTTCACTTGGTTTTTCTTTTTTTATTAATGAAAGAAGTTCTCGGTGCTCGTGTTCGGTTGGGTCCGACCTGTTAAGAATTACTCCTCTACTCTCTTGTTGTTGTCGTTTGAACAAACTTATCAGTGCCAATTTACACTAATTTACTTCTCCTGGTGATATGAAAAAAGAACGGATTGAGTATATTACTATAAAAATAGCCCGTGTATTTCTTCTCTATAATATATTATATATCAATCTAGTACCAGTAGCATTGAAAATTCCTCCAAAATTTTGTTACAGCCTCTATTATATATCTCTATCTCTACTCTCTTCTCTACTCCTTAATAAGTTTGATGAAGACGTCCACGCCGTACACCTGCCCTGTGAAAACTGTTTCCAAATCCAAATCAAATCGATTATCCGATATGTAAAAGAAGAGTCTGTATTCACGATGAGTCACCAGTACCTTCACAGCCGCGTTCCATCTCTTCCTTAAGATCGAGAGACATATGTTTCATATAGAGAGCTGAAATGTGGCACCGTCAACGCAGGAGACCGTGTCCTCCCCAAGAGAAATCGATGCCGAGACACAGGAGACCGTGTCAAATCTGATAATTAGCTCCATGAGGGTTGGTCTGCACTGAATATCGATGCCACCGGGCTCCAAGAAACTTGCGAAGAACTCCACCAAGTTCGTCGTCATTTAGCAGGTCAACGTTCTCTCTAATTTCTTTCTCTACCTCATGAACCGTGTACGTGTAATAGCATTGCTATATTTTCTTTGCAACTCTGTTCCTTGCCTGTGTCTTGCTTTTCCTAATCTCAAAATTACGTCCGTTCCTTGCAAGGTATATTGCACTCATTTTTATCGTGCGTTCATCAGTTGCTCTACTGCATTGGTGGCTTGCCATATGTATTTGTTTAGCAGAGATCAAAGTCAGTTCGGTGCTGCATCCAGGCGGCGTGTCAATTTCTGTTGTGTTGGTGACCAGAATCATATGTTCTTCCGCCACCTACATTGGTCAGGGTAGCCTTGTTCTCAGAACAATGAAAAGCATTCTTTCTTCCTTTAGACCCAATGGTGACAGCGACTCAAATAATGGAGGTATATACCTCCATTTCAGTCAACAAGCACGTATATACCTTGTGAAATCCAGGTCTCAAATAGATATATTGCAGAGTTACAACTTATAAGGTTAATCTCAATGGGAGTGTCATGAGTATTAAATTTACTGACATGGCATGAGAGAGAAGAGAGGGGTGTCATGAGATGAGAGATGAGTGTCATCACCAAGACCCTCTACTGACACGGTTCTTAAGAATTTCTTCTTGATAACTGTGCGATGACACTCTCCACTAAGACTAGCCTAACAAGAAGGTGTAGCACGTGACCTTAATTAAATAGACGCAACCAAAGCAGGGATAACTCTTGGCTCTATCACTAGAGATTATTCAGTAAATTCGTCCATCTATCAAAACCAGAAATAAAAAGTGGAATATGTTACGCTACAACCATATTAGTTGTTGACAACTCCAAATGATCCTAGATATTGATACATTTTTAAACATTTCTAGAATCCCGAGATAAGAATAATCAATGTGAGAAAAGTCATATATACCACTTATTTTACACTACCTCATCAATTCCTCAACCACCCACCAACCCACCAAATTTTGTCTTATTCATAGGAATGCTTATATTATGAACAACCATTTGAACCCTTCAAATGCTTATATTGTGGAATGAAAAAGTGCATGCACCACTGTCAAGTTCCTGGACAAATCTCCCATGCATTTCACTCTTAATTGTATAAAAATACATATGTGGTCGATTGTGCAAAATTGAAGAGGTCAATAGAAAAATATCCTCATGCATTTCAGCCCCAAACTTTAATTGTATAAAAATGGAAAAAAATACATATGTGGTCGATGGCGCAAATTTGACGAATATAAAAGTAATTAAAAAGTACATAATATATGAATGAACACATAATCTTTTTTTCCTGATCTTTTGCGACTTTGGATTTTCCGTAACAAAATTTGATTCTGTTACATCAATCTCAGATCTCTAGCACAAATAAATAGTACATGCATTAGAAGTCCCTTCCGATCTACTGGAGCCACAACAATTGACCTGGTACGAGATGGAGAAGGCGGCAGGGGAGGATGAGCTCGTTCGGGCGCCGAGTGGCGGCGCCCCAGCCACGAAGAGGAAGAAGAAGCGAGGTGCGTGTGCCAGAGCGGAGCCGTCAGGCGGAGGTCTCTGCGACGACGTCCGGTCCAACATCCTCGCCCGCCTGCCGGCCCGCTCCGCCGTTGCGTCCATGGCGCTCTCGAAGCACAACCATGCCCTGATCTGCAGCCCCGAGTTCAGGAGCCTCCACTGCCGCCTCGCCCCGCCGCTGCCCATGCCTCACGTCGCGTACGTCGCAAATGCAGCGATCAGGAGGAGGCCAGAGCACGATCCCGTCAGCGGGTACCATGGCTTCCACGTCACCGGTGGCGGGCTCAGGAGCAACGACGATCCAATGCGCGCCCTATCTGCAGCGAGACATCTCGAGACGAGTTACGCCGGCACATGCCACGGCATCCTTGTTCTTAGCAGCGAGGAGTTCTGTGCCCCGTGCAGGTGCACCCTCTGGAACCCGGCCGTCGCCGACGACGCGGAGGAGGTAACGATCTTCCCTGGTGTGTCGCCCAAGAGCGAGTGCGTCGTTCTGGGGCTGGGTTGTGGACGGAGAAGTAAAACCTACAAGGTACTGTTGTGCCGCGAGAACGCCACGTTCCGATCCGGCAGGGGCGTCGGCAAATGCTGCGGCAGCGTATGGGACCGCAGCCCCGGCAGCTTTGTAAAGTACCGCACTGATTACACACTACTGATCTCCTCGCTCGGCGACGCCCACAGGCAAGAAGAAGCGCGTTTGCTAACGGTTTTATCGGTGCCACCTGACCAGGATGAAGAAGAAATCGACCTCAAGTCATTCAAGTCGCATTACACGGACGGCACAATTTACCTTCTCCACACATACGAGCCGGTCATCCTTGCTGTTGACATCGAGGATGAGACGGTCGACACCATCCCCTTGCCCGGCGAGCACCTTGAAGGTACGCCCCAGCTTCTGGACATGTCTGGTCGCCTGTGCGTGGTGGCGATCGACAACCACCGCAGGACAGTGTGGATGCTCACGGCAGATCACCGGTGGGAGTGGAGATGCATCATCGCGGTCGAGGATGAGGGTCACACCTACGGCCACGATATCCTTTACAACGCCCCAATCCTTGGCATTTGGGATTGTTGCGATGTGCTGCTCCTCCTCTTTTACCCGTATATAAACGATGCCAAGCTCTGTATGTACCATGTCGCCACTGAGAAGATGTACAGAGCAGACCTGCCACGCGACTTGGCTCCGCAGTTGTCAGACTATGAGATATGTTGGGGTTACAGGCCGACGCTCCTGTCGCCAGGTAGCATCGTCGGCCAAGTCAACCAAGGTAAGGAGCAGCGGCGAGATCTCTCTGCCGAAGTAATGAAGCCGCTAGTAGTGCCAGTCAAGGAGCAACAGAGGAGAAAAGGGCGGGAGATGACCCTGCATACCGTGTGGTTCATGAAGTTCTTGGTTTACATCATGCAGAAGCTGCCCCATGACATGCAAGATTTGATCGGGGTGCCACTGATAGTGGATTCAGGGGAGACCGTTATCTTTGTCGAGCATGAAGGATATTCATCAGAATCAGATTAATTACTAGGACCTCTAGTTGTTGATAGTAATTCAACCACAATCTGAGTTGAATCTCTTCTGAAATGCATGTCAGAGGTTCCGTTGCTGGACCTTTATATTTCCTTGAAACTTATTGCGGCATATATAGATTTTTATTTCAAATCTTTAGCTTACATATACTAGTACTAAGGATACAAACAGAGTTTCGCTCGAAAAAAGAAAAGGATACAAAACAGAGGTAATTGGCACTCTGGACTTCCAGATTCTGAATTTCAAAAGCTAAAAATTGTATTGTTCCATCAATATCTCATTATTCATTAACAGACCTTATATTATTATTTAGAAAAAAAAATTGTTGTTACGTAGAGGCTGGAACAAGTTTGTTCCATTATATATAAAAAAGAAGAAAAAATTGTTTGGCGACCAATAGCTGATATTGGACATAACAAAACTGTGACTCCGGCCGATTACATCAATTCCAGATCTCCCTTGTCATCTCACATCTATCTGTACGTGTACAGCCTCTGGGCCTGCTAATAACAGAAGAGCCTTCCTGTTACTGTCATATCAGTACAAAAAACTGTTCGAATTATCAATCTTGTAACAGGGTAACTAGAGATGACCGATATGCTTGATGCAATTGCAACTAATTTCTAGGTACTGCCTATTCATCTGCAATGTCGCAGCATTGTTTGCTAGGTCGCATCATTGCCCAGTATAGCGAATAGAGTGGCTTTGAATTAATTGCAAGTCGAAACTGCACACATAGACTTCCAAGAAAATGAGCTTTTCTACTCAAGACTGCAAAACCAAAAACAAAATATGTACTTGGACCTATGGAGCCAGCTGCCTATCTATTCTAGCCAAGTGATTACATGTATTGGGATCTAGCAACTCTTAGGTTTGATGTATCTTTGGGGTTAGGCTCCAATACTCATGAAGAGCTATCAACACAACAAGCCATGATATTGTGGAGAAGAAGCCAGGTCATGCTGTGGAAGGACAAGACAAGGAGGGAGAGCACTTCGGCCATGAGGAAAAGAAGCAAAGGAGAAGCGCACAATATATATTTATAGAATAAGGAGGGAGTTTGATATATTTCCTTTTTCATAATTAAATATTCCACTTTACTTCGGAAATAAAAGGCCTGTGTGCCTAATCCCGGAAAGCCAGCACATTTTTTTTAAAAAAATCAGTGATTAAGTTAATTAGAAGACCTTAAAAACAACAAAATATAATAAATTGAATATCACATAATAAGGGCGATACGTCTGCACACACAATCTTAAGGGTATTAATTTTCTCCTTTTTTATGTATCTGGGATTGGCCGTAACAAAATTCGACTCCGTCAATCTCGGATCTCTAGAAGAAGCAAATGGTAAGTCAGTTCAGATCTACTGGAGCCACCACAATCGCAATCGACTCTAGTACGATGAAGGCGGCGGCAGGGTTGGAGGACGAATTCATTGAGGCACCGAGCGCCGGGGCTCCGGCCGCGAAGAAAAAGAAGAAGAGAGGTGGCATAGGCATGTGCGACGACGTGCTCCCAAACATCCTCGCCCGCTTGCCGGCCCGCTCCGCCGTTGCGTCCATGACGCTCTCGAAGCAGCATCACGCCCTGATCTGCAGCCCCGAGTTCAGGAGCCTCCACTGCCGCCTCGGTGCGCCGCTGCCACGCCCGCACATCGCTTACGTCACGAACGCAAAGATCAGGAGGCGGCCTGAGTACGAGCCAGTCAGCGGGTACCACGGCTTCCACGTCGCCGGCGGCGGGCTCAAGACCAACGACGACCCAATGCGCGTCCTCTCCGGCGGGAGGTACCTCGAGACCAGCTACGCCAACACGTGTGACGGCATCGTGCTCATTAGCAGCGACGAGTTTTGTGCCCCGTGCACGTGCACCCTCTGGAACCCGGCCGTCACCGACGACGCGGAGGAGGTAACTGCAATCCCTGGTTTGTCGCCGGCGAGCGAATGCACCGTCCTGGGGTTGGGTCGCGGACGGAGGAGTAAAACCTACAAGATACTCTTGTCCCGCAAGGACAACCAGCGCCACAGTGGCGGCAAATTGGGCGGTGGGAAGTGGCGCTTTGTTTACGCACTACTAATCTCCGCGCTCGGCGACCAACAAGAGGCGCGTTTGCTGACGGTCTTACCGTCACCAAGAAGCGATGATGAAGAAATCAATCTCAAGTCACTCAAGTCGCTCTACATGGATGGCACGATCTTCCTTCTCCACATCAGCGAGCCGGTCATCCTTGCTATTGACATCGACGATGAGACGGTCAACCCCATCTTCTTGCCCGGTGAGTGTTAGGAAATTAGGCATTTTTATGTTGAATTTAACCCGTGAAATCGCGATAAAGATGATCATTGATAACAAAACGAAAGCGGGCGAGAACACATACCCTGCAGATGACCCCGCGGAAGATGCGCCTGAAGTGCTCATGTTGATGTAGTCGTACAATTGCGCGCCTGGCTGTAGACGTACGGAGTTGAGCAGTCGTGGCGACGCTCCCCAAAAACCTGATCGCCCGCACACCCGAGCAGATGCCGCAGACGGACGGAGGCTTCGGAGGCCTGCTCTTCCTTCTCTCCGTGCGCGCAGAGAGGAGGAACGGGGAAGTTTCGATGGCAACTCGCAAGGAAGAGGATGAAACGGGAAAAAGCAATCTCGTGTGCAAAGGAAAGAATCAGCCACCTTGGACTCTGCCGGGTAAAGCCTTATATAGGGGCTGGCGTTTAAGGCAATCAATACGTCGTAATCAATCCCGTAACGGAAAGAATTATTCTCCGCAATCAAACCTTCATAACGGAAGGAATTAATTGCGAGTTATTCCGCCGTGTAACGGAAATAATTAATTACGAATTGATTCGGTTTCCTTAAAGCACCCCACCATTTCCAAGTTTCAAAGAAACTTCCATTCGCACGCGGCAGCGGTGGCGGCGCGCACGCGTGTGGCTTGCCTCTATTCCCTCTTAACTTCTCTAGAGGAACCAGAAGGAGTCCCCTTATTAAGTTGAGTCATTTAATAATTAGAAACCCATGTAGGACTAAACATTATAGCATTTAATATGGGCCTAGACTTAATTGTATTTTATTATGGGCTTTTAAAAGAAATAAAAGACCCACAATATTTAACAATCCCCACCAAGTCTAGTGCTCATAGTGAATGCTCTCAAGTGACTTCCTTGCGTTTCATATACCAGTGTTTCGATGGAGACTGTTAAGTTGAACTTCCATCTAGAGCAGAGGTTATGCCTTATCACAACCGAGCAATGGACTAAGCCTTGAATTGTCGGCTTTGTGCGAAAAGGTTTCACCAAAGCTCTTTGCCGGTACTAGGTTGCCATAAAGCATCCCCTCCGGTTTGGAGCATATAAGTCAAACTCCCGGCCCATTCACGAGTATCTAGAGACCCCACCATCTCATAGACTCGTGACTAGCAATCGGACTCATATAGGTGTGTTCCTCAAAAGATATCCCGTAGGACGATATCTTTGCTTCTCATAAGCCACTTAGAACACATTAAGGTAGTTACACCATCCTACCTTACAGAATTAGGAAAGAAGCATATCCGAGATAGACCAATCAAGGGTCTTTCCTCTCGGATTATCAATAGCTTGTTTCACCATTCTACTTCACGGGATCTCCGATAACATAGAACAGGTTACCACTACGATAATCCATCAAGTGGGTCTCAAGCCCATCTCACTCGATGCACTCGTCTATCACATTTCGTGATAGCCCCTTGGTGAATTGATCTCGCCAGATTCTTAGACGTGTGGACATAGTCCAACGCTATAACTCCGGAGCTTCTCATTTTTCCGACGGACTTAAGCCGCCTTTTCACATGCCTTGTGGACTTCGTTCACCTTGACAATGACTGTTTGATTATCACAGTTCATGGAAATTGCCGGTATTGGTTTCTCAACCGCCGGCAAATCCATAAGGAAATCACGAAGCCACTCAGCCTCAATGCCGGCGGTATCTAATGCTCGTGAGTTCTGCTTCCATAGTTGACCTCGTTAAGATGGTCTCGCTTGCAAGACTTCCAGGAAACAGCGCCACCTCCAAACAGAAATACATATCCGCTTGTGGCATACAACTCATCGGCATCCGAAATCCAATTTGCATCACAATAGCCCTCTAGTACCTTCTGGTACCCGGAATAGTGAATGCCATAGCTTATAGTACCTTTTAGATAGCGCATTACTCTCTCAAGAGCACACCAATGAGCATCTCCCGGATTTGACACGAACCGGCTAAGTTTGCTCACAGCAAACGAGATGTCGAGTCTCGTAGCGCTAGCTAGGTACATAAACGATCCAATGATTTGGGAATATCTCAATTGATCCCTTGCTATCTTTCGATTCTTTCTCAATAGCACGCTAGGATCATAAGGCGTGGGAGCGGTTTGATAATCGTTATACCCAAAGCGACTCAATACCTTTTCCACATAGTGGGACCGCAAGAGTGTAATCCCACCATTGCCTTCTCTTTGTAGCTTGATGTTAAGAATAACATCTCGCTACTCCCAAATCCTTCATCTCGAAGTTATTGGACAAAAAGTTCTTGACCTCCTTAATCACATTAAGGTTGGTCCCAAATATCAAGATGTCATCAACATAAAGACACAAGATGACTCCCTCGCCCCCACCATACCGATAATATACACATTTGTCGCCTTCATTCACTCGCAAAGCCGACTAATGTTAAAGTTCTTTCGAACTTCTCGTGCCATTGCTTAGGGGCTTGTTTGAGGCCATAAAGGGATTTCAACAATTTACACACCAAACGCTTTTGACCATCTATCACAAATCCATCGGGCTGCTCCATATAGATCTCCTCATCTAGCTCTCCATAAAGGAAAGCTGTTTTAACGTCCATTTGATGAACGAGGAGACCATATGAGGCTGCTAGGGAAAGTAATACTCGAATGGTGGTCAAACGAGCAACAGGTGAGTAGGTGTCGAAATAATCTTCACCCTCCTTCCGTGAAAAACCCTTAACCACAAGCCTTGCCTTATACCTCTCGATTGTACCATCGGGCCTAAGCTTTTTCTTGAACACCCATTTACATCCTATGGGTTTGCACCCGTAAGGACGTTCAACGATTTCCCAAGTACCATTAGACATTATTGAATCCATCTCACTCCTTATCGCCTCCTTCCGTAGGTCGGCGTCAGGAGAGGAAAATGCCTCTTCAATGGTTCTTGGTGTGTCATCCACGAGGTACACAATAAAGTCATTTCCAAAAGACTTTGCAGTCCTTTGTCTCTTACCCTTTCGGGTGACCGTATTGTCATCCTCCTCAAGAGTTTGCGTTTGGGGTTCCTCATTGTATATTTTCGGAGTAAAAAGCTCGTGGGGACTAGATTCATGACTAGATGTGCTAGGCCCATTTTTTGAAGGAAATTCACTCTCAAAGAAAGTTGCATCTCTCGGATTCAAAGATTGTACCGACCGCCATGTCGGGTACTCCAGATTTTACAACTAAAAATCTATAGCCCACACTCGTTTATAGCATAACCAAGGAAAATGCAATCAACGGTTTTAGGTCCAAGTTTGCGCTTCTTGTTGATTGGCACATTCACCATGGCCAAACAACCCCAAGTGCGCAAATATGAGAGATTCAATCTTTTCTTATGCCATTCCTCGAATGGTGTGATTTCTTTATCCTTTGTGGGAACTCTATTCAGGACATGACAAGCTGTCAAGATCGCCTCACCCCACCATTCCTTCGAAAGACCGGCTGTCTCTAACATGGCGTTAACCAAATCAGTTAGAGTGCGGTTCTTTCTTTCGGCAATCCCATTTGATTGGGGTGAGTAAGGCGGTGTCCTCTCATGAATAATTCCATGTTCCCCACAGTAATCGGAAAACACGTTAGAAAAGTATTCTCCCCACGATCCGACCTTAAACGTTTGATTTTTCTCTCAAGTTGGTTTTCTACTTCAGCCTTATAGATTTTAAAGTAGTGAAGCGCCTCATCCTTCGATTTTAGCAAATAGACATAACAATATCTAGTACAATCATCTATAAGAGTCATGAAGTATCTTTTATCACCTCTAGTCAATTCTCCATCCATCTCGCATAGATCGGAATGTACAAGTTCCAAAGCTTCTAAGTTCCTCGCCTCCGCAGCCTTGTGAGGCTTGCGAGGTTGCTTAGATTGCACGCATCCATGGCATTTAGAATTTTTGACTAGATCAAATTTCGGGATTAAATTCAATTTTGCTAACCGCGTCATACAGCCAAAATTTATGTGACAAAGTCGTGAATGCCAAACGTTTGACTCATTCGAAACAGAAATATTGTTCACAACCTTATTACACAAATCATTAAGAGAAAAGCGGAACAAGCCTCCGCAATCATAGCCTTTACCGACAAATGTCCCATACTTAGAAAGTATACATTTATTCGACTCAAAGACTAGTTTATAACCATCTCGACATAACAAAGACCCACTAACGAGATTCCTTTTGATTGAGGGGACATGCTGCACGTGCTTCAATAGCACCGTCTTTCCCGAAGATAGCTTCGGATTGACGGTACCAACACCAAGAACACGCGCATGAGACCCATTTCCCATCAATAAGTCTCCGCTACGCTGGCCTCGATAAGAAGAAAACAAAGAAATATCAGCACACACGTGAACATTAGCACCAGTGTCAATCCACCACTCGGGTGATTGACAAACCGAAAGGACAACGGGTGAAGAATTATCATACCCGAAGTCCCTTCATTGGTCTCGCCAATGACCATGTTTGCAGATTTCTTCTCCTGTTTAAATTTGCGATCCGGGCACGCACTTGCCCAATGCTCAAGGCTCCCGCAAACAAAACAGCCACCTTCTTTGTTCTTCTTCTTCTTGAACATGGTTGTTTGTTTAGGCTTCTTCACCTTTTCCTTCTTCTTCTTCTTTGAGATTATCTTCCGCACCATATTGGCGCTAGAAGGCTCTCCCGCACCCTTTCCACGTGTGTCTTTTGCTCTCGCCCTTTCCTCAACATCAAGAGTCCCAATGAGTTCGGTTACACCAAACTCTTGCCTCTTGTGTTTTAGTTGGGTAGCAAAATCCTTCCAAGAAGGTGGCAACTTAGCGATGATAGCTCCAGCCACAAACTTGTCGGGTAAGACACATGGAAATTGCTCGAGTTCCTTAGCCGGAGCTTGTATCTCATGAGCTTGTTCTACTACAGGACGGTTCTCAACCATCTTGTAGTCCAAGAACTGCTCCATGACATACAACTCGCTCCCAAGCATCGAAACCCCGAACTTGGCGTCTAGAGCATCCCAAAGCTCTTTAGCGGAGGTGCACGTGAGATATGAGTCCATATACTTAGTAGCAATGGCGCTAAGCACGGCGCCTACGAACAGGTTATCAGCCATATTGAACCGTTCCTCGCTCCTCACGAGAGAGCGGTCCAATAGGCTTCCCATTGGCAACATGGTAGCAGTTCATTGCCGTTAGCCACAAGACCATTTGTGCACGCCACCTCTTATAGTTCGAACCGTCAAACGTGTTTGGCTTAAGTGCGGCAGCAAAACCACTAACAGAAAATGCCTATTATCGGGTTTTTGGATTGTTAGGAAATTAGGCATTTTTATGTTGAATTTAACCCGTGAAATCGCGATAAAGATGATTGTTGATAACAAAACGAAAGCGGGCGAGAACACATACCCCTGCAGACGACCCCGCGGAAGATGCGCCTGAAGTGCTCATGTTGATGTAGTCGTACAATTGCGCGCCTGGCTGTAGACGTACGGAGTTGAGCAGTCGCGGCGACGCTCCCCAAAAACCTGATCGCCCGCACACCCGAGCGGATGCCGCAGACGGACGGAGGCTTCGGAGGCCTGCTCTTCCTTCTCTCCGTGCGCGCAGAGAGGAGGAACGGGGAAGTTTCGATGGCAACTCGCAAGGAAGAGGATGAAACGGGAAAAAGCAATCTCGTGTGCAAAGGAAAGAATCAGCCACCTTGGACTCTGCCGGGTAAGGCCTTATATAGGGGCTGGCGTTTAAGGCAATCAATACGTCGTAATCAATCCCGTAACGGAAAGAATTATTCTCCGCAATCAAACCTTCATAACGGAAGGAATTAATTGCGAGTTATTCCGCCGCGTAACGGAAATAATTAATTACGAATTGATTCGGTTTCCTTAAAGCACCCCACCGTTTCCAAGTTTCAAAGAAACTTCCATTCGCACGCGGCAACGGTGGCGGCGCGCACGCGTGTGGCTTGCCTCTATTCCCTCTCAACTTCTCTAGAGGAACCAGAAGGAATCCCCTTATTAAGTTGAGTCATTTAATAATTAGAAACCCATGTAGAACTAAACATTATAGCATTTAATATGGGCTTTATGGGCTTTTAAAAGAAATAAAAGACCCGCAATATTTAACGAGTGAGCTCATAGATCCTAAGCCTTGGCGCGCAAGGCCCCGACTTTTCGACATGTCCGGTCGCTCGTGCGTGGTGTCGATAGATGACTACTGCAGGACGGTGTTGCAGCTTACGGTGGACCATCACCATTGGGAGCGGAGATGCATCATCGCCACGGAGCAGGATGGCTATGTTCACGATGTCCTGTACAATGCCCACATCATAGGCATTTGGGATTATGGCGATGTGTTAGTCCTCCTATTAACGCGCTGGAGAGACGGGATTTGCAAACTCTCTATGTACCATGTCGCCTCCGAGAGGATGTTTACGGCACACCTGCCATGCGACTTGACTCCGGGATTGTCGGACTATGACATATGTTGGGGTTACAGGCCGACGCTCCTGTCGCCGGGTAGCATCGTCGACCAAGTTGAGGAGCAGCGTCGAGATCACTCGGTGGAGATTATGAAGCTGCTAATGCCGGTCAAGGAGCAAGAGAGGAGAAAAGGGCGGAAGCCGGCCCTGGATACTTGTGGGTTTCATGGAATTCTTGGTTTACATCATGCGGAAGCTGCCCCCATGACATGCATGATGTCATCGGAGTCCCATTGACAGCAGATTCGGAAGAAACACTTGTCTTTGTCGAGAGGACGAGTCGATTATTAGGATCTCTAGTTGTTGATGACTCGACCACAATCCGTGACTTACGAGTCTCTTTGAATGCTCGGGATTCATTGCTAGACTTGACATGAAAACTTATTACTATTTATATAATATTTTGAGAAGGACCGTGCTAACGCGTGGCCGGCCACGCGATATGCCTCCGGCCCGGCCGGCCTTTTTGGGAAAGTGCCGTCCTTGGCGTTTGGCGGGAGAGCGGACCAGCGCGCGCGGGGCAGCGGACCAGCGCGCGGGAGATGCGGAGACCAGCGCGCGGGGCAGCGGGCGCGCGGGAATAGAATTGCGTGGGCCCCGGGACAAACGGACGGAGCTCATGTCTCGTGTTGGCACCTGGTTGCTTAGGGTTGGTGATATCTCGTGACGGCGGGCGGACCCCGATCTCCGGTTCCAAGGAGAGAGACGAGAGTCCATTACCGAGGTTAGTGCTGAATCCTGTCCATCCCTGAATCCCCCGAGTCTTGGGCCTTCTAGATCCTATGGAAGATGGTGGTGACGGAGATTAGCCATGGAAAAAACAGCTCATGCGTGTCTTTTTTTTGCTTCGGATCTAATGTGATAGTTGCTTGGAGATTTGATTATAAAAAGTTGCACAGGTGTATTAGTGGGTTCCTCGGAGGGTCGTGATCTCGGATCCAAAGCAATTGCTTGACCCGACATGTACACTTGCTCATGCATACCGACGTATTAGCCTTTATTGTTACACGGTTGTATAAAATTGCTCATGCATAGTAACGTATTTGCCTTATGTGCAATACAAAATTGCTCAAAGCAGCAACTGAACACTTGTTTTTATATACAATTCAATATTTTCGAGAGTTTAGTTGAAACATTTCATAACTTGTTCCGAGCCCCACGTCACATAAGAAAAAACATGCAGTTATGATGATAAAAAATTGACCCAGGTTCCTAAGAACAAAATCTAAACAGATTTGTACAGATCAGAACATGCAGGCACTCGTATGATTTTCAGGTTCCCAAGCCACTATTAAAAAAGAACCATCTCCAATAAAGATTCAGCTCTCCAAAGTTTGTGCTTGCGAGGAAAATGTTGAAACCTGAAATGAGAATAGGCAATATTAGAAAATGAATTGCTTGCTCTTAACAATGTAAAATACTGTTGTTGTTTTGCTACATTTTTCAAACTAAATGTTGCTATTACTTAGTATTATTTCTTTGCAAAATGCAGGTTGTAGGAGTTTCCAAAATATGATGGACTTGAACTTTCCTCCTTCGAAGAAGATGACCATTTCAGTTTTATGGGTGGCGATTTCACACAATTTTGCACTCAAACAGGTCATCGTACCACAGATGGAAATGATGAATTGCCCGATATCTCAGAAATAATGCTGTCACTAGAAGACACACATTTACATGCTGATGACAATGAGTTGGAGGAACCAGATTACAGCAGTAAGTGGCAGATCAGCTGAAGAAGACAAGGCTTTTGAGGTTTTCTCGTCACCGCAAGAACCATATGTTGGTCTGACCTTTGACAGCATAGAAGAAGCAAGAAACTTGTACAATGCATCTGCGAAAAGGAAAGGTTTTTCTGTTCGTAGAAGCACATCTCGTCGTTCTGGTTTTGCAGGTGAAGTTAAGAAAATTCAGTTTGTGTGCAATAAAGAAGGAAAAGGCAAGAAACCTAAGGCAACTAGTGATGAGATTGAGGCAGTTGACATTCCTTACAATTCTGGTGGTAGTAATTCATAAAGTGACCACACAAGTTTGTCCAAGAGTATGCATGTTGGCAAGAAAAGGAAGAGGGAGAGGATGATATACACAAACTGTAAGGCAAAATTACTAATCAAGCACAATGGTACCAATTGGGAAGTCATGCAATTTGTTGCTGAGCATAACCATGATTTGGTTGACAAACCCTCCCTGTCCAAGTTTTTGAAATCCCACGCAGCAATACCAGAAGAAGAGGTGAACTTCTTAAGATTGCTACACACTAGCAACATTGAGACAAGCAGGATGATGCAACTTGATTCTGAGGTTTATGGTTCAGCACAACATGTTCCGTACACCGCAAAACATGTTAGCAATCTGAGGTCAAGCATCAGATCAGAATCAGTAGGAGTTGATATTGCACAAACAGTGGATTACTTTTATGAACAGGAAAGGGAGGATCCTAACTTTTTCTTTCGAGTGAAGCTTGATGAAGATGGCAAGTTAGAATATATGTTCTAGGCGGACAGTGCTGCGAGGGAAGCATACAAGCTTTACAATGATTGCATCTCTTTTGATAGCACTTATCTAACAAACAAATATAAGATGCCATTTGCTCCATTCATTGCCATCAATAGACACGGGCAATCGGTTCAGGTCGGATGTGGGTTCCTAAGGAATGAATCAGCTAGCAGCTATGAGTGGCTCTTTGAGATGTTCTTGGAGTGCATGGGAGGGAGGGAGCCTACAAATATCATAACGGATCAAGACCTGTCAATGGCAGCAGCAGTGCGGAATGTATTCAAGACAAGTAATCACCGTTGCTGCCGCTGGCATATCTTATCAAAGGTTAAAGCAAGGTTGCACCACTACTTCAGTAAGAAAGAAGGAATGCAGAGTCTGTTTTATGACATTATTGATCACAGCTTGATTCCGTCCGAGTTCGAGTTCAGGTGGAATGCTATGATTGAGTCATATTCAGCTGGTGACAATGAAATTCTCAAGAATCTTTACGAAATAAGGAAATTATGGGTTCCTGCATATTTCATGGATTGCTTCTTCCCTTTCCTTCAGTCTACCCAGCGTAGCGAGGGTTTAATGCAGTGCTAAAGAGATATGTAAATCCAAAGAATTCTATCCTCGAGTTCACATATCAGTACAAGAAAATCCAGAAAAAAACAGACGTAGCCGAGAGTGGTCGGGACTACGGAACAGATCAAAGAGTCCCTGAATTGTGGTCAAAGTATCCTATTGAGAAGCACGCGCTTGAGGTGTATACTAGGAAAATCTACTGGGTTTTTCGTGCTGAGCTTGAAAAAACAGCAGAATATGTTGCGTGACCAGTGGGTTATAACTTGTTCAGGGTAGCCCCTATTGGTGAGTTTGTTTGTGGCTATGGCACAAGGGCATATGAGGTTACGTTTGCTGAAGACAGTAGCTATTTTTTGTGTCGGTGCTGCAAATTCAGTAGGGATGGTGTTCTATGTTGCCATATCCTAAAGGTTGCTACTGAACATGGCTTAAAGAAAATACCGGAGAACTACATACTAAAGAGGTGGACTCCCTTGGAAAATCCAGTTAGCATAGCTAATTTTCCCGGGATTCAACAGCCACCTATGCCCGAGAGTTCAAAAAAACAGTTGCGCTTTGCAGACCTATCATGTTCTTTGGCAAAGATTGCTATGACCGCTAGCAAGTCAGATGAAGCAAGAGATATTGTAAGGGGCCACATAAAGACTATGGAGGCAGAATTGGCAGCCCTAAATAAGACAAAGAGGAGGAAAGCAAATGCACAAAAGCCTACTGCTACAACTACTCCAATCGTGCCACAAGCTGCAGCAATCCCTCAAGAAATGATGCACCCTAGCAATGCAAATCAGCCAAACAGCCAAGTACAGAATGATGCCAACAGGAGTCAAGTAATTGTAGACCCAGACACGTCGAAGACAAAAGGTCGAACAAGAACACGCAGGTTCAAGTCACAAGCAGAAAAACAAACAAAAAAATCAGCAAAAGCCACAAAAAGTACTATGTTGCCAAATGGAGTAGATAGCAGTTGCAGATATATAAATTTATGTATTGCTTAATTTATGTTGTCATATGTGCTTGTAATCAGTAACAATGAAGCATAACATGAACCATAAATACTGATCAGCATAATACCTTATTTCAAGTCGAGCTTGTCCTTCCAATTTTTCACGTCGTTCCTCTCATGATTAAGCAATTTCAAAGTTAGAAGCTTCCGTATATTGGGCATATCTTTTCCTGTGAATGAAGCAACTTCACGCCCATCATAATGTTCAGCGTGCATTAGCATGTGAAATCCACAGTCGTAGCTGCATGCAAAAAAAATAAAGAAAAATGAGAACAGAAAATACAGCTGCTGAGTTGAGTAAGATCAGCATGAGAAAGGATAATTGTTTCTTACTTGTTGCCTTGAGATGGTACTTCAATTTGAACCAAATCATAGTTGTCGATGTTCTTTTTGGTATTTGGATAATGCTTGTGCCAAAGACCTTTTATGGCAGCAATTAAATCATTGCAGCGAGCGGAGAGCCTTTCATCATGTAGGCTCCTCGGAGAGTCAAGTACTTCAAATCTGGCATTGCGTAGGTTGAGAACTAGTAGAAAATAGTGACCTATTTCAGCAAGATCTTTTGGTGTGAAGCGTTCAAGAACAGGAAATAGAACCTGAAATTAAAAAAAACGTTATGGCATACATATTCTGTAAGAAAAAACAGAAATTTCCTCACGTCAAGGTTATCTTCACGGGTTCCACAATGGGTATGATGACTTTTTATTTTTTATCATTAATGCTTCGTTTGAGTTTTTCTGCCTTTGCCTACTTTCCAAAAGCATTGTAAATTTTTTTTCAATACTATTTCTAGTGACTATATGTCTTGTGGCTTTGTAGTTAATTTTTTTGGAATCATGGTTGCTGCCCAAGACTATGGGTCATTGGCAATGCAATTAACTAGAGCTATATGTGTTCCCGTTTTTTCGACGTGTGCATTTTAATGTTAACAATTAAGCAATCTGATACTGATCACTAAGCATTTTAATTGTAACACTTAAGCATATATGCTTTGCATTTTCTAACAATATCAATGTGTTAGTTTACCTTGTTATCTTAGAACAACTTTGATGCAATTTTATCACATGTGCCACATGTAATTTATATACGTAATGTAGGCAATTTAACTAAGGTTAGCAAGCTATTTTTCAATTATGCATGAGCAATTTTAAACAATCATGCAATTTTAGGAAATGTCCACAATAATCATGCAATTTAACCTTTTTCTTTGTTTCTGTTTTTTGTACAAGCACCTTACTTGCACCTTTCTAATTGCAGCAAAAGAGAAAGCTATCCGAAGCCTTCAATGGAGTGTTTATTGCGATGGAGAGCGTTGTTCATGTAGTATCTGAAATAGCAGAAGAACAATCTCAAGCACCAGGCACAAGTAGAGCTTCGGAGGGGTCAGCTAAGAGGAGGAGAGTAGTAATTGAAGAATCAGAATCGGAGGAGGATTTTGCGGATGAGTATTCGGCTCCGAAGATGAACCGGACTCAACATATCATGAAGAATCGGAAGGTAACTTAAGTGAAGGCGAGTGCAAGCGACACCTCAAATGATTCTCGCTGAGATGTCGCCAATGAGGAAGAAATGGAATACCCCATGCCAATTGCTGCTCATATAGTGACGGGACTCGAGCCGGATGTTATTTTATTGGAGGATGAAGATCGCTCGCAACCTTTGGCTGTTATTCCCCCACACATAGTTTCAGGACCTGAAGCGGATGTAGGTTGCTCCCAACCTTTGGCTGATATTCCAAATATTCGTGATGTTAACTCAAGGAAACGAAGAAGGGCCAGGCTGCGTATCCAACAAAAGGAAGTGGTGAACCTTGTTACCCCGAATGCCAAATTCCACAAGTGCATGACCTGGAACCCAAGGGGAATGATAAATCTGCCACACCAAAGTGTTCAGTTGTACCAGAGGTTAACAACAAAGCCATCCCACACTCGGATACTAGAAAATCCACCTTGAGAAGTACTGTATTTGGGAACTTTGACCCACCACCATTTGACATTATGGGTTCCCTTGAATCGGCTCTTCACAAAAGACATACAGTGATATGTTTGATAGCATCCCTGGCCATGTCTTGGACAAGATGGAGCAAGATGCAATCAGACTAAATGAGGAAAGAAAAAGAATGACAGCAGCTCAAGGTCCAAGCACATCGGATAAGGCTGGACCACAACCAACTACTTCTAGAGCAATACGAAACAAGGTTTGTTTGTTTTTCATCTCTTTGTATCAAAATATTTTCCTTTTACAAATGATGCTGCTATCTGAATATTGTTTAGTACTCACAATGTAAGCACATTTTTAATGCAATGCATCATAGGCATTTTAATATTTTAGTTCTAAGTACATTATATTAAACTTGTAAGCAATTCATGTTATTTTTCTAAGCAATTCATCATCCAAACCACAGGAACCCCAAGTTTCTACTACACATATGAAGAAGTTTGATGCAACAACTCCTGAGGTATTGCAAAGCAAAATTGCAAGTGCCAGCAGCTCCGGTACTCCTTTGTACCAGCCACATCCTAGAAGGATCCTCAAGAAAGCTGCTGTGCGGATGGCCCCCTTTGTTGAGCAAAATAATAGCGACCGCTTCAAGTGCAGCAAGGACACCATTGATGTTTACAATGCTGTCTGTCGTTTCACTCACGGGAGGCGTACCGGATCTAGCCGTAGCCCCAAGCAACAAGAGTATGCATTTAGTACCCATCCTCCTTTTTCATATCTTCTTTTTACTTCTCTGTTTCACCGATATTGTTTTATGTTTTTTTTTTCATTTCTGGTTCTTGCAAAAAAATGCAGTACAATTGCAATAAACTTTTGGGAGTTTTATGTCCATATGAGTCAGCTATCCGAGTCCGTACGACCTGGAGGAGAACTCAGCAACACCGTGGCTGAAGTCGCTATTTGCACCATGAACGAGTTTGACGAAATTAAAAAGGCCAAAGCTAAAAGACGTGTACTTCCATTGAGAGTTGCAGTGAGTTTTCTCTTATTATGCTCAAGAAATTTATGAAATTGCCCATGCTTGGCTACTTTCACTCCACTAAACTATTAAACCTTTTTTTTTGGCAGACTTTCCTTTTGGAGGGGAAATCTGATGCTCCCGAAGTTAAACGCGTGTTCCGAAGAGCTGACAACCACCTGGACAGGTGCCAAATGGTACGTTAATATTCATGCTTAGTTTTAGTCAGGCAAATTTACTTATTTGTTCAAGCATTTTGATACTAAATATGTTGGCAATTATGTTTGATTTGCTAGGGTGCATCATTTCTTGAGGGATTGCTGCAGCTTGTGGCACGATTGGAGTAGTTGTAGCAGTAGGCTTTTGTGCATTTGCTTTCCGAATCAAACATAATTGCCAACATATTTAGTATCAAAATGCTTGAACAAATAAGTAAATTTGCCTGACTAAAACTAAGCATGAATATTAACGTACCATTTGGCACCTGTCCAGGTGGTTGTCAGCTCTTCGAACACGCGTTTAACTTCAGGAGCATCGATTTCCCCTCCAAAAGGAAAGTCTGCCAAAAAAAAAGGTTTAATAGTTTAGTGGAGTGAAAGTAGCCAAGCATGGGCAATTTCATAAATTTCTTGAGCATAATAAGAGAAAACTCACTGCAACTCTCAATGGAAGTACACGTCTTTTAGCTTTGGCCTTTTTAATTTCGTCAAACTCGTTCATGGTGCAAATAGCGACTTCAGCCACGAGTGTTGCTGAGTTCTCCTCCAGGTCGTACGGACTCGGATAGCTGACTCATATGGACATAAAACTCCCAAAAGTTTACTGCAATTGTACTGCATTTTTTTGCAGGAACCAGAAATGAAAAAAAAACATAAAACAATATCGGTGAAACAGAGAAGTAAAAAGAAGATATGAAAAAGGAGGATGGGTACTAAATGCATACTCTTGTTGCTTGGGGCTACGGCTAGATCCGGTACGCCTCCCGTGAGTGAAACGACAGACAGCATTGTAAACATCGATGGTGTCCTTGCTGCACTTGAAGCGGTCGCTATTATTTTGCTCAACAAAGGGGGCCATCCGCACAGCAGCTTTCTTGAGGATCCTTCTAGGATGTGGCTGGTACAAAGGAGTACCGGAGCTGCTGGCACTTGCAATTTTGCTTTGCAATACCTCAGGAGTTGTTGCATCAAACTTCTTCATATGTGTAGTAGAAACTTGGGGTTCCTGTGGTTTGGATGATGAATTGCTTAGAAAAATAACATGAATTGCTTACAAGTTTAATATAATGTACTTAGAACTAAAATATTAAAATGCCTATGATGCATTGCATTAAAAATGTGCTTACATTGTGAGTACTAAACAATATTCAGATAGCAGCATCATTTGTAAAAGGAAAATATTTTGATACAAAGAGATGAAAAACAAACAAACCTTGTTTCGTATTGCTCTAGAAGTAGTTGGTTGTGGTCCAGCCTTATCCGATGTGCTTGGACCTTGAGCTGCTGTCATTCTTTTTCTTTCCTCATTTAGTCCGATTGCATCTTGTTCCATCTTGTCCAAGACATGGCCAGGGATGCTATCAAACATATCACCTGTATGTCTTTTGTGAAGAGCCGATTCAAGGGAACCCATAATGTCAAATGGTGGTGGGTCAAAGTTCCCAAATACAGTACTTCTCAAGGTGGATTTTCTAGTATCCGAGTGTGGGATGGCTTTGTTGTTAACCTCTGGTACAACTCGAACACTTTGGTGTGGCAGATTTATCATTCCCCTTGGGTTCCAGGTCATGCACTTGTGGAATTTGGCATTCCGGGGTAACAAAGTTCACCACTTCCTTTTGTTGGATATGCAGCCTGGCCCTTCTTCGTTTCCTTGAGTTAACATCACGAATATTTGGAATATCAGCCAAAGGTTGGGAGCAACCTACATCCGCTTCAGGTCCTGAAACTATGTGTGGGGGAATAACAGCCAAAGGTTGCGAGCGATCTTCATCCTCCAATAAAATAACATCCGGCTCAGGTCCCGTCACTATATGAGCAGCAATTGGCATGGGGTATTCCATTTCTTCCTCATTTGTTTGTGGCGACATCTCAGCGAGAATCATTTGAGGTGTCACTTGCACTCGCCTTCACTTAAGTTACCTTCTGATTCTTCATGATATGTTGAGTCCGGTTCATCTTCGGAGCCAGAATACTCATCTGCAAAATCCTCCTCCGATTCTCGATTCTTCAATTACTACTCTCCTCCTCTTAGCCGACCCCTCCGAAGCTCTACTTGTGCCTGGTGCTTGAGATTGTTCTTCTGCTATTTCGGATACTACATGAACAACGCTCTCCATCGCAATAAACACTCCATTGAAGGCTTCGGATAGCTTTCTCTTTTGCTGCAATTAGAAAGGTGCAAGTAAGGTGCTTGTACAAAAAACAGAAACAAAGAAAAAGGTTAAATTGCATGATTATTGTGGACATTTCCTAAAATTGCATGATTGTTTAAAATTGCTCATGCATAATTGAAAAATAGCTTACTAACCTTAGTTAAATTGCCTACATTACGTATATAAATTACATGTGGCACATGTGATAAAATTGCATCAAAGTTGTTCTAAGATAACAAGGTAAACTAACACATTGATATTGTTAGAAAATGCAAAGCATATATGCTTAAGTGTTACAATTAAAATGCTTAGTGATCAGTATCAGATTGCTTAATTGTTAACATTAAAATGCACACGTCGAAAAAAACGGGAACACATATAGCTCTAGTTAATTGCATTGCCAATGACCCATAGTCTTGGGCAGCAACCATGATTCCAAAAAAATTAACTACAAAGCCACAAGACATATAGTCACTAGAAATAGTATTGAAAAAAATTTACAATGCTTTTGGAAAGTAGGCAAAGGCAGAAAAACTCAAACGAAGCATTAATGATAAAAATAAAAAGTCATCATACCCATTGTGGAACCCGTGAAGATAACCTTGACGTGAGGAAATTTCTGTTTTTTCTTACAGAATATGTATGCCATAACGTTTTTTTTAATTTCAGGTTCTATTTCCTGTTCTTGAACGCTTCACACCAAAAGATCTTGCTGAAATAGGTCACTATTTTCTACTAGTTCTCAACCTACGCAATGCCAGATTTGAAGCACTTGATTCTCTCGAGGAGCCTACATGATGAAAGGCTCTCCGCTCGCTGCAATGATTTAATTGCTGCCATAAAAGGTCTTTGGCACAAGCATTATCCAAATACCAAAAAGAACATCGACAACTATGATTTGGTTCAAATTGAAGTACCATCTCAAGGCAACAAGTAAGAAACAATTATCCTTTCTCATGCTGATCTTACTCAACTCAGCAGCTGTATTTTCTGTTCTCATTTTTCTTTATTTTTTTTGCATGCAGCTACGATCTGTGGATTTCACATGCTAATGCACGCTGAACATTATGATGGGCGTGAAGTTGCTTCATTCACAGGAAAAGATATGCCCAATATACGGAAGCTTCTAACTTTGAAATTAACAATGGTAAAACGGTGTGAAAAAAGGACAAAGGAGATAAACTTACAACAAGGAAGAAGACACATCCTTTGATAGAGTTCCTGTTGCTCTTGCTGAGAGAGGCCTTCAGTTGTTCTACAACAAATTGGCACCAATTCATCTTGTCTATGTTTGCCAAGTCCTTTACAGCAGGGTAGCACCTTGGGCTGATGAAAAGTGATGTGGATGGGCACAAGAATGTTGAAATGGCAAGCATGAGCCATGACCGAAGGAAATCCTCATTGGCTTCCTTATTGCCTTGTATCCTTTCAACAATGGTGGTAATCCTTGGTGCTGTACCATCTTCAATGCTATATTTATCATGAATGAAGTTGATGGCATCAACGTTCAGATCATAGGGGACAGGCACTAGTTCTTTAGTGTGCAACGGAAGGCCAAGAATATGGTGAACAGCTTCAGGGCAAGCATTGATTTCCCCTCTTCCGGGTACAACCAGCTTGCCAGTTTCGGCATTGAAACACACCCTTGTCAGCCAGGCGCTCAGATCTGAAGGTAATGTGTCACAAGCTATAGCCAGCAGACCTCCAAAACCTTTTGCACTTATCGAGTCCTTTTGTTCCTTGGTCAAATGCTTTGTAAGCTTGAACAGTCTTGTTGGGGATGCTCGTTGCGTGCGCCCTGAAAAAAGCACAAAAAGGATAATTTGTTGATTGTCACTGATAAAAACAGTAGCAGGAAAAAAATAGAACATTATGCTGATAGCCAAAATAGTGCATGCAGATAAGTGAAATTGCTTTGCAAGGTTAAGTGAAATGCTTTGCTGATAGACTAGTGTGCATGCATGATTGAATGGATTTGCTTCACAGTATAAATAAAATTGCTGCAAGTGTATTTATATAAGGACTTGGTATATAAATTTTCTCATGTGGTAAGAACTTGCAATACTCACAAAAAAGCACACAAAATTTTTTATTCTACATGGTCATACCACAGGTTTTTTTTGGCAGGGGATGCGAGAGCGGGAAGGACCACCCCTTGTGCTATCCTTATCCTTGCTTTTCCTAGCCATTGATTCGAGAATGACTAGTCTTCTGCTGCATAAAAAAAAATTTGTTGAGCCCACAGCAGCTAGTAAAAAAGAAATTGGAACCCTTGAATTGAACTCACCATAGAAAAAGAAATTGAAAACCAAAGCCCACGAAATGTCAGCTATGTATTGACAAGCAAAATAAATTCCATTTTTCAAAAAGTACCTTGCAAAGTTTATATAAGTTGCCTCAGTTATATATATAATTTACATGGAGGAAATAAATGTGCATGAACAAACAAAGAAATGGAGTCTGGTAATAAAAAAGGTACTTAAACCTACCAGCGAGTTCTAGGATCTGTAGAAAAACAACAAACAAAAAAAAAGGGAAAGGAGCCAACAAGCATCAGTCAACCAGTTGGATCACTCAAACCATTCTTAAAAAAAGTGGGTTAATTGAGAAGTGAGGCAGTATTTTTGGTTATCAAAAACACCAACTAATTCTAACGGACCTGAACCACTAAACTACTATGCAACACTAGATTACTAGAAAGAATATCCAAATCAAAATGTAGTTCAGGTGCACATTTAAAATATGGATTCAGCATTCAGCATTCAGCATGCACATGTCATTTTGTCTGTTGCTGAAGTGGAGGGTGCCAAGACAAAAAATGATGATACTGAATTTCATCTAGATACAAAGATGGGAAACGGTAAGCACAACTAGTCACAGCGCTGTCAAATAGCAATAAGTGAGCATAACTAGTGACAAAAAGCATAAAAATCCCCTGAAAGCAGGAATAAAAGCATCAATCTTCCCGATTGTTAAAGGCATTCGTTCATTTGTTGCAATAATTTATGTACATGAAAAAATTGGACACAATAGAAATACAGGGCTATATAGTGTTCTTTCAATACAACTAAACAAAGAAGCGAAATATTAACTACAGACAGCAACAAATTACCATCCTAACTCTGAAAAAATTCTAACAATTTCGCAGATCATGACTCATCAACATACCACACGAACCATGTTCTAATTTCACATTTCAGCTTGTATTTCTGTTTGCAAAGTGATCAAGTTCAATTAGCTAACGAAGCCACCACACTTGGAACTCCAGAGGCATGACACTAAAACGAACAAAAATGACCAATCGTTCGGTTCTTCCGCAGAGCATCACAAATGAACGTATCACACACATCGTGGCCATGTTCTTATTGACAGACAGATTGCAATGTTCTATTTGACAGACAAATTATGGATCGAAGAAATCGGTGGAAACTCACATTGATTGGCCGCGCCAGTGCAGTGACGACGAGTCCTTGGCCGGGAGTTCCCCGTTGTAAAGCCGCGTGCCGGGGACTGGCACGATCTGGCGGCGGCGGGAGGCGCGGAGCGAGATCTCCAGGGCGGATGCGGCGCGGAGGAGCTTCTGGTCGAGGAGGAGCTCCGACCTCCCCGCGGCGTCAACGGTGCGGCGCGCGCCCACAGGTGCGCGAAGTGGACGGCGTGGTGCGGCACGCAGTCGTACGGCGGCGGGGCGCTGGCCTGAGATGACGCGGTCTCGATGCAGTCGACGACAGAGAAGGGAGGCGCGGGGGAGTAGCGGCTCGTCCCAGGAGGCGCGGACTGGACTGGGTAGTAGTGCCGCGTAGTGGATTCGTCGCCGGCGACCGGTAGGATGGCGACGCGTTCACCACCGACTGCAAAACAGACAGGGGAGAAGAAGAGAACAGGGGGAATCATGAGAAATTCCTCAAAATAAACGGTAGAAACCAAATTGCGTGCGTGTGAGAGTACTAGACAGGAAGAGAAATGGCACGCACGGCGGCGGATTTGCTCGCCGGTGAGAAAATCTGGCGAACCCTAACGGAGCCGGTGAGGAAAGCTGAAGACTGCGAGCAACGGCCCCGCGTTGTCCAAAAATTTCGAAGGCAGCGTTCAGACCGTGTCCATTTATTTTTGTGTCGGTCCCACCACGACGGATACCCGGCGCCAGCGCGATTAGATAAGATTGGGCTTCGTGGTTGGATCTAAATCGGGTGGTGGAAGCGGCAGCCAGCCCGAAGCGCTAACGCGTGGCCGCGCAGGATGTAGTATTTACCTTTTGAGAAATTTCTGTACAGTTTACAATGCCATAGGCCCACACAAAAACCTAACAAACAAGCTCAAAGTGAAGAATTTTTCAACCAAAATCTTGACTGCTGGTTACTCTTTAGATTTTGATTTTAAATCTTTAGCTTACATATACTATAGGAAACAAAAGAGAGGTAAATTTCACTCTGGACTTCCAGATTTTGAATTTGAAAAGCTGCAAATTGTACTATTCTAAAAATATCTTATCATTTACTAGAAGCCTTATTTTTTTTAGAAAAATATTGTTTGCCAACACCAATAGCTGAGATTGGCCGTAACAAAACTTCGACTCCTTTTATAACATCAATAGTTGAGATTGCCGACCACTCACAACTATTTGTACTTGTTCAGCCCCTCGGCCTGCAAATAATAGAAGTAACCTTCATGTCACTGTCAGTACCAAAAACAGTTAGAACTATCAATCTTGTAACTGGGTAACCAGAGCTGACTGACATGGTTGATGCAATTGCAAATGATCACTGGAAGCAGCTAGGACTAGGAACCGCCTACTCTGTAAATCAAACTAAAAGTTTTCAAATTGCCCATGATTCCTGATTGATCTGCAACGTGGTGACATTGTTTTCTGGGTCGCATCGCTGCCGAGAGTACCGAGTGGTTTCGAATCGCAAGTGAAATTTTTTTGAATGAATTGCTAGTGGAAATTGAAACAGAGCACATAGACATCGATAGTTAGAAGTGAAGAGAGCAATTAGTTGGACATGAATTGATCAAGGCCTTGAGCGACTTCAAGCAGATGGTGGTTGCTCCTTCATCTCCCTACCCTCAGAGCTTCAATTCATGTGTGAAGGAAACTAAAGTAGAACTTCCTAAAGACATTCAGAATTTCAGTCACTATGGTAAGACCAAAATAAAGTCTCGGAAGCCAATCGTCAAGGTTATTCAGGATATGTTGATAAAGAAGTGGGTCGTTGTTAAGCGATAGAAGTTGAGTATTGTTCGAAAAAGTGACAAGCTTGATGAGGGGAAGCTTCGAAGTATGCAGATCACTTGAAGGATCTCTTGCCGCCAAATCTTCTTATGGCGGTTTTGAGTTTAAAAGTTCGTGACTTTTGGAACATTGTGGCTGCACTTTCTCCTCATCATGTGGTTTCTCTTGTGTGTACTATTTTTGATTCTATTATTATTACTTCAAAAATCTCGTATATAGTCTAGATAAAATCATACCATGCCTTCCAAACGTAAGGATTTGAGTTGCCAAACGCATCTTCTTTCTGAAAACAAGAACCCTACCAAACCCCCTGTAACATCCCAAATTATTAATTTCTAATAAATTCGAAAATAAAATTAATTTGAGTTTTTATAAATTAAGATTTTGTTTAAATAAAATTTTCATCATGTTATTTGTTTGCATTTGTGTGGAAATCAAAATTCAATTCGACAGAAACTCGTTTGAAAATAGAAAACATGATTTTGAAAATCATAGTCTGGGCCAAAACTTTGTTTTTTCTCTCTAGCAGGCCAGCTCGTTGCTACAGCCAACCCACTGACGCGCGGGACCCATTTGTCATCCTCGTCGTGGCGTCGGTTCCGGAAAAGGCCGCCACGGATGGCCACGACTCCGACGAAATCGGACCCGGAGCGCGCCCAAAGCAGCCGAACCGCTCCCAAGGCCTCTCCTATAACATTCAGAACCCCCTGCCATCGCAATTTCCCTTCTCCCTGTTCCCCATTTGCCCAGAGAAAAATGAGAGATGCCATTGACGGTTCTTCTCTGTAAGTCGCCGCCGCTCCCCTTTTCCTCTTCGTACATTCCGAGATTACTCACTCTGACGCCGCAAACGGAAGCGCAGGTCCACGGCAAACACTCAGAGCCAATCCCGGTCGCTTCTCCGGGCCAGAAACCGCCGCCTCGACGAACTCCGGTGAGCACACCATTGATTCGCCGTTATGTGTGTCCAGGCCGCTGATCTTCGCTTTGACCTTTGCTTCGGAACCGCAGGACGACGTATAAGCTTCGACGATCCATCAAGACCCGTTACAGGCGTCGCAGACCTGCCTGCACCAAACGCCGGCGACCTCAACCGCCCTCACCGTTACGAGTACAACTCGGGTCTTCGCTGCCCTCCTTTCGCCTCCGCGTGAGTGCGCTGTGATCTCCTCTCCGTTTCACACCGATCCGTGTAAATTTTCGAGCAGTCTAGCGCGTTTTGCTTGGTCTCCGGTGATCTCACGGTAGCAGCAATGGCGTCGCCGCCGTGTTACTCGCCTGAGGCATCGTAGAAAGCTATAAGCTTAACCGTGAGCCTTTGGATCTTCAAGGAACGGTCAAGATTAGATCTTAACTTACCCCTTCGCTAGCCAATTAAATGATACCACGTGTCACAACATAATCCCAGTCAGCAATTCCAAATGTAAATAATTATTTTCTGCTTATCGCATCATGCCGACCTCACCTGTGTGCAGTATTCCTTCCAGGTTGCGGTCAATTCAGTTAAATCCCGAAATTACTCTCAGTTTTGCAGAAAACCCCTGTACCTTGTTTATCTCATTATTTTTTCATACGAACTCGGAATTAAGCGATTCTTGCGCTGACGCGACCGTCATGACGTAGGCTTTCTTTTAGAATGTTTAATTTACTGTTTTCATGCTGTTTGATCTGTATTCTTAGTGTTGTTTATTTCTTGCTTGTCGGTACCGTTGTGCGTGAATAGAACCGGATCAAGAGCCGACGTTCAACCTCCAAGAGCAGAACTTTGAAGAGTTTGAGCAGCTTCCTAAAGGCAAGTGTCCTTGATCACATTGATCCTATTTTAGGGTGTGTTTTTTTATAAAAACATGCATGCTTGTCTTAATCGAAATCCCATGTTTAGGGTTTACTAGTTTTCCCACATTATTCCTTGAAGCCTGTTGTTTAGTATATAAGATGTTGGGTAGAATTGCTTAGTTGTGCTGTCATGGGTTGGGTTTGGGACCGGGTCTCATAATCTTGATTAATTGTGAACTTATCACCGTGGGATGGTAATTGTTTTAGTGTGAAGCTTAGGATAATCCGAGCGGGATGGTTGTTTGGTATGGTGCTGGGAGCACGAGATCTTGGTTTGTGTATGTGCCTGCTCTGGATTCTAAGGACCGGTCTTGGACCTAGTACCCTGGTCGAACAGCGCAACCATGAGACCTACATGGGTATGGACTGGCCAATTAATTAGATGTTCACTTTGCATTCTGTACGCACCATTCGGATGTGAAGTGGCGCAAGAGGGGGCCTCTGCAGCGGAGGGAAAATAGACTCCATGTATGCTGTTAGCGGTGAAACCTTAGCGGGTGCCTACAGGATGAGTTACGCTTTGTAAAGGCCTTGTAGTGTGACCCTGGCTACACACCCCGGAAGTGTGAGGCGTAACGGGAAGCACGACTCATGGTGAAAGTGTGCAAACCTTGCAAGGTATAAACTGTCATGACAGCCGTGTTCACGGTCAAGAGCGGGCTAGAACTTCTCCTCGATTAGGGGGCTCGGATGGTCGGATGTTTTGTTAGTAGCCGGGTGTTGGAACCCTGGTGAGTTTGTAGTCGGATTGGGATTCCGATGAGCTTATCCTTGTGATCTGGTTGTTATTGGAGTTGGAGATTACACCTAGTAAATAGGATGCTTTTATAAAATGAGTCTAGGCTAGTTTGCTTATAGTGCATAACCTGTGAGTTAAGTCTTTCTTGATGTAAGCCTGCATGTCATAACTTTCCCACACTTGCTGAGTACTAAATGTACTCACGCTTGCTCTACTCTATTCTATTCTCGGAACAATTGCTGCTCGGACAGTGGAGGAGAAGGTGATGACGATGATGACGACTTCGACCCGGATGCGTCGTACTAGGCTGGTGTTTCCCGGACAACGCCTGTGGTTGATGGAGACGCACTTCGCTTGATTGCTGCATTGTATCTTTCCTTTTAGACCTACGGGTCCTATTGTAAAAAGATGTTTAACGATTACTTGGTTATACTGATATTTCATCATTTGTCGTAGCATGTATGACTAAACTGATCCTGGCATACATGTGAGTACATCTGGTTTATGTTAATAAAATCGGGGGTGACACTCCCAAAAAAAAAAAAACACATCTACTACCACGGAAGAAGAAGCCAGGATACAATACAATGAAGAGGAAAGCCGTGGAGGAAGTGCAGGAGAAGGGGGCGCCCAGCGCTCGGTCCGCCAGGAAAAGGCGGAAGCGGAAGCGGAAGAGAGGAGGACGACGCGATGTCGCGACATGCCCAGTCATCTGCGACGACGTCCTCCCCAACATCCTTGCCCGCCTGCCAGCCCGCTCCGCAGTCGCGTCCATGGTGCTCTCCAAGTATCTCCACGCCCTGATCTGCAGTCCCGAGTTCAGGAGCCTCCACAGCCGCCTCGGCGCGCCGCTGCCCGAGCCGCACATCGCGTACATAGCAACCACACCGATACGGCGGAAAAGCGACCAGGATCCAATCAGCGGGTACCACGGCTTCCACGTCGCTGGTGCCGGCAACTTCCCAGCGCGCGCCCTAGCCGGAAAGAACTACAGCAAGATGAAATACATCAGCACATGCAACGGGATCTTGCTCTTTGCCACCGACACAATATCTACCACTTGCGTCTTATGGAATCCGGCCGTCGCAGATGAACACATGGAATTCACCATCCCTTACATAGAAAAGACGTATGGTTACGAACATGGTATACTAGCAGTGGCGGATCCAGAATTTTTGGAGCCTGGACAAACTATCGCAAAACATGTCAAAGAAATAATGGCAATAAAAAAAAGACGTATGGTTACGAACATGGTATACTAGCAGTGGCGGACCCAGAATTTTTGTGGAGCCTGGACAAACTATCGCAAAACATGTCAAAGAAATAATAGCAATAAAAAAAACAAGGCCCTTGAAGCATTTAACTCACGACCTACACACTTCAACTAATTGAACGTAACCAGCCAGACAGAGCAATGTTTGTTATTTATAGGGAAGAAATATTATTTTTATTGAGCATTCGAGCTACCTCCGTCATTAGAGCCCGGGCAGACGCCCAGGGTCGCCGGGCCCTGGGTCCGCCCCTGTATACTAGGACGCTTCAAGGCTCCGAGAGAATACAGCATATTGGGTTTGGGTTGTGGCCGGACGAGCAACACCTACAAACTGGTACTATCCCTCAGGCACATGCTTCCTTTCGTCACAGCTTCCAGCCGGCCCCAACCTTCTTATGCTACAGCTCTTCTAGTCTATACTCTTGGCGTGGCGGGGGAAGAACCACGATTTGTGACGTTGGTGTCACCGATGGGAATGGACAACCAATTTGGCTCGGAGTCTCTCCACATAAGTGGCATAATTTATATCCTCGCTTTCTACAAGTCCAAGTGCTTTCAACATCGACAATGAAGCATTCATCCAGATTAACATGTCCAGAGCTAGTTTTTACCGTTATAATAATCAATTAGCATCTGAGCTCATGCAAATGTCTGGCCGGCTATGCTTGTGATGAATGACAATGGTCGTACATGCTTGTGGCTACTTACAGTGGATCACCAGTGGGAGCAAAGGTGCGTTCTTAAGCTGGAGGACGACTTTATTGATAAACCAATCAAGGGAATCTGGGACTATGATGGTGTGATAGTCTTGCACTTCTACAATAGAACTGGCCACAACGACAAGAAGCTTCTTTTATACCAGGTGGCAAGTAAAAAGATAATGGAGGCAAACATGCCATGCGATCTGACACCTGGGGATTCAAATTATGCATTCTGCTGGGGCTATAGGCCAACCCTAGTGTCGCCAGCTAGTATTGTGGGTGAAATCGAACAAGATATAGAGGATCATCATCTTGATTGTATGGTAGACAGATTGGAGTCTGTGAAGCCCGTCAATGAGCAAGAAGACGAGAGGAAAGGACGGAAGCAACGTTGGACACTGTTTCGTTCATGGAGTTCTTAATCCGTATCATGAAAATAAAAAACTCTACCTGTCAGAGAAAGAAGCCACTCCAACGGCTTTATATTAAGGAGAAGAACCTTCTCATGTAGGTCGAGAAAATCCCGAACTCTCTCCCCAATCATACACAAGGACTCATCTAGCCTTGTGGACTGTGTAACGAGTCTTTACCTAATGCTTTGACCTAGAGAGAGCAAGGGGAATTTTTTCCACGCCCATGCAGGATTGGGGGCTCAAACCCCCGACCTAGTGGCTGCCACTCGGCGCCTTGGCACCAGGCCGTTGAAGGTGCCTGAAAATGTGCAAGATGATCAAGTACCACTGCTGCGCTGAATTTTGAGGGACCAGATTCTTAGCATATGATGTCATTATATTCGAATTAGTAACAGTTGAACTTTTTTTCCCTGTGAATTAAGATTAGTCTACTGTAATCTCTTTGAATTTTTAGTTTCTTGATATCAAGAACTCGTTGAAAATTTATATGAATATATATAAATCTTGTTGTGCTCTTATTGTGCTGGTAATTACAAGCTACCCGCTGCCTCGAATAACAAATATAACTCCTGGTCCCATACGTCAATTTTGGATCAACCAACATTACGACACTTCCGAGTAGTACGTCACTCAAACTCACCAATGGTTTTAATTATATATCGAGTGCATTCTTCTAGAAATAATTAACCTGACCCAAATAGGAGTACTAATTTTGTGAAACAAGATTATTTTGAGATGTGTAAATAGATCTTTCCATGAATATCGGAATATATAAGGCAACCTCGATCCTCAAGCCAAGATACGACACCCGATGGGAAGGAGGGCACGGGAGACCCAGGCGGCGCCCGCGACGGCGGCGCCGAGCGCTCCAGACAAGAAGAAGAGAAAGATCAACGATGGTGCGCCGGGAGTAGGCATCTGCGATGATGTCCTCGACAACATCTTCGCCCGGCTGCCGACCCGCACCGCGGTGGCGTCCATGGTGCTCTCAAAGCACCACCACCGCCTGATCTGCAGCCCGGAGTTCAGGAGCCTCCACTTTCGTCTCGGCGCTCCGCTGCCCAACCCGCACATCGCCTACATGGCGACGAAGAGAGACGAGCACAAAGAAGAATTTCAGAGCTTTCACATCGCCGGTGCTGGGCTAATTAGCAGCAACGTCCCCCATGCGTACTCTTGTCGGAGACAGGCCCCTCAAGCTGAAGTATGTCAACACATGCAATGGCATACTGCTCTTTTCCGGTAACAATAAGACGAATTCCAAGACTCCCACGTGCATCCTCTGGAACCCAGCCATCGCTGAGAAGGAAGTGATCGTCCCTTATACGGTGAACGTGGACCGAGACGATCTTTCCGAGATGTTACACCCAAACGATTACAGCATATTGGGTTTGGGTTACGGCCCTAGGAGCAACACCTACAAGCTACTCCTATCGTGCAGAATAAAATTGAGCAGAATTCTACTATCACGCCCGGCCCAAAATACGTACGACAATAACCTGATGGTCTACACTCTCGGCGTGGCCGGGGAGGAACCACGTTTTGTAACTCGGTTGTGGTCGGGACGGCACCGAAAAATCAAGCGCCAATCACTTTACATAAATGGCACGATTTATTTCGTGTCTTATTCAGATATCCTCGCTTTCGACATTGACAATGAGACATTGACTAGGATGGATGTGCCTGGCAACTCGATGTACCCAGGTTCGAATACTGTAAGGTCTGGGTTCATGCAGATGTCTGACCGACCGTGCTTGGTGAAGAAAGAGGATGACAGTCATATAGCAGTGTGGATACTTACAGTGGATCACACATGGGAGCAAAGATGTGTTTTGGAGGTGGATGAGAACCTTATTCATAGTCCAATCAAAGGCGTCTGGGATCACAATGGTGTGCTAATGTTGTATTTATATCACAAAGGCGCCCGTTACGACAAGCTCATTTTGTACCAGGATGCAACGACGGTGATGTTGGAGAAAAACTTGTCGTGTGAGCTAAAACCAGGGAGAGGGTCTGATTATTCTTTCTGCTGGGGTTACATGCTAACCCTACTATCACCAAGGAGCATCGTGGGCAAGCTGGGGCAAGATGCGGAGCATTGTCTCGATCACACGGTGGATATAATGAAGGGATTGAAACCGAGAAATAAGCGGGATACAAGGAAGGAACAAAAGGCAACTCCGGCCACCAAATGCTTCATGGAGTACTTGATTCGCATCATGGAGAAGCTGCCCCAAAACTTGAAAGACGAGATCAAAATGTCTTTGTTTTGTTCACAGAGAAAAACCGGGCAATAAGCAAGATACATAGAAGGAACAAAAGGTAACTCCGGCCACCAAATGCTTAATGGAGTACTTGATTCGCGTCATGGAGAAGCTGCCCCCAAAACATGAAAGACGTGACCGAAATATCATTGTGATCAGCGTTCCTATATATTCTCAGGTTAATTGCACCAGTATATTTAGATTCATATTGATCATCTTCAGATTTTTGTTTTCTTCTTAGCCTCTTAGGTGTAGAATATGATGATTTCAGCGGCCAATAATCCACGGCTAGCCTACAATTTGGTGATTTTGGAATGTTTGCATACATTATTTAAAACTTGAAGTTGAGATTTTATTTTTCAGTATTTTAACTCGGAACTATTTTGTTCAGTGTTTTTCCAGATTCTGAATATGAACCCACTGTAATTTCAAACTTCATTTTGAATCTTTCCGACTGTATATCATTATCTCCGTATTGATACATCACTGCTATTCGCTTTTTCAAAAATACATCACTGCCATCACTTATGTTGAGCTGGAGTCTTTCTCCTCTTAAAATATTTTGCTGCAGATAATCTTAAACTGGGATCGATTTCTCCTCTTCAGATTAAATAATAGTGATGCCTGTTGCGTAAATTAATCTCAAATATCTATGTTTGTGACTTGGTATTGCCAGCCACTTGTCTTTTGCTTTCTGCCTTTCTTTTCTGTTTCTCTCACCCGGTGGAAGTTGCGCTCCACCGGTGTTAGCCCTGGTCGCAGGCTCGGGCTCGGGCTGCAAGGCTAGGCCCGAAAACCGGGCCATGTCTTCCTCTTCCGGCATCCTTATAAATAGGACGCCATGTCCTGTACCGTTTCATCTCCACTTCGCCACCTGCACACATCGCGCTTTCCCCGCTGTTGCTTGCTGAAATCAACATCGATCGAACAACCATGTCTTCCTTGGGCGACGTCGAGGCCGGAGGCGACAACACCGCTGCAGCCAACGCTGTAGCCGACGTCGCCACGGCGAGCCACGACCATGACGCGGCGAAGGTCAGGCGGGCCCTGGTGGCCGGCGGCGTCGGGCAAGCCGCGACGGCGCTGTACATGGCGCTGTTCAAGCAGCCGGCGGGCCTGTTCCTCCGGGCGCGGCTCTTGCACTATTACTACTCTGCTCTTGTCGTCGTCGTCGTCTTCGGAGTGGCAGAGGCGTGGGTGGGCCTCTGGGTCTCGTGTGACCCGCATCGCCGGCGTACCGTCGGTGTGGCGGTGCTCTGGGCGTCTCTCCTGCCCCTGCTTCTCCTGGTCGGCATGGGAGCTTCGCGGCTCTGATTGTGCAATGCTCTCTCCTACTAGTACTCTATTTCTTGTACATTGGCTTTGGCTTTGTATCGCTGCTCTGTATGGTTGTATCCCAGTAGCACTGTCGATCCTCGTCGCAGGATTCTGCCACGGTGTGCTCTGTATATTTTTGTCATGTAAATGTATCAACTCCTAATTCAGTATGCCGGTGTCAGACCAATCTGCCCCATATCACTGTTCGCTATCTGGTTCTTAAGTGTATTTTTACAATGATATATATAGTGATTTTACAAATATGTATTGAATGGACTTCTATTTTTTAAAAAAAAATCGTTGTTGCTAAGCAAGTTCTGGTTTAATTTACGTCATGGGAAGTGACGAAGTGTAATTAGTTGTTGTATCGTGATAATCTATTTACTGGTGCCGCCGAATGTGCATGGGTTTAGTGAATAAATGTAACACAAAGCAAGTCTGTGCACCAAAGATGGTAGTACAAAAAACAAGGAATAAATTCTTCCATGCTAGTACTGTAAAAAAACATAATATCGTAAATGGCATTGAGACACCGATGGTATTCAGCCGATTACTTTAAAAAATTTCCATGGCACAAAATGAATGTTTCGTTTTAGCATGCATAATTTCATCCCACAAGGCAAGAAACGCTTTGCAGATCCCTGATGTTAGGATACATTAAAAGCCACGCGGGATCAACCTCCAATCGCTATGTGGAATCATCGCCCAAAAAATGGTTTGTGTTTGAAAAAAAAATACGTAAGCATTACGATCATTTGTACTTGGCTGCATTTTGATCGGAAGGAAGACTGTTGTTGCTCCGGGCCTCGTAGAGCCCGAACCATCGCTTTCCGTCCTGCTGCCGTGGTTAGCATGTTTGTCACAATCGGGCTCGGGCCACGTGCCGTCACATCAAACCCGAGTTCAACCGCCCCTTTTTAAAATCAGTAGCCCGATCGAGCTGCCCGCCACACCAGCATTCGGGCTACTGCGAGGCCCGGACCTGAGCGTGAGCTCCCCGCCTCGTATAAATACTCCGCGCTCTTCTCTCAGAGCAAGAGCTCACAGTCAGACTAACAAGGGCAACGCGCACGAGAGCACAACCGATCCATGGGGTCCGTCTGCATCGAGATGCCCGCCGCGGCGCCGGAGGCCGTCGCGGGGCAGATGGCGGACGCCGCGCAGGACGACATGAGGCTGCGGCGCGCCCTGGTGGACGGCGGAGCCGTGAAGACCGCGGCGGCGGTGCTCCTCGCGCTCTCCAGGGCACCCGGCGGCGTGTTCCTCAGCGGCGGCAGGGCGCTGTACTACGCCTACTACTTGGTGCTCCTGGCCGTCGCGCTCTTCGGCGCGGCCGAGGTGGCCGTCGGGTTCTGGGTCGCCGGCGACCTGGAGCGCCGCCGCGGATGGGGGCGGGTGGCCGTGTGGGTCTCCGTCGTCACGCTCGTCCTCGTCGCCGGGCTTGGAGGATTCGCCGTATTCAAATAGCTTATTTGTGGCTATTCGACGTTTGCTCTTGATTGCCAGTTCGTGCCCACAGGTTTAATCCACTGCATGCATGTGTTTCGTTTTCGTCACTCGTCCGGCAGTGGCGTAATGTTCGTGAACGTGTTGCAGTGTGTTGTGTCTGATGCTAATTTTCACATTGGATCAAATTTGGCCCATCTTGCTATTGCGAAGACCACTAGGCCTGCTCAGCACGGTTTTTCTTGCAGTCCAATTTGCTAGGCCGGTCTTCGAAAGCCTGGACGAGTGGTAGATGGGCCGGCAGGGCATTCCCTTTCCATGCATCCTTTTCCACGGAGCGA
>JAUNZO010000826.1:0-85109 GCA_031894775.1 Chloris gayana | reverse complement strand
CGCCGTCCTTGATAAAGTTGAAATCACAATCCGAGACCGGAGTCCAAGACTGGATTATAGCGGCTATATGGCCTCCTCCCGCAGCGGCAACCATCTTTGAATGTTCTCCGATTCTTCTAGGGAAAGCCTCGATGGCGGACTCGAGATCTATCTCGTTGGGATCAATAGTTTGACCACCATTGAGATATTCCAGAGTGCGTACTGTACCTGCAGCAAGTTCTGAAAAAAGCAAAAATATAAGAAAAAGTTATCACTGCAGACCGATATCTTTAGAAGAATTTCATAAGAATGAATAAGAAAGAAGGGACTTACGTCTATGCCTGATTTCTGCAGCTCCGAATCTGCCCTTGATGTTAGTATTGGATTCTCTCGGCTTGGTCTCAATCTTCGGCAGACGACTGGATCTCGCGTTCTTTTGCTTTGAGAGCAAGTTGAGCATATTCATGGGCGGTCCTCGGAGCGCTCTCCTTGTCTGCACTGCGCTGATTTTGCTGCTTCTAAAGCTTCGACTAGTTCAGCCTTTAGGCGAGCATTTTCAGTTTCCAGCATCTTGTTGGAGCGGAGTGCTTGCGCTAGGATGTTATCTTTGGCGGTAAGCTCGCCTTCCAGTTCTCCAATTCGAGCCGCTTGTTGCTCTTCAACACGAGAGCCCTCTTCAAGTGCTTGCTCTTGAGCGGCTGCCTTCTCGGAAAGGACTTCTTCGACTTTCTTGTGAGCGGCAACGAGGCCTTCAAGCGCGAGATAAAGAGTGGGACCGGTCGAAAGGGAGGCAACAAGGAAAAATATGGAATACATAGATAAAATTAAAAGTATTACCTTGGATTTCTCGGCGGAGCTTGATGATCTCTTGCCGGCGTTCTTCCATCAACCGATGGGTGTTTAACGATTGGCTTCCCTTCTCTGCGAGATCGGTTTCCCTAGATTTCAGATTGGCGGTCCGAGATTCCAGTTCGACCAGTCGCTCTTGATTGGTGCATAGCTCTTCTTCCGGGCGAGCGATTATAGCGATCTTAGCTTCGTAGCTTTTCAGGAGAACCTAAAAGAAGGAAGAAGTAAGAGATTCAATAATTAAAAGGAAATTGCTTGAAGAAACCATTGAAGCGAGAGGGATGTACCTAGCCGATTCCGAGAAGTTCTTCGGCGCCTCTTCATCTTGGAGAGCGTCCCATTGAGCTGTTGCGGTAAAAGTTCTAGCTCCATTGGAGCTGTCCACCTCCACATCTCCGACTACCATTTTGGACGAGTCCGGGTTCTCCTTGAGATTTACGTGTAGTCCTGGGCCGGCGAGGAATTTCTTCCACCCGGACCGGTCCCGGTGAGAGCTCCGGAGGAATCTGGAATAGCGTTGCTTGGGGAGGGAGGTTGCTAGCAGATGAACCTCCGATGTTAACAGCTTGATCTTCAGTAATTTGAGATGAAGTTCCCACGCTGGAGGCAGCAGGGATTTCCTTTGTGGGCGCCGCACTTGGAGCTTCGAAGGCCCGGAACCGGTCGGGGGTGCAGTAGAGGAGGTAGTGGAAGCACTACCGGTAGGAAGCTGGAGAAGCAGCTTTATTTCTCAAAAAGCAAGCTATGCTAGCTTGGAAATTAGAAGGGATTCTGCGAAAAGAGGCAAATACTATAAGACTGGGATAAAAAGCAATTCAGGAAGGAATAGAGATATGGAAGACTTACGAGGTAGCTTTCTTAAAGCCGGTGGAGGTCTTGATCTTCTTGGGGGACCTTGGGTGTCCTCACTACTTCCTTCTGCAGTCCTTTTTCCGCTAGATTGACTTGCGGCGTTGGGACTGTTTCTCTTGCATCATAGGGACCGGTCCGGTGGCCGTACCGGGACCTCTTAGGAACATTGGATAAGGAGTCGGTTAGGGAAGGAGCTCCTTGAGATTTTCCCAATGCAGCTTCGAAGGCGGCTAGAGCGGCTTGGCGATCCCTTTCGACGGCTTCTTCTTCTTTTCGTTGATCTTCGAGTTTCGCGCCTCCGAGCGGGTATCGCCGGTGCAGCGGAAGAAGCAGTAGGTCTGCCAATGGTCAAGGAAGTAGTACGTTTCCTCGTACTAGGCGCTTGAACCACTGTTCCGGATTTGGAGATTTTTGGGGTTATATGCTGGGAGGCAGAGGGAAGGACCGATCCGACGTCCTTTGGGTCGACCGGCTTGAATAGCCAAGGGAGCGGTATTGTTTGCATAATCCTCCCCCAAGTATCGTTGGGAGGTAGAGGAGGGTGACTCTTATAGTTGTCCATTTTCTCGCATTGAGCGGTCGAATTTGCATAAGAGAATGACGGTTAAAAACAACAAGATTTGAAGAAAAAGAAAGAGATACTTACAGGATCGCGGGGTTGGACGAGCTGAAGGCCGGACCTACTCTCGTGCATCCAGATAGATCCGGTTTTGGCTGGAGCATCCGCTCGATGCGGGCTTCTAACCGTTCTTTGTCCGGAAGAGGAGTTCCATCCGAGTGGAACGACAACATCTTCATTGAAACACCAAGCCGGGTGCTCTTGTCTCTTGAGCGGCTGGACTCCTCGCACTATGAAGCTCCAAAGGACTGTCTCGGCGGTGACGCCTTTGACTTCCTTTAAATATCCGATGCAAGCCGAGAGCGAAAGGATTTCATTGTCTTCTTTAAGTTTTTCCCTAGTATCTACGGTAGGGAAATTTTTGGCTATCTTAGCGCCGAAAGGAGGAAGTGCAGGTTGGGGATTATCACGGAAGAACCATCCATTTTTTCAATGGGCTATGCTTTTGTTCAAAGAGATAGAAAAATATTCATCCGCACTCCAGCATTGAATTCCTACTCCGCCAACCGCAGCTTGGCGGTCCGATGAGGGAAGAGGGCGGATTTGGAACAGATATTGGAATAACTTGAAGTGGGGGAGAACTCCAAGGAAGGCCTCGCAGAGGTGGATGAAAAAGCAATTTGCAGGATGGAGTTAGGATTGAGGTTCACTAACTCCCATCCGTAAAAGAAAAGAATTCCCCTAAAAAAGGAGCAGCAAGGGAGATCCAGGCCACGGAGGAAAAAAGCTTTAAAAACTAATTGTTGGGAATCATCTATTCCCCATGGGACTTGGCCAGGAGAAGGGACGCTCCAATTTAGAATTGGTTGAGGAGGAAGGTAACCGTCACGAACCGCATCATTGAGAGATGTTTCGGTGACCTTGATGTTACCTAAATCCCGAACGCCAAAAGGAGCCGATCGCGAGGAATGGAGGAAGAGGATGCGAGATTGGCGTAAGATTTCTTTTTGCCCATCTTGGGAAGATTAAAGAAGAAAATCTAAGATTAGATTATGCGGAAGAGGAAAGCGAAGAACAAGGGCAAATGGCGGGCGCGTATGAGCTTTCGAGAATGGGTTTGACCTAGGTCGACCTTTCGCTTCCTTTTATAGACACCGGGATGGGCCCGGGGCTGAAAAGTTATCGGGCTATTTTGCAAGGCCCGATGGATTTAGCATTAAATGACTTATGTCGTAAGTATGTAATTATGACCTAACGGTCATAAGGATATTAAAGATCTGTTATTTGCGTTAATTATGATCTAACGGTCATAAGGATAAGCCATCGCATTTTTGTGAATAAAAAGCGGTCCGAAATATGAAGATTTTCATACTGGAGTTAAAGTAATGTTGAATTTTATGATTTAGCGGTATGAAAGAATTAGACTTTGTCTAATTCAGTAATAATGGATGCCTTAGGCTGTGGGTGTTAATCATCCGACTGATCATAGGCCTTGGAGACTCGAGTCGATGTGAGAATACGGGAAATAAACTGGTCCGATCAACCAGAAATTTTGGTTAAATGTGATATGACCGGTTAGACCGGTCTCGATAAATGTGTTCTTGGCAGAAATTGCTAAAAAGTAATAAAGCATAGTCTCTCCAGAAAGACTCTTGCATTATTTGCGATTCTCAAATGATACAAGAGTCGGGGCTATACCTAATTAGGTGCACCTGATTGGTGCACCATACCTCGAGAGCGGTCCGTAATGATCGCGGGAGTTGAAAAATAATGGAAAATTCAATGGCGCAGTCTCTAAAGGAAATAATGAAGAATCAACTAGTGGACTCTTGCATTATTTGAAAGGAGTTCAAATGATCCAAGAGTCGGAGGCTATACCCAATTGGGTGCACCTAGTCGGTGCACCGGAAGAAGAATATGCAATGATTACCTAATTAGGTGATATGAAGCGAGAGAAAAAACACCAATTTTTTGGGCTTTTTAAAAGCGCTTTGGAGAAAGAAGAAGGATTGCAGCAGATTAGAGTTCATTTTAATTTTACCATGGAATCAAGATCAACATGCGGAAGACTGGTCGGTCTTATTCAAGGTTAAATCAAAAATTACTCGGGGGCTGTTGTCGTATACTTGCCTTATGGATATACGAGATGATAAAGGAATGGATACGCGGAGACATGGTAACAAATTAATAAAGATAAAGATGATGAAAATAGTCAACGGATCGGTCCCGACCGGCGTACAATGACTTGAGGAGCAAGTTAAGGAGTAATTTGTAGTCTGTTAGGACTTTGAATTAATAAAGAAAGATAGAGATATAATTCCCATATATGTAATTCATGTAATCGAATAGGTCTCTACATGTAACCCTAGCTTCCCCGGATATATAAGGCGGAGCAGGGACCCCCGAAAACTCTCCGAGATCTTGCAATTAGCAATCCGCTAAAGGCAATACATAACATACAGGACGTAGGGTATTACTCTCAATTCGAGGGGCCTGAACCTGTCTAAAATCTCGTGTTCCTGTGTGTTTCTTGTGTTGCACCATCGAATTCCACACTCGTGAGGGACCGGGTAGTACTAGTGCCGAGTTTAAGACTCGACATCGTCTACAGCAAGCGAACGACTACTTCCGCTACATCCTCTTCGTCAAGAGAACAACTAATTTCAGATGGTTGTCCCACATGGAGATGGTGTGCTAAACGCAATTCCTCTCACTGCTCCAACTCCGTATTTTCTCACATCTTTCCTCGTGTTCCTTTTGTTCTCAATTAATAAAGAAGATATGATGATGTCTTTGCTAGTTTCTTTTGATCGATACATACCTCTAGTCATGCATATATTTTATGTCACTATTTTTTGGATTAAATATAGTAGAATATTGCCTCTAATTCCAACAATCCAAAAATCTTATATGTATAGGAAATTTTCTACTACTGGTTTTGTTGCTGCGTTGAAACCCAACGTGTTCGATGGTGTGAACTACAAACGTTGGAGAGTAAGGTGCTTTGGCTCACCACCATGAATGTTTTTCAAGTGGCACAAGGGAAGCTCGAAGGAGAGCTTAGTCCTGAGGAGGACAAAGCTTTCGAGGCTACCGATAATCTATTCCGAGGTGTCATGATAAGCGTGATTGGTGATAATCTTGTGGGTGCCTACATGCATTACTTCACCGCCGGAGAATTATGGGATGCACTTGAGGCCAAGTATGGAGTCCGCGATACGGAAAACGAGTTGTATGTTATCGAGCTTTATCATTACTACAAGGTGGTAGATGATCGCTCGGTGGTGGGGCAAGCTCATGAGATACTTTCTCTCGGAAAAGCACTTGAGAATTTGACGTGTGTGCTGCTGGATAAGTTTTTGGCCAGCGGTATCATTACCACAATCCTCAAAAATAATAAACAAGAATTCACAATTGTGGATTTGATTGGTACTCTTGATGTGGAGGAAAAGGCGAGAGCAAAGGATAAACGTGGGAAAGGCTAGGAAGCGGAGACTTCTAATGCAAATATGGTGCAAAAGAAGAATTCTCAATTCTATAAGAAAAAGAATTTTCAAAAAGACAAGTTTGAAGGCAAGAACAAGGCCGCTCAAACAACCAACTTCAAGAAGAAGAAGGGGAAAGGAAACTGCTATGTCTGCGGTGGTACGGACCATTGGGCTCATGGACTGGAAGGACCGTAAGGACAAGCAACGGCACAAATCTAACAACAAGTCTCTTAATGTTGTTATGGGTGACACCGAGATGGGAACAAGCGGGTATAGTAATCTAAGCTGTTCTTTCGGTTTGTCATTTACCTAATTGGTGCATTGACATGGGAGCCAATATACATGTGTGTGCTCATATTTCCTTATTTTCTTCTTACCAGGTCACAAGGACTTCCTCCGTGTTGATGGGAAATGGCTCGCATGCTTCTGTTTGTGGTGTTGGTACGGTCAATCCGAAACTCACTTCGGAAAAGATCGTGCAACCGAAGAGCGTGCATCATGTTCCCTCAATAAATAAAAACCTTATGAGCAGATCTCTACTATGACCGGACATGATGTGTGAGGTGGGAGAGCCACATCCCAAAGATCTTCTTGATTCTAGACATCATGTGTCGAGGTGGGAGAGCCATGCCTACTAGGAGCACTAGAGGAGGGTCCGGCTCCCGTAGAAGATGAGGGAGGATGACGAGCTGCATGAGACCAAATGAGCTTGGGATGGTATGGAAGATGCTTGTATTCCTTTTCAAAGACCAACCCCGTCTCCTTCTCAATCCTAGCCACGAGCTAAGGTGCATAAGGTAGGGTGCGACGAGTAGCATAAGATGCACGGTGCATCTCCTCAATGATAAAACCCAACACATCAAATCCAGGGGAGTCGGGTGCAAAGCGAGCAAGAACATTACGAGAGTAGGAGGCAATGGTAGTAGCATACCCATCCTTTGGAGCAATGTTGTGACGGAGAATGCGGTTCATGAGCCTCGTAGAGATGGTTTTAAGTTGGTGTTCGAGTCCAATAAAGTTGTATTGTCAAAGTATGGAACTTTTATTCGTAAAGGCTATGAGTGTGGAGGCTTGTTCCGCCTAACTTTATCTAATGCATGTCTTTGTCATGTTAATTTTGGTTGTATGACGCGAGTTAGCAAATTTGAATTTAATCCCAAAAATTCCAATTATCAAAGGCTCAAAATGTTAAGTGTGCATGCAATCAAAGCAACCTCACAAACCTCACAAGATTGCTCGAGCAAGACACTTGGCACCGTTAGAACTTGTTCATATGAATTTGAGTGAGATGAATGGCATATTGACTAGAGGAGAAAATATATACTTTATGACGTTGATCGATGATTTCACTTGCTATTGCTATCTCGTATCTCCTTAAAACCAAAAATGAAGCATTGCACTATTTTAAAATCTATAAAGTTGAGGTTGAAAAACAACTTGAGAGAAAGATCAGACGTGTTAGGTTTGATCGCGGTGGTGCATATTTTTCAAATGAGTTTAGACTCATTCCGTGAAGAAGATGGCATCATTCATGAGAGAACGCCTCCGTACTCACCCGAGTCAAATGGTGTGGCTGAAAGGAAGAACCGTACCTAACCGAGATGGTTAATGCCATGTTAGGAACTTTGGGCCTTGCCTAGGAATGATGGCGTGAGGCTATATTGACTACCTATCATGTTCTAAATCGTGTTCCTATAAAGAAAAAAGAAAAAAGACTCGCATTTGAGGAATGGGAGAACAAAAGACTCACACTCTCTTACTTGCCCACTTGGGGCTGCCTAGCAAAGGATAAGTGTACCTATTACCAAAAAGCACAAACTTGGACCTAAAATAGTGGATTGTGTGCTTCTTGGGTACGCTTTCCATATTGTTTGTTATAGATTTTTGATAGTATCCGAGATACCCGATGTATGGTGATACAATCATGGAATCTAGAGATGTCACTTTCTTTGAGGATATTTTTCCAATGAAGAAAACACGTGAAATGCTAAGTTATGAATCATTCCAAATTCCGGAACCTACCATTTCGACGGAACGTGTCGAACATCATGAGGAGGAACATAATAACATATCTCAAAAGAGCAAGAGACAAAGGATTCCTAAATCCTTTGGTGATAATTTTATTGTGTACCTCGTAGATGATACTCCCAAAACCATTGAAGAGGCTTATACATCTCATGACGCTGACTATTGGAAGGACGCGATGCATAATGAGATGGATTCCATAATGTCCGATGGAACTTGGGAAGTTGTTGATCGTTCGTACGGGTGCAAACCCGTACGATGCAAGTGGGTGTCTAAAAAGAAGCTGAGGGCTGATGGTACAATTGAGAAGTACAAGGCAAGGCTTGTGGCCTAGGGTTACATCTAGAAAGAAGGAGAATATTTCTTTGACACTTACTCACCTGTTGTCCGATTGACCACGATTCGAGGACTACTATCATTGATTGTCTCAAAATGTCTTCTCGTTCATCGGATGGAAGTTAAGACAGCTTTCCTTAATGGAGAGCTGGATGAAGAAATTTACATGGAACAGCCAAATGGATATATATATATAGGGAAAGGTCAAGAAGGCAAAGTGTGTAAATTGTTGAAATCCTTATATGGCCTCAAGGAAGCACCTAAGCAATGGCATGGAAAGTTTGATAGAACTTTAACCTCAGCTAGCTTTGTTGTGAACGAAGTCTGTAACAACCCTAATAAATAAAGTGCATCTCATGTCATTCATCATCATGTCATCATATTGCATTTGTGAAACTATTTAATTTTGTGTTAAGAATACACATAAAATATCAATTTAACCTAAGTTAAATTAAGTCCTTAAAAAGAATTTAAATAAAAGTAAATTATGGTGTTTAACATTTTCTCGTTGGTCAAACATAATGATAAAAGATTTATAAAGTTTCTCCGAAATTATTTTCTTTTGTCAAAATGTCTACAAGAAATAATAAAACCTTTCCTTTTTAATTTAAACATGAATTTTTAATCTAGAAATATTTGGAATTGGAACCTCGACCTAAAAAGAAAAGTGCTTGAAATGTTTGTATTAACAACCCTGAAATTTCTTGAATTTATCCGAGCATTAGAAATGTCTTTTTCAATTAAACCGAAGCCGGAGGGGTTTTGTGTAAAATGATCGCGTCGGGCCCACAGGCCGGTCTCTTCTTCCTCTCTCTCTCTCCCGAGCACCGCCGTGCCGCACCGCGAGGCCACCCTCCGGCCGCGCGTCCGGCCTCCCAGCGTGCCACGCACCACCTCGCCTCCCACGCAGCTGCCTACTTGCCTCCCTCTAGTATGAGTAAAGCACATGAGCTCTCTTTTTTTCTCTCCCGTTTGGCCGCAGAGCACCACGGCCGCCGTTGCTTCTCTGCTCCCTTGCCGGCAAGCCACCTCCGGCCATCCCAATCCAAACCAACGCCACCGGGGCCGCCGCAACACTCCACCGCACCTCCCCATCCTATTCGGTCGAGCCAAACTTACCTAGCACGCGAGATCGACGCAGTTTTCTTCCCGGAGGTCACCACCATCGGCCGTCACCATTTTCTCAATTGCTCCTTCTCCGGTGCGTCTCTTTCTACGATTCTTGATCCCAGCGGTTCCTAACTCACTCCTCTTTCTCCGTGGTAATCGGTACGATGTCTCGTGTCCGGGTCTAGCCGAATTTCGTTGCCTTCTCCAAGCTCGGACCGCCGGCGGCTCCGCCTCGCCGATGAAGTCCACCCTCCGGCCATCTCAAAGGTAAATCGTCGCCGTGCCGTTGTTGCTCGTACTCTGTAGATGCTCATGGTAGTTTTTTCCCCAATTTTTGTTGACCACGGTGACTCCGGGCCTTGTCGAAGCTTCACCCAAGCCGTCACTCATCGCCGGTGCCTCTCCGGCCATCCTCCGATGCCGGCGACCCCACCAATCGGTTCCCCATGTCGAGAGGATCGTGTAGGAGTATTTCCGTCGAGTTTGGTCGCCGTCCGGACAACTCCGGCAAACCGCCGCCGTCTCCGGCCACCGCGGCCATGGCCGCTGCGCTCGTCGTCTAGGCCGCGCGCCGGCTGGTGGGCTCGAGTGGACGCTGGGCCGCCACGGCACCGGATGGGCCTGGCCACTTTTGGCCCAGTGGCTCATTAAATATTTTCACCAATTTATTCATTTTTAGGATTTAGTTGAACTTCAAATATTCATAGAATATTCATGCAAAATCAGAAAAATGCCAAACAAAGTTCATTAGATTCATAAAAATATTTCCTATTTGATTATGTGTTCAAATGCCTATTTTGAGAAATTATAATTTCATAGTTTAATTAATTACTTTCCTTTGATTAAGATAATTTATTATTTTATGCTAATTACTATTTAATTTTGAGAAATGAATTTCTTTAAATAATAGAGATACTGCAGACGAAAGTTTTTGTTAATTTTATTGTCCAAAATTAAGCATAAACGTCGTCATTTCATGTGCTTGTATTTTATCATTTCATGCGAAGGCACATTCATCATTTTATGTCATCGCATGTTAACATTTCATGTCGCTCATAGTATAGACTTAAGCTACTAATCGCCAATCGTCGATGCATCTGTCACAAGTCATACCTTGCATGATCATGCATGCATGTTAGTGACTCGCGATGTATCGTTAATTGTTGTAGCACGCGAGGTCATCCGACGAAGAAGAGGATCCCGAAGAGGTGATCATGGAAGTCCACTACATCAAAGACCACGGATTGTGAAGTCGTTTGACAAGCCGCCGAGGTGAATCAAGAAGGGAGATCATCGAGCGCTAACGCCGCACCGAACGAACCTAACTATGCTACGGTTAAAGGCAAGCCCGGTGCATCCCACCTATGATTTTAAAGTCTTTTCTTTTATCACGGTTAATGAGTCATGATTGTGCACTAAGTTATAGGAGTTGCTTGACACCCTGGATGCATGAGTAGGACTCCTATGAGATGTTACCCTTATACTTGGTTTGAAGAGCTCGATAGCTGATATGCTTAAGTCATAGGGAATCGGTAGAAGTCGAGTGGTGGCATATGCTACTCGCGAGATATAGGGTAATGACATGATCAATGATGCTAAGAGGAATGATAAGAGAAAGTTGAAAGTGGAAGTGAAGATGGTGATAAAGCCGAGACCGGACGGGCCTCATAGGAGAAAGGGCAAAGACGAGGTCTTGCAAGGTGGTAGCCCCGTCCGAGTCGATCAAGGACCGTACCGTTGTCGGCTTAGTTGAACAAGTTTGAATGTATCGTACTACATGCTGGTGTAATGGGCCCGATAAGCTGATGTACCCTACCGCCTCGGAGATGTAGCGTAGCCAACTCTCTTTTGTTGGTCTGTTAGTGAGATTGGAGTCTCACGGGAGGGAAATGGGTCGCCCACGAATGAACTCGTGGGGTCGCCATGTTCCCGGGGAGCTTGGAAATGGCTCGTCTTCCGTCGGGTGCTAGCGGGAAAAGTTGTCGTATACGACCGAGTGTGGTGCGTATACGTCATGTAGTTGGGTTTTGCGAGCTGGTATAAAATCGATTCGAATCGCTGTCCCTCGCAGTAATGAGTACCGCTTGTTTAGCTCGTCGTATTGTAGTAATCAACGAAAGATGAAGAAGAAAGATGAAAAGAGCTGTTGGTCGGAATTAATCTTTGCTTGAAAACTTGATTGCAGTAGTTGTAGGCTGCAAACATTGGTTGCTAATAAACTTATTTGTGAGCTAAAACTTGAAAGTAAGGATCAACCATTAGTGTTGTTTTTCGCAAGAGAGTCAACTCCACAGCCAAAAAGCCTCTGCATACTAGGCGTCGGCGTTAGCGTGCTCGTTGACGGATCGGTCTTGCTGAGTATTAGAATACTCGGGGTTTGTTCGTTATGTTTTCGGGACCCGAGTCGTACGGTAGCTTCCCGGAAGAGGAGCGAGTGCCTCGAGGGTGGTTCCCTCCAATGGGAACGGATCCCGACGCCGTGAAGGAGAAGGACCGTGGTGTACGACGGGCTCGAGTACATCACGTTAGTCGTTTTAATAGTCTTTTGCTGTAAAAAGAATAAGTTTTCGCTGCAAGGACTCGTAGTGTTCTAAACTTCAGTAATGTTTATGCTTCCGTTGTATGATGTTTATATTTTGAAAACCTGGTTGTATTATACCATAATGTATATATTCGGCTTGTATGAAATGATGAACTGTTGTAACTCGCTTCGTCGAGTGTCCCCCTGTACCGACTCCGGGTGTCCCGGAAGGGATGTCACGAAGCGAGATAAATGTGTATACTATCGCTATGGTGGGGGCGAGTGAGTTATCTTGTGTTTGTATGCTGATGACATACTAATTTTTGGGACTAATCTCAACATGATCAACGAAGTTAAGGAGTTCTTGTGCTAAAATAGTGAGATGAAAGATCTTAGACTAGCCGATGTTGGTGTACTAAGCAGCGCGGATGATGCTCACTTAGCACACCGAACAAAGAACTGAAGTATGCGAGGTAGCAAAGAATGAAATTGCAAGATAACAACTCTAGGATAAGCAAAATTAACTTGCCGATTACATGTGTGTTTACGGGTGACTCTTGGGCTCCTTTATAGTCCTAGGGAGCCTCAACTTTACAAGACCGTTCTACCCCGGCCGCGGCCTTGATTCTGCCGAGAGGCGGTAACTTTCGAGGGCAATCCGGGAAACCAGCTAAGCACGCACTTGCGGCTTAGCTCGGCATTGGCTGGAAGGTGACGCGGCGTGGTGCTTCGCTTGGGCACCTATCCTTCGCTTGGGTGTCCCTTCGCCCAACCCGCCGGTCACTCCGTCGGTCGTGGGCTTTTCTCGGGGCCCGTCCCTTCTTCGGGCGCTCCTCTGCTTCATCCTCGAGAGCTTCTCCCCGGGTCGTCACCTTCGCTCCTGGTGCTTCGTCTCGCCTCGTCAACCTGCGAGTTCACTTGGGGGTCTAGAGTTAGTCACGGGAAATAAACATGGGTTGTTTGGCGTTTGCTCTGTGTGGGGCCCGCTTCACGCCGGGCCCCCAACCCCAACGATAGCCCCTCGAGGGACAAGCTCCTTTCGTGCATGGATTGAGCATAGTCGAAACTTTGCCTCAAGCGCACGAGGCAAGCGTGGGGAAACGCCACTCCATGCTCTTTTTGCTTGTTTTATTTGCTTTGACTGGTTGCTAGCTCTTGCATTTTGTGTTCGACGCACGAGCCCTAGGGCAAGTGCGGGCCTAGAGTTCCATTATTTGTTTTGTTGGCCCATCTCGGAGTTCGCACTTAGGGATGGCCGTGACAAGTATCGATTTTTCCCCCATTCCTTAGGTTTTACCGTGGCCTATAAAAGCCCGGCCTCGTGTGAAAATTTTCTATCCCTCTTGCCGAAGCTCGTTTTTTAACCTAGCTCCCCTGCATTTTCCTTCGTGCTTGAGGGTTTTGTTTTCTTCGCTCCTTGCTTCTCGCTTGCTACTGCAACGCTTCAGGTTTGCTTCGCTGGCTTCTTTCTTAGCTTCGCTCCTTTCGGGCCCTTTTTTCCCGAATGTTTGTCGACATTGTTCAGGTCCGGTTCTTGGATGGCTCGTATCAAGAGAAAAGCTCAGCCTATTTCCGACTTCGTTCGGCGCAGCCGGTGCCCGATCCTAGCGCTTTGGGGCGTCTTCGCTCCGATGCTTCATCCATACGCACTAGCGAGCTCGAGGGTTGCTTGGAGAGCCAAGAATGCCTTGGCGATGTTGGTGCCATTGCCAGCGGGCTCGGGTCTTCCTGTGTTGATGACAATTGTGACGTTCGGGATGTGATCGTGGATATTGAGGGTTCAAGCATGGGGACTGCCGCGGAGGCCTCCGACGCTGCACCGAGTGGGGCAGAGCCTCGGTTCGCTTCCTATCAGCTGATCGATCCGAGGAAACGATGTTTGCCCTCCCGATCGAAGAAGGCTCTGAATCCACGAACCTTCGCCATTAAGCGCTCGACTATGTCGGAAGAAGATGCGAAGTCTTGGTTGAGGAGTGATATATTTCCGAGTATCGGATGTTGGGCGAAGACACGAAGCTCCTTCCTGATGAAGAAGAGGCCGTTGGTTTCTTCCCGTGGCTTCGCGTCTCGTTGACCCGAGCCCGGTTGCCGATCCGGAGTTCAAAAGTCAAGGTTGTATTGTTAACGAAGGTGTGTATCGCAACGCTTAGTTTTGCTCAAGCGGTCGTGATCTTGTCGAGGAGTTCCACGCTGCTGACGTTCGGCCCTTGTTTAAAGATTTTTCAATCCCGCAAAGCAAACTTGTCCTGACTACCTTCGACGTCGAAGGGATTTCAGGATCGGTCATGTGTCCCTTGGTGGATCTGAAAATTAAAAAGAGAAGTAGGAAAAAGATCGAACGGTTCGTCTGCCGCATTGAGGATGACAATTCATATTACTGTGGCAGTTACTCGGTCGCCGAGCATAAACAGGTACTGGAGCGAACGGCAACTCACGACCATTTCAATCGTATACTCCATCACTCTAGCATTCTGTATCTCCAGCGCAAAGTCGTTGGAGAAGTTGATACTCGAACAAAAAATGAAAGTATCAGGCGACGCGGCTAAGCGTTTGCCTAGGAAGACTACCGTGTGGTGCAGCGTTGGTGGCCCGTCTTGGCGCGAGGCCGCGCAGCGCAGTCGCTCCGCATGGCTGTTGCGGGGCCGTGTTTGGTGATGATGCCAGACATTTTGGCCGAAGCTCCCGCGCCTACCAGGGAAGGTGTGCGCAAACTTGACTCAAAAGCAAAGCCTAGGGTTGTCACTGCCGATTCGGGTAAGTTGTTTTGCTCTTTTTTTGTTTTTCTATGTTTTGGCTTCACTGCTCGCGTTGACTTGGTACTGCGGTTTTCGTCTGCAGCTCCCTACTCAGCTTCTGCGGCCGCCACGATGAAACTTGCGTCCTCGCCTCCTCGTCCGCGTGAGATTGCTTTGTCCAAGCTTGTGGATTCTGCCTTGGTGGCTGAACTGCAGCTTTTCCTTCGGGGGAGGAGGCTGCTAGTGTTCTTGCGGGGTGCGAGATGCATTCGGCCCAGCTTGCGAAGGACTTGGCCATGAGAGAAGATGAAAACTTCTATCTCTCGGGGCGAAGTCAAATGCCTCACGGAGTCCGTGGCTGATGAGAAATGGGTCGCGGCTGTCGCGAGGAATAAGGTGACTACCGCGAAGGTGGAGTTGGAGCCTCCGAGGATAGAAAATCGAGGTCTGTCCGCCTCCTTGAGGGATCAGCGCGAAGTGTTCATTCGACAAAGTGATCGCATAAGCTCTGCTTTCGTCACATCATTGACTGGCATTGGGGCTTACGTGCCTCCCTTCAACTCTGCCTCGCACGCGGACCCGGAGACAGCGTTCCTTGATTGGCTCGAGGTGCAACATCCGACGGTGCCTGAGGTGATGGAGAAAAGAAGTAGGTATGCTTCGCTCTACTCTGCGGAGGCTGCCCTGAATTTGCTCAAGCACAAGGGGTGCCCACATGTCTAGGCGCTGGCCGATCGCGACGACACAGCGGTTGGGCTTGACTCCCGAATGAATTCGAGCGATGCTGCAAGGCTGGCCATGAGGCGGATCACTTTAGAGTACTGGTTCTGCCACGGCTATGAAGATGCGCATGTCCAGGCCTACACAGGTGTTGAGAAGGTACCCGTTCGGCGCGCCTTTGGTTCAGCTCGTCCTTGTCTTCTCTTTTCAGTTTTCTCACTCTCTCTCCTTGCTGCCTTTTTTCAGTCCCTGGACGCGAGAGGCGAACATGGCTTTGCTCACTCAAATGAAGACACCGGCACCGGTGATGCGGAGTCCACGCGAAGCATCTGCTCGACTTCGCTTTTGGGCTCCGCTTTGAGCGGTGCGAACTGACCTAGTTTTCAGCTTTAGCTTTTCTTTCTATAGGCTTACATGTTACCTTAGACCCCAGCGGACGCTGGCATTTGTGCCAAACCTTGGCGAATTGGAAGTTAATGTCTTTTGTCTTCTTGCGTCGCGATTGTAGCTTCGCTGTCTTTTCACTATTTTGGATAAGAACGTCCTAACATTTTGCGATTGCTTTGTTTGCTTCCCGCGGTGTCCTGTGCCCTCATGACTTCTTTGTTGTCACAAGGCTTGTTGTTTCGTGTATATAAGCTGGCCGTTGGTCACCGGGTTCACTCGCACCTTTTGTATTGTGGTGGTTGCTTCACGGGCATGGATTGGGCATTTGTTCGCCATGTAGTCTCCGCTCTTGCGGAGCTGCCTCCTCCAGCGAGGAAGGTCCCTATTTTGTAAGGAAGTCGAGGTGCTTCACCCATCGACTTCTATGGGTCTGTCGCATGCTTTGCCAAGCGACTTCACTTTCACATGAAACACGCTGCACACGCCCTTGTCCCCCGGCTGTGACAGCTTCATGGAGCATGGCCGGTGTCTTTCACGTTGGTTGGTATCCTTGGCGTGTGGGGGATCGTCGTCCTCCGGCACTTCGCTCGGCTTCATGCGGGCAGCTCGCAGTGTTCCGGCATTTCTTGCCGTGTTCCGACGCTTTTTGCTCTTCTTCGGGCAGGAAGTCTGCAGCAGGGTGATGCGAGAGTACCGAGGATTGTTGCAGTGCTTGCTTCTTTCTTGCGCGGGTCGCGCAAAGGAGAAGCATTGCTAGATCCCTTTTGTTTTTGTTTTTTTTTTTTGTTTTCTAAGGAGCGACCTTCAGTCCACTTGTAAGATGGGTCTTGAATAAAGTGCGATATGTTTGGCTTGCGAGGTTTGCCTTGAACGGGAGGCATGAGCCCCTTTGCAGCTTTACGCTTCATTTTTTTAAATAAAATGCCACTCCCCGCCCACCGATCGTTTAGGGGCAAAGTGCGGTTTTTACTTCAAACAAGAATGTGAGCCCGTTTACGGCTTTACGCTTCATTTTATTTACATAAAACGCCACTCGTCACCCCCTCCTCCCCCCCCGCACCCCCGCTCGGTCGTTTAGGGGCGAACTGCGGTTTTTACTTCGAACAAGGATGTGAGGGCCTTTGGGCTTTACACTTTGTTTTGTTTAAATAAAACGCCACTCGACCCCCCCCTCAATCGTTTAGCGACGAAGTGCGGATTTTACTTCGAACGAAAACGTGAGCCCCTTTGCGGCTTTACGCTTTGTTTCATTGAAATGAAACGCCACCCCCCCCCACTTAGTCATTTAGGAGCGAAGTGCGGTTTTCTTCGAACGACAAATGCTTTGCGGCTTTACGCTTCATTTTATTGAAATGAAACGCCACTCCCCCCCCCACACACACACACTCGGTCGTTTAGGGGTGAAGTGCGGTTTGCTTCGAGCGACGAACGCGAGCTCCTTAGCGGCTTTACACCTCATTTTGTTTTGTCGCTCCGGGGTTTTTGTTTGTGCCCGACAGAGACGACATTTGGCCTATACTCCGCGGTATTTTGCTTTTGCTTGAAGGAGTAAATTCTTTGCGAGCAAACTCTCGGTGGTTCTTGTTTTGCCTAACGGAGAGAAGTTCTAGTCGGTATTCCGAGGTGTATTGCTTATGTCCAGCGGAGTACGACTATGGGGCGAGTGCTACCTCGCTGTCGAATGTTCGGACTTCCTTTGCTTTTGGAAGTCGTTTCGACTGTTTTTGCTTCGAATATTGGGGAAACGCAACTTTATATTGCTTATAGCTACTATTACACATGTCGTCTCGTTAAAAACCTCGTACCCTGGGTAGGGTATTCCCCTACGAGGAAAAGAGTACGGACTTTTGGCTTTTTGCAAGAAATGAAAACCTAAGTTTTCTCTAACTACTTCGCCAGCCCCTTGCTTATAACTTGCAGAGGCGCTGTTTTTCAAATTCTATTGAAATGTAGTACATGCGCAGGTTGTCCGCGTTCCAGAGTGCTGCAACTCTTCGTCGTCCATTGTTTTTAGCCTCGTATGATCCTGGGTTCCCTACTCCGGCGATGATGAAAGGTCCCTCCCATTTGGGCTCGAGCTTTCCCTTTGCCTCCGTTCTCCGGGTTCTAATGAGCACCGAGTCTCCTAAGTTGTATTTTTTGGCACCACCTTCTTGTCTCTCCATTTTCTAGTTTCCTCTTGGTACTTCTCTAAGTTTTGGGCTGCTTCTATCTCCATCAAGTCTTTTGATATTGCTTCGATGTGCTTGTCTTGCTCGGCTGTTGATCCGGCACTTTTGTTTTTTATTACGAGTGTCATGGCCTCTTCGCTGAATAGTAGGCGAAAAGGGGTGAAGCCCGTGGTCCGGGACTCGGCTTGTATTGTGCGACCGGACTATCGCTCTTAGTTCTTCAGCCCACTTGCCCTTCTTCTTGTTCAACAATAACTTTTTCATTGCTTTGAAGATTACCGAGTTTGCCTTTTCTACTCCTCCAATTGATTGTGGATGGTATACAGAGACGAAATCCATGAAGCTTTCCAGTGTGTTTTCTTTTATGTGAGAATGGTCTATCCACCTCTTTGCTTGTAATCCGGACCATGTATCCCCTAGTTGTATCCCTTTGAGGAATAAATAAAGGTTGTTGTACTGGATTTGTATCGTCGATGTGTGTACCAACTACTGTTCCAGAGATTGGTACGTATGCGAGTGTAGTCCCCGAAGTGGTGCGTCACAGGAGACAACAAAGGAGGCATGTCAACACCCTAAAGTGTTGGCAATGCAAATCTCCGCACACTATGGATGGGTATTTACTAATAGGATTGGTCCTAACTGTATCTTGTCATCTGAATGATACTATGGTGTATGGGTGGTTCTTATTTTATAAGTGGGTTGCGGGTGTGCTACGGAAATGTCTTAAACGGCCATACCCTTGAGTGAGGTAAAGGTTGGGTACTCTTTTCACGCATTGTGTAAAAAAAGGTGGTGTGTATTCTAATATCTAGCCCTAACTTCTAGTGTAGCAAAGACTAGAACCACTATTATCTAAAAAAGGAAAGTGCATTCACTCACTTCTAGGGAAAAACGAAAGAGCATTCACTCACTTCTAGGGACTAGTATATTGCCCGTGCTAACGCTACGGTATATTTAACAATAAAAATAGACAGGCCAAATGCAATTCAAGGGACACCAAAACTACAGCCAAAAACAAATTTGGGGGTAGTGGCATACCTTCGTTCTTCTTGACCTATCCCATTACTATATATCTTCTTATACTTTCTATGGACATATGGAGTGACGTCCATCCTCCATCCTATATTTAGGGAAAATGTTATAAAACAAAATCAGAGGCCCCTAAAAATGGTTAACGTGAGATATATACCCATTCAACTCACATTGTCAGCAATATCAACATCAACCCTATGTGTTTGAGCAGCAATTTCATGATTTATAGTGGCCAACTTGAACCCCATAATGTAATGTTGCGGATCTATCCAACACAACAGCAAACTTAATTCAAGAGCCAAGTTGTGGAACATCACTGAATTAGAATGTTCTAGTATCTAAGGATAGTTGAGCAGCATGGCTCTTCGAGAAAAATAAGAAAAACATGCAACTTTTATCAGGAGCAGTTTCCGTATTAAGGAAGCAACAAAAAAAAATCAATGTCACGGTTCAACTAACCATGAAACATGACATAGTGAATTAACTCGATTATGATAGTATTTTAACATGCACAACTGATAGAGTGTCATTTTCTTCTAAACATTTTCATTTTGGCATTGAGTAGCTAGATTAGTACGCTTCCAGCCTGCAGTTGCATTGTACAATATTTTCCATCAAGGAATTAAGCTATGAGTGTGCAGTAACATTAACTTTTATGCTCTTCCTCCACTATAAGAAACTACATTATGGTCAATGACTTATCAAGGAGAATTGTACGATCCTACCCTAGTTTCTATATACATACATCTGAATCAATTTTTAATGTGTGAATCAGTTTCTGAGCTACTAAAATTTTGAAGAACTGGAATTAGTATAGGACTATAATGAGACCACTGATGTGTTTCTACCAGAATGATTGATCGATCAAAAGAGCAAGTAGATCGGGAAGGCTATGTTCTAGTGATTAAACAACTAAACAAAAAGGCCATGGACTCCTTTATTAGTCTGTTAGAACGAACCAATCAATTAGTGAAGTGTTGTGCTACTCTGTATATTGATGTCAACCAATTGCAGCATTAGAGAGATCAACTACACGCAAGGATCAGACCTGCACCATCAATGATTGCAAAGTGTGAGATTTATGGCTCATAAAAATCAGAATCTGTCAGGCAAATGGATGAAATATTGAAAATAGAAAAAATAATTTAGAACCGAGCCGATAACAGATAACCGTGACTGTCTCTCGCCCCCACAAACAAGAGTGCTAAAGAGATGATTAATACTGTGAGCGGAGAATTGATTAATCGGTGCCAGAACATATACTTACTCGCATCTTGTGGAAAAAGGATTGTTTGGAAGAGGCAGAGTGAGATTTAAGTACGTAGTCCTTATCTGTCATAGTTTGCTTCGGGCCAAATCAATGGCAGAAGACGAGATCCCCACAAGGGCGCACTCGTTCACCTGCCGAAGACTCCGCACCGATCTGTGGAATCTCAACCTTCAAATGGCCTTTAGAATTGCCGCCACCATACTTTGTGTCAAGGTCGAGGGCGGTGGAGGAAGTGATGCCGGTGGTGCGGCACGGGCCGAGGGAGGAGAGGACGGCGGTGCCTCCGACATCTATCAACTTCCCTAAACCAACCGTGTGCCGCCGTTGTTGCAGCCTTCCTCGTCCTCAACCCCCGGCCCGCGCTCGAATCACGCACGCTAAGCCACACCAACCGTGGCCACCTCCGGCGGCGGTGACCAGCGGCCTTCTCTCCATAGGTCGGCGGCGAGGCAAACTTCCTGGTCGGGCGACGGTTGACGTTTGCTTTTTTCGATCAAAAGGTGCGATGGGTTGAGGGTACGGTGGAATAGATGCGAAGGAAGTGAATTGGCGTGGGCTGATCCGATCTTTTTTAGCCGTCCGTTTTAACGTAGCTTATTATTGGCCCTTAGATATGTAACACTCGTGACTCGTGAATTTAAGGGGTGGAGATAGTGTGGCAATATAAATGTGATATCAAATTGTTACTCTTGGCATTATGGTGATGAGATATACATTGGTTAGGACTTGTTCATGAGTTTCCATTGAAGTCCCTCTACATTGCTTAGGACATGTTTTTTTGTCTGGTCTAATGAAAGTAACTACATTCCTAAGTCTAGGAAGTTTTAATATTAAAAATGGACAAAATTCTGTTTTTCTTTTTTTTAGGAAACGTGGCTAGAAATTTCTACCTTGAAGAATCAATATCCGTCTTTATACAACATTGCTAGGAGGAAAAGTGCAACAATCACTTTCATATTTGGTACGGTGCCACTTAATATTTCTTTCAAGTGTACCATAAGGGATGAGAAATTATTTTTGCGGTACCATCTTGTGTCACGCATTGCTTGTTCAATTGAATGAGAATCATGATACGTTTAGGCCCTGTTTGGCATGGAGGAATTGTAAAGGAATTTCAAAGGGAAATCATTCCTATGGAATGTTTCCTCTATTTGTTGTTTGGAACACAGGAAACATGAGTTCATTTCCTTAGGAATGGTATCCTTTCCTTCACAAAATCGAGGAATCAAAAACTCCACTCAAAGCTCTTGGAAATTTTCCTATGTGTGAAGATGAAGCTACAACACTTCTCTAATCATTTATCTCTAATCATTTAATCTTTATTTTACAATAATGTATTTTCGATCATAACAATAGGGTATTAGCGCAAGTATATGTCCTTCTAATTTATTTATTTTTACTCACGAATTTTAAATATACCCTGATTGTTTTTCTATGCATTGAATAGTAATGATATATAAGTCCTAAAGATTTTATTTAGTTACAGTTATATTTTTGTTCCAGTGTTTCTATTCCTTCATTCCAAACACCTAAATTTCTCCATTCCTATGTTTTGAATCTTGCTAAAGCAGGCTTATTTACTGTGCAATCAATATATAGAGCTTTATTAAATAATGGTGATGTTATACACAACATAAGGTTTTTGGGAATTAAGAGTGCCCTTAAAATTAAGATATTTTTTTGGTATTTACTTAAAGGGGTTGCTCTCACTAAGGATAATTGAGCATATCGCAGTTTGAATGGTGGTGAGAAATGCTCTTTCTGTGGTAATGAAAAAATTATTAAACTCTTTTTTATCAATTGTCACTTTGCTAAATTTCTGGATGGTTCACCTCATAGCATTACTCACATGTTTTCTTGGTTGTATGGGATGAGCTCCAAAGAACAAAGATAATTGTAGGTGGGTGCATGAGTATTTTATTGGGCTATCTGGCTTAGTAGAAAAATGACATTGTTGTTGATAAATCTCCTATGAAAACCTATATACAGGTATTATATAGAGGGGCACATTATAAAGGTATTAGAAAGATCTGGCGCACCTCCAGAAGAAGGATGAAGCTATCAAGAAGTAATAAAAGAGATATGTCGATGTCTTGATGTGTTGGCAATGCAAATATTTACACACTATTGATGGAGATTTACAAATAGGATTATTGGTCCCTGATTGTCTCTGTAATCCCAATGATTTGGTGGTGTGTGTTATTCAAATTGTATGGTCCTTGAAGACAAATGTGCTGCAATATTGTAATAAATGGTCATATCCTCGTTAAGAGGTAAAAAATTGGGTAACGTTTTCCCATTATCAAAGAAAAGTAGTTGTTTTGATTGCTTGTATGGTCTGTACCATTGCTAGGTAGATTGCTTGTTTAATTGTTCTTACTCGTCATTAGCATGGTTAGGATCTTGGCTTTACTAGAATTGTGTAGGATTTTATTTTTATTTAGCAGAGGTTGTTAAGGTAATCAAGCAAAGAAGCATTGTTCATGAATGCGTTCAAAAAGTCAGAGTTTTGAGATATATAGCTTTTAAGACCATTGATGTAGCTTTGTGGAATTCAGTTTATTTATAGTTTAGGATGTAGAATACAGTATACATAATTTGTCTTATTTGTAGGTATGGAAGCAGGATGCGTTCTGACAAACAAATGGTCGACACGTTGCGGGAGTACTACACCGAGTGAGGTTCAACAAGCTATGTAGACAAAAGTCAGAAATCTCCGCAAAGTCATCTCCTTCTCCATCTATATATATTCATGTAGTAGATACTAGTTGTCACAATATACCTAATTTAAGTCAGCTCTAGGCGGTTCTCCGTCGCATTAGTCCTGCGAGCAACTGCATTGAATTGTCATCCATCTAAAGGAGCTGCCAGCCAAGAGCATGAAGTACCCAAAAGGACTATAGAGCCATCAACAATCCAGAATTGTTTTCAGTGGTCCAAGTTTTATGCATGGTCGATAGATGGGATCAGATCATGGTGGCACTTGAAGCTTCTATGCTAATGGTATTTGTGTTTTTTGTTTTATTAGCACTTGTATTTGTAATGTCAAGGATGTTCGATGTGTTGCCTCACTTTACTCAGTTGGCTCAATTTACTCCCTTATACAATTTTCTTATTTTTATTTCTTTTTGTACGATTAGAATTTGAAGCTCAACTTTTGCATGATGATATATAGTATCATTTTCTATATAAAAGAAAATATATTATATTTTTTCTTAAGTATTTCGTATACAATTCTAGAACTATATACTTAAAATGATATTTGATGCTATTAAACTATAAAAGCTACATTTAAAATATATATTATACTTTAACGTAAGATTTAATGAAAACTATCATTGTGCAAAATTTGAGCACTAAACTTAGCTCATGTAAAGAGAAATAAAAAAGAGAAATTACATAAGGAAGTAAACTATATAATTGTTTGAGGGAACAAAGTGAGCAAAAATTTTGTTCGAGGTGTAATTTGGACAAAGTGGATTGTTCGGGGGAGTAAAATGGACTTTTTCTACTATACTCAAAATTTAAATTTGTGGTAATATATCCAAATTTTTCCTTAAAAATAGCAAAAAAAACTTCAAATTCTGTTACATATACATTCATGTCAAAAGTGATGGTAAAATCACAAAAGGGCAACTTGGTCTTTTCCTCGCCACTTAACACCGTCAAAGGGTATGTAACAGCCTTATGGTACAATCTTTGCTCAGTTCAAAAAAGTGATGGTAAAAACGCAAAAACACGGATTCGTGGATAAATCACAATGGCACAACAAAATGATGGTAAAAACGCAATTGCCCCATATATATATATACCTTATGTCTCATGATTGTTACTTCATTCCATTACTGGAAAACCATTTGTGATCAACACCTATCTATCACATCTTGAGTAGAAGCCTGCATTTGTTTTCAAAAACACATAAGAAAACAAGTAGTTTATTTGTAGTCCTGCTAAACAAATAAGAAAACAAATGTGTGAACTCTGTATGAATAGTTGAGTTACATGTAGCTTATCTTTCTATCCCTTGTTATATATTCAGTGTATTACACAGTTGCTAACACACTGCAAGATAAGTCAATTTTGAAAGCGAGAGCAAAGCACCTGCATGTTGTTGGTGGCCACACATGGAGCTTCACAGGGCCTCACGGCCTGAGTGTTTCATAGATCAGATGGTCACAAATATTTTATCTACTTTGCAAGCTGCAGTGAAAGAAAATGGACTACGTACAGCAGCATCAACAACTAAAATTCCGATCCACCCTCTCTCGCATCAGTGGCCTGGTCAGCATAACTGCTGCTGATGGCCATGGATAGTGTTACTTCGCAGCGAATATTAGCAACAAACATTGGTATGATTATTAGTCAGAGCGTACGTCATGGTAACAATGTAGCATGGGAGTGGTGAGTGAAAGATGGGAGCCTGCTACCTTAGACGCTATACAATACATACCGTCTGATGTAGGCTGACTTCGTGGTTTTTGGTTTTCAACTTCATTGGCCTGGACGTGTGCACGGTGTGTCCTGCGGCTAGGGGTGAGGGCGATGATCGTATCATGCGCGCGGCGCGCCGCCGGCACGAAGCAACGACAACCGTCATGGCTTCTGGGAATACTGATGAAGGGGGAAGGATCTGCTTGTGCTCACGGCATATTGTCACAGCCACACTGGCTGCAATGGGTTGGGCGCAAGCACAGAGTAAGAAGCGTATTGAGGAGGTGAAGAAGACAGAAACTGAGTAGCGTCGAGTGGGTCATATGGGCCGGAGTCTATGGTGTGGGTTGTGCCCGTGTATCTTGTGTCGGGTATATGAGTACCCCTATTGTAATCGAGAAGGGATATGGATGAGAATGAACTAAACCAACTGCTCGCCCAAGTCTTCTTCTTCCTTCTACCTTTTTCCCACTTATCCTACTGTTCTTCCCCCAAAATACCCAAATCCCTCCTACTCGGCCAAATTCCGGCCAGGTTATCCTGTCGCGACCCCCCCCCGCCAGGGCCATGACAATTGGTATCGAGCCTCTGTTTCGGAAGCCTGTGGCACCAGATCTGCATACCTTCGGTCTGAGTTGTAAAAATCCGTTGAGCGGCTGGTTGAGGTGAGCAAGGCAATCTGATCGCGGAGCTCGTCCTCCTGTTAGTCCGCTCCGGGTTAACTCGACTTGACGAGTGATCACCACGGCACCCCGAAGAATTCTGCCTTGATCCATTAGATGTCGAACATCATCGAGTCGTTTGAGGAGAGTGCTGAAGAAATTCGAGGAATTGAGCACGAAGTTGGAGGAATATGCTACCTCCAAGGTAACCCCGAAGACGAAGGTTGATCTGTCCATGGAATCGATAGGGCAAGTGCAGCAGGATCAAGCCCAGCTGGCTAAGACGTTCGGTTCACTACTATCACCACCACCACCACCACCTCCTCCTCCTCCTCCTCCACCACCGTCTACTCGCTCTACAACAGCCACCACGACCTCCACCGCTACGGTTGCTGCCTAGAGATACGTCGGGGTTGATGGGTGCTCGACACTTCGCACATGGGCACCCCGTTCATCACGTTCCCGGCCCCAACACCTCGGGTTCAGTCCATCTCACCTTCACTTGTGTTCAATTCCCATGGGTCGGTTCAATTCCCATGGGTCGGGTGATAATGAACAAGGAGAGAGTAGCAACCGTAGCGAGTGGATGCCCAAACTGGATTTCCCTAGGTTTGATGGAACAAATGTGTGCATCCGGCTTGACAAGTGCCTTCTTCAATTTGTACCAAATTCCTGAAGGGTTTAAAGTTCGGGCCGCATCAATGCATATGGTGGATAGTGCAACACATTGGTACCGATCGTTTAAGTCGCTGAACCCATACCATGATTGGGATTTGTTCAAGGCATCCGTATTGGGGGAATTTGAGGTTAACACTCACCGCAACAAACTAATGGAATTGTTGTCGGTTTGTCGGACCACCACAGTGGAGGACTACAAGTGAACATTTGAACAGTTGATGTATCATGTAAAGCTATTGACAAGAACCTCCGTGAACCTTTATTGGTAACACGGTTCAGTTTGGGGTTGAAGGATGGAATCCATGGCTTGGTGGAAGTTCAACTGCCGGATACGATTAGCGGAGCGGCTCAATGTGCTATCATTCAAGAAGCAGTGCTGAATCGGCGGAAGAAATCGGCGTTTAGATCACAATACCCAAGAGGCAATTCAGGGAAGTATGAACATAAATCCGAAGACAAGAGTAGTCTACAGCCAGGAGAACTGTGGAGAGCGAAGCAACTCCATGCATACCACAAATCCAATAATATGTGTTACAAATGTGGGGATAAATTTGCCCGGGGACATAAGTGTGCAGTACCACCGGTTCAAGCTAATGTCGTGCGAGATGGGTGAGGTGCAGGAAATATTGTCCGATGAAGTTTTGGATATAATTGTTGCTAACGCCATTCGGGAGGAAGAGGAGATGCACATATCCTTGAATGCCTTGAATGCCATCTCTAGCACAGCTTCACCAAAGACAATTCAAATCGAGCTTTAGTCAAGACTCGGGTATTGATCATGTTACTAAATTCGGGGAGTTCTCACAGCTTTGTGAACCAGTCCTTTGCAGAACGTTTGGGTTGTCATCAAACTCCAATCAAGACAAGGATGGTTAAAGTAGCTAATGGAGATATAGTGCAATGCTCGGCTGAAATTAAAGGCTTCTCTTGGTGGGTTCTAAACTGTACATTTCAACATGATATGAAGGTCTTAGGGTATGGTGCTATCCTAGGAATGGATTGGTTAGAACAAAGAGGATTAATGAACTGCCAATTTGCTGAAAAATGGGTGGAATTTCAGCATTAGGGAAAAATTGTTAGACTGCAGGGCATTACTTCTCAATGTGCTTTGGAAATTTCAGAAGTCTTTGTTGAGCAGGTGTTAAAATGGGATTCAGGGGAATGATGTATGGGCTGCTGTGTTATTGGAGGAGATAAAGGATACCCACAGAGCTCCTCTACCCGAACCAATACAAAGGCTCATAGATAAACACCAAGACCTTTTTCGGAGACCATCAGCATTACCTCCTCATAGAGACTTTGACCATGAAATACACCTATAGCCCGGTGCAGTGCCGGTCAATTCTAGGCCTTATCGATATTCTCTTCAACAAAAGGACGAAATTGAACTTCAAGTTCCTGAAATGCTACAAGCTGGAACCATTGTTCGGAGTATGAGCCCATTTGCATCGCATGTGTTACTTGTTAAGTAGAAGGATGGCACATGGCGTTTTTGTGTCGATTACTGAAAGCTCAACGCCATCACTATCAAAAGCAAGTTTCCCATGCCAATAACCGATGAGTTATTGGATGAGTTGACAGGAGCCAAATTGTTCTAAACTTGATCCGAGTTCGGGTTTCATCGGATATGAATGGCAACCAAGGACGAGTTCAAAACAGCCTTTAAGACCCATCATGGTCAATTTCAGTTCAGGGTTATGCCATTTGGGTTTACTAATGCTCCTTCCACTTCCCAATGCCTAATAAACGAGTATATTTGCCTCATGCATCGAGAAAGTCTCTATTGGTTTTCATGGATGACATTCTCATATATAGTAGATCTATGGAGGAACAAATTCATCATTTGGCATTGGTGTTTGAAGTTCTTAGACAACACAATCTTCTCTTAAAAGCTAGTAAATGTTCATTTGCGTAAGCTTGAGTACTTGGGACACGTCATTTCTACAAGTGGTGTATCTACCGATCCGTCTAAGACAGAAGCAATGCTCAATTGGCCTACTCCCACATCGATGAATCGAGTTGAGGGGGTTCTTGGGTCTCACGAGGTACTATAGGAAATTCATGCAAGGATATGGTACTTTGGCTAAGCCACTTACGGTGTTACGTCAAAAGAAAACTTTCTTATAGAGCACGAAGCCCAGTGCTGCTTTTGATAAGCTGAAACAAGCAATGAGCAATACACCAGTTTTGACCATTCCCGACTTCACCAAACCATTTTGCCTAGAGACCGACGCTTGTGATGTGGGTATTGGTGCAGTGCTCTCCCAGGATGGTCACCCGGTGGCATACTATAGCAAGGCTCTAGGAGTCAATAACCAGAAATTGTCTATATATATGAGAAGGAGTTCCTAGCTATCATGATAGCGAGTGGATCGATGGAGATCTTATCTTCAACGTGGACCTTTCACAATTATGACGAGACCACAAGAGCCTCCGTAATCTAAGTGATCAAGTGCTGCATACGGACTTACGAGAGGAAGGCTATGACCAAAGTGGTTGGCTAACAGTTTCGTATTAAGTACAAGAAAGGCATCGAGAATAAGGCGGCTAATGCCCTATCTCGTAGGGACTAGGTACTCGCACCGAATGTAGTTCTTTTGCTCAGCCGCTTTGGTTACATGAAGTATTTAATTCCTATGCGGTGAATTCCAAGGCACAAGATCTGTTAACCGAATTGGCTGTAACAGAAATGAATGAGCATGGCTTCACCTTGAGAGATGGGCTTATCGGACGGAACAACGGGATTTGGGTGGGAGCAAATACAGACACTGCAAACAAAACTCATACACGCCTTCCATTCTACCCTAGTGGGTGGTCATTGTGGCCGACGAGGCTACATATCAACGTCTAAAAAGCTCTTTGGTTGGAATGGATTGAAAGCATCTGTGGAAAATTTTGTGCAACAGATGTTCGAGTATGTCAACGAGGCAAAGCCCGAGAATTGTAAGGTCCCAGTGTCTGCTCCAGCCTTTACCCATTCCTTCCGCAGCATGGCAGGACATATCTCTTGATTTTATTGAAGGACTCCCAAACTCCGAAGGTTTCACTATCATTCCGGTAGTGATTGATAGATCCACCAAATATGCACACTTTATGGCCACCGAGACATCCATACAATGACTCGCTCTGTTGCTAAGGTATTCATTTAGCACATTGCCAAACTGCATGGTATACCTAGGACAATTGTATCGGACATGGATAGAGTCTTTACCGATAAATTGTGGAATGAGCTATTCAAAGGGTGGAAAACAACTCGGCAACCAGCTAGGCTTATCATCCTCGGTCGGACGGCCAAACCAAGCGGGTTAACCGGTGCTTGGAAATGTACTTGAGATGTGTTGTGCATGAGTTTCCAAAGAAATGGCTGAACCGGCTGCCATTAGCAGAATTTTGGTACAACACCTCTTTCCACACCTCACTCGAACGGCCCCTTTCAAGGCTTTGTATGGAACTGAACCCAACTATGGCATGATGTCCGATCTCACTGAAATTTCTAACCTTGAGGCCATGGATATTTTCAAAGAAAAGAGCTATACTCGAGAGATGCTTAAGACTCATTTGTAGAAGGCTCAAGCTGCGCATGAAACAATTTGCGGACCAGAAACACGAGTCATAGGGAGTTCAAGGTGGGTGAAGAGGTATATTTGAAACTCTAACCTTATGTATAAGCATGAGTCGTGAACAGACCTTTTCCGAAACTTGCCTACAAGTTTTATGGACCATTCAAGATATTGGCAAAGATTGGTGCGGTGGCTTGCAAACTGGAACTGCTCGAAGGCACTCTTGTGCACCCGGTTTTCCATGTGTCCCAGCTGAAACAACATGTGCCGGAGCACACTCATGTTTTCTCCTCATTACTAGCGATCGCAAACCTCACTACAACGAGACATTGTACTAGAAGCCGTGCTTGATCGACGCTTGGTACAAAAGGGGAATGCTACTCATCTTCGGGTACTTATAAAATGGACTTCACTTCCTTACACATTCTCTACATGGGAGGACTATGAAGTGGCAAAGAAAAGACTTCTAAGTGCTCCAGCTTGGGGTCAAGCTGCCTCCGAAGGGGACGGTAGTGTCACGACCACACCGGCTGCAATGGGTTGAGCGCAAGCACGAGTAAGAAGCGTACTAAGGAGGTGAAGAAGACAGAAACCGAGTACCATCGAGTGGGTCGTATGGGCTGGAGTCTTTGGTGTGGGTTGTGCCCGTGTATCTTGAGTCGGGTATATGAGTACCCCTACTGTAACCGAGAAGGGATATGGATGAGAATGAACTAAACCAACTCCTCGCCCAAGTCTTCTTCTTCGTTCTACCTTTTCCGGATTATCCTGCTGTTCTTCCCCCCAAACTACCCAAATCCCTCCTACCCGACCAAATTCCGGCCAAGTTATCCTGTCGTGACCCCCCCCCATCCCTCCTACCCGACCAAATTCCGGCCAAGTTATCCTGTCGTGACCCCCCCCCACCCCCGGGGCCACGACACATACGACCGTAACGTCCCGCCACTCGGCCGGGCCCGCTTACCCCTAGCGAGCTTAATAGACCCTCAAGATTTTCTCACAGACCAACACTAGTCTTTTCTGCGCACTTTGTCCTCACTCATGCGCACTGAAATCACTTCCCGGTCGGTCACCCATCCCTAAATTGCTCCGGGTCAAGCACGCTTAACCTTAGAGTTCTTTAGAGGTAAGCTTCGGAAAAGAAGTTGCAACTTGTTGACATGAGTATTCTATCAATCCTATTAAGCCCCGGGCCAGGATGTTACACACTCACCCCCTTACAAGACCGACGTCCTCGTCGATCAACCCTGAGCCAGGAACTTCCTCTCTTGGTCACGTCCATGTGTCCACTGTCGGCGCATGTGCCATGCTCGTGTGACCACTCGGGTCCACACCGACCATGCACACCATGCCTGTACACGTGCAACACATGTGCCCGTGAAACCGCGAGAGTCGGCTCGATACCATCCGTAACGTCCCGTCACTCGGGTCGGGCCCGCTTACCCCCGGCAGCTTAATAGGCCCTCAAGATTTTCCCACGGACCAACACTAGTCTTTTCTGCGCACTTTGTCCTCACTCATGCGCACCGGGAATCACTTCCTGGTCGGTCACCCATCCCTAAATTGCTCCGAGGCCAAGCACGCTTAACCTTAGAGTTCTTTAGAGATAAGCTTCCGGAAAAGAAGTTGCAACTTGTTGACATGAGTATTCTATCAATCCTATTAAGCCCCGGGCCAGGATGTTACATACGACAAAGCGGACCGTTGCACGACATCGGGATATGTCAATCTCCTCGGCGATGAGGACGGCCACCGGCCTCGACGTGGACGATATGATCGTGCGTCGACACCATGCAAACATCGAAGAGGAACATAGCAGGCGAGCCACCGCAGCATCGATCGCGGTTTCGTCGAGTGTGGCGAGCAAAGAAAATGTATTAAGGACTAATTACGGGGCCAAAAATTCCGGAAAGAAAATATTTGCGGTAATTTTGTAGAGTATATGATGGAAGCACAATGACAAGGAAAGGAAAGTTTTGCGGTGATAGCGAGCGTTCATTGATGGCCGCTCAACCCGGCCGCACCGCCACGCGTCGTCCGCCCGACGCCTCGCGCCGGGGCCCCCTCCTCGCTACCGCCGCGCCGCTTGTCGCGCGCTTGCCACCGCCTTGCCGTGCCCCGACGCCGCCTCCATCCGAGAACCCCCCCCCAGCATGCTTCTCTCCTCGCACGGCGTGCCATGTCCGAACGAGCACCACGCCGCGGTCCCCTCCTCCGCCGCACCCGTCCAAGCGGCTAGCCCGTTCGTCGTCGAGTGCCGACCCGACACCGATGCCTTCCGCCCGTCGGCGTCGCGTGAATCCCGGCCTGCCTTAGCCCCACCCCCGTCACGAGCACCCCCTCCCGTCGGTCCCCTCCATCCCCTCCGCCTTGGCCGTCACGGCTGCTCCGGCCTATCAAAGGCAAGGCGGCGAGCTCGCCTTCCCCACCCCGGCGCAAACCTCACGGCCTCCACCCCCTCCTCGCCTCGCGCACCACCAACAGCTCCCCGCCGGGCGCCGTCGCGTCCCGTCGGCGTCGGTCCCCACCATCGCACCTCCCGGCAAGCCGCCATCGCCACACGCTCCAGCGCACCACCGCGCACGCACTCGAACCCTCCTACACCTTATTTCCTCCCCGTTCGAGCAACCGCACCGCCGCCACCACCCTGCCCCACCTCCGGCCGTCGTGCTCGTCCTCACCACCGCTCGCCGACCACCGGCGCCACTCCTCCGAGCTACGCGCTACGTTGTAGTCCCTCGACGTGCCCTTCCCGTGCTGCCCCGTCCACCGTAGAGGTCGCCGATGAGGATGCCGACAGCCCCGGCCGCGCGCCTCGCTCCGGCCATCGCCGCCGCCACGATTCATCCCCAACCAACCCCGGCCGTCCATCCGGAGATCCACGGGTGAGATTAGATCATAGGATACCCCTTCGCTTCATAAAATCTCCGCCCTCCATCTTACATCCAAGGGCCTAGATCTTCCCGATCTTTATAATCCCATACACCAAGCCCATGGACCCGGTCCACCGGATCGTGGACTTAGTCCACGAGAATTTTCCAATACAAAAAGAATTCCTAAATTCTCGGAAAATCCCAACTCGAGGTATTTTACATTCAAGCCCCCGAGCTTTCTCTTATTATGTTTAGGTCATCGAAATTTTATAGAAGGGCCCCCAACCTTTTTGATAATTACATTTCAAGTCCCCGACATTTTACAAAATGCCCTCCATACTTTTAAGTATTTACAAATAGGTCCCCGTGATCTCAAAAGTATTTACAAAAAGGTCCCTGGAACTTCTAAACTTCATAACTTTTGACACGGGACTCCAATTCGAGCGATTCTCGCGCTCATGCGATCATCCCGACGTGAGGAACCTTTTGCCAACCATCATAACTTCATCCCATCATAATAATTCCCCTCCTTACCCCCCAAATCTCCCATCTCCACCATCCGGACCCCGTTTTCACCGATCCTTCCGCCGTTGAACTTTTGAGTTCCGGGATACCCAAACCTAAGCCCCATAATACGAGATCATGCCCTCCTAAACTCCGACCTACCCTTGCCGACCATTGGTATATGCTAAACCTTCTAATCTAAATGTAGTTTTAATTGGAGCCTATTTGCTTTCTTAATTGTTTATTTTCTTTTTCGTATTAGCTTCACGTATGATAGAGACGGAGAATCCGAAGGAGCCCCAAGCTGGAGACGACGCCCGATGGCCCAAGTCTCAAGACGGTTTCCGACGCCAAGCCAAGGAATGACGTGAGGCACAACTACTAAGGATATAGCGTTGCCGGGCAAGCTCTAACTATCATTTGATCATATTTATCCTATGAAAAATAGTATAGAACCAACTTAGAGCCTACTCTAGATTGCATGCTCTCTTGAGTGCCATTGTTTGCTTTGTATGAAATATTACCTAATTGCTTAGTGGTAATTTCGTTATTGTTACCAAAACCCCGCCTTGATTGCCTTACCTTGCCACCTCATAAACTCCACTTATACCGACATTAGATGTCTAATGTACGGAATATAGCTATGCTTAGAAGCGCTTAGGAACTTTGCGATGATACTCATCGCCACACTATACCATATATCTATTTTGTGAAAATGGGTGAAAATGTGTTTGGTGGTGTGAGTTGATGGGTGGGTGAATAAATCAACGATGTTAAGGTGAAGTTGGATGGGAAATGTTACTCGGCCATGCGCAAAACTCCTAGTACTTGGTGTAGAGTACTTGATGATTAGGTGTTGTCCATTTGAGATGGACGGGTGTTTGCTCCTGCCATATAAGGACCGGTTCTTTGTACCTCAAATTGGTGATTTAGTGTACAACCACAGAACCTGTTATGGGCGGAGTGTGCACCAAACCTTGGGTTACGCAGCAAGAAGTTCCACTGGGTGTAGTAGATGACGGAGGTCCAGGGATCATTTATTGGTGAAGTCCAAGTACTTGGCACATATATGGTGGACGGTATGCTTGTGACATAGGCGTCGGATCCCTAGGCATTCGGGGTGGACTTGTGGGCGTGCCTAGTTACTGTGGCAGCTGTTATGTGCTAACTTACAAAGAGAGTATAACTTGTGGGTAAAGTGTACCAACCTCCGCAGAGTGTATAAAACTATCCGGATGTTCGTTGTCACGGTATATTGACACACCAAACATTGAGCTCTCGTTGATTAGTCACAAATATGAAATCCTTGATGTGTGTGAGTGGGCGACCTTGCGCCCGTGAGTTTTGGAAAGGTGTTTGGTATGGATATTGGAGATCCATCCTCGTTAAAACTTCGAACCGGCGAGAAGGGATTTATACTCTCTCCAGGGCCTACCAACTAAAATATTGACAGGTCCCTATTTCCTTGATATCTATTCTTAGTGAGCCCCGCATTGCTTAGTCTGCTAGCGCAAATATCAAACCATTGCCTTTATCCTAGCTACAACCTCCATGTATAATTATACCATTTGAGTAGTGTTGGAGCTTGTTGAGTATCTTATGTACTCACGGTTTGTTCATTGTGATTTTTAGTGAATAAACTCTAGAAGAGATACAGATCGGTTAAGTTTCGTCGTATGCTTAAGTTGCTCGTGGATGATTGAAGTGATCGGCGGTTGCCTTTCCGCTGCATACTCCGGACTCGTCACTTAGCATTATTTGGTAAGTTCTTCGTATATACTCGTATTTAAGTACTTGTGTGGATTTGACACTATCTATTGTGCGTACCAATTATCGATCCAGGGATTGATACGGGATGCACGATACCCCTCCGAGGTTGACACCCCTCCTCCTCCCCGCGCGCCTTCGTCATCGGGCCTGCATTTGCCTCGCTCGACGTCGTCGTCGGGCCGCACCTCCTCCTCCCTCGTGCGTTGTTGCCGCTGGCCCCTCCTCTGGTCGAATCTAGGCGCGAGCCTCCCTCCTTCGGCTGGATCCACACACGGGTAGCAGCTTCTAACGGTTGGGTCATGTGGGCCTCGTGCCATGTCCGAGCTTAGTGTATGCACACTATGCTAGATTTAGCGTCCGAGAGTCGTTACGCTCGATTGCGGACCGTGTAGAGGGCACCGATGCAACAGATTTTCCTCTATCACCCATAGCATCCCCTACTGCGGATAGTTTTAGTCGAGGACTAGTGGTGGGCACGTGCGTGCGATCGCGGACCAGGTCGCGCGATTCTATAGACAATTTGATTTTCTCCCCGACTTGATTTTCTCCACGGTTGCGTTGATAAGAAATTAGCTCCATGGATGCGCTTTGGAGACAATTCGTTCCAAATAGGACATTCTATGACAGTGTGAAGAAAATTACTTAAGATGTCATCCACTAGATCCCACCCAATTAACTCCTCTATAGAATTCAAAGATATCGTTACTCGTCCACACTAAGACCAGTCTTAGTACGATGTTTCATCGAGTATTAATAAATGAACTGCCACATCAGCAAAAGAGATGACGTGGCGTAGTAATTAATATGAAACTAGGCAAATAGGTTTTATAGGGATGAAACTCATTTGACACTGTTTCACAAGTATGAAACTCCATTGAAACTCCCATTAAGAACATAAAGTTTCATCCCAACCATTACCAATCTAGATGCAACATTTAGATGTTAATTTAATGCTACAATTTGTCTATGAAATCGTGAAGATGAATCTATGCATTGAGACTAGTTATTTCATCTATCAAATTAAATCTCAAAATCGATAGACATCGTTGGTAAATGTGAAATGAAACTACACATTGAGACTGGCCTAATAATCTATAGACCAATGATCTGAGGAAACAAATAAGTAACAATAATTTAGATTATATAATTAGTATCAATAATCTTTTAGATTATATAATTTCCTGGAACCAATTATCCCCTTTCGCCGGGTGCAAAGGGAAGACGGACTCGAACGAACCAGACGTCCAGAGTCCAGACCAGCCAGCCACCTCAGCGTCCGGGTTCTAGACAAGACACAGGACCCATCCTCCCCGGTCTCCTCCTCTTGCAGTCATCGTCCCCAGCTCGTCATCGTCGAGGGAGAGGCCGAGCGGGAGAGAGTCACTTGTCGAGGGAGAAGCGCAGCGATGGGCTTCATCTCGTTCGTCGGGCGGGTGCTCTTCGCCTCCCTCTTCCTCCTATCTGCCTACCAAGAGTATGTGCCCCCTTATCTTCCCTCAGATCCCTGTCTTCTCACTGCTGTCCGGGTCTATTATTGTCTTGATCTTTTCAACCATTTATTTGGTCGGGGCGGCCTCTTCGATCTGGTGCCCCCGATCCGGATTTTGGTTGTTTGGATCGAAAGTTCGGCACTGCGATGAGGTGTGGTGAGATCTGCCCCGGGCGTTGTTGAATATTGCTGCTAGATCCGCGTGTAGGGTCAGATGCCTTGAACTGGCGGTGGATTGTGCGTATAGGGAAAGGGGAAGCCGGGATGGATCGGATGGGATCAGATGCCGCCTGCTTGTCAAAATTCACTGTCTTGTAGATAGTTTACTGTAGCTATTTATGTTCCCCCTGATCCGTTTCTTTGTCGTGTACGCCTCACTGGCGTAGTGTTGTGTTGACTGTGATGTCTGCCGTGGTGTCGTGCCGCATTATAGGAAATATGCCTTGGAAATTTTCTGGGCGTATAGTGCCGCAGGATGCAATCATTGTGCCATCGACAAATTGAGCCTAAGCCAGCCTTCATCTCATTAGACTATTGTTGTGAATTCGTGCTGGTATTACTGCATAACACCTTCAACCGGTCTCCATTTCCTACAGTCCTGCAGCATGTGGGGTACAAAAATGATATTTGAGTTGGTGTAAATCAATCGTGAGCCATCCTGTGTAATTAAAAACTGGTTCAGTTGAGAGATGTTCACTTGTTCTTTGGCTCAAATTGTTTTACTTTCGACTTCTTAACTATATAAGAAATGTTTTAGTTTTGACCTGTTTGTTGCATGGTTTTGGTCTCATAGATCAATGTATCAATACTTATAGATTAATGTGTCATCAACCGTAACTTAACAGGGTAACTTAGGCTGGATTCTATTGTATATTAGCTTCACCTTTATTGTGGACCAATGGATGTACAGTATAAGGTTTATTCTCTACTACTAGCAGTGATGTGTCCCTGGCAAATAGTGATGTATCCTGGTAAAGGCATATGTCTCTACTAGTGCTGAGCATCCTGTCGAAAGCTTCCTCTACTAAGTGCTGAGTATCAACGTGTGTACATTGTACAGTTTTACGTTTATGATCTCCAACCCTCAAGATAATTTAAAACTTCTCTTTTGATTGTGAAAAAATTGTTTTTGCCCTTTTATGCACAAAAAAATGCTTGTCTTGAGATCTGTGACATGATTTTTTTAAATCATACATTCAGGTTTATTGAATTTGGAAACGATGGAGGGCCAGCAGCAAAGGTCTTGAAGCCAAAGTTTAATTTCTTTGTCAAGCAACTGTCAAAGAATACGGGATTGGTGCTGCCACATATTGATGTAAGAATGTTCTATTTTACCCTCACAATCTGCTTTTATTTCAGAATCCATTGTGCCTGATTTTGTTACTTCATTTGTTTGCAGATAAAAACTGTCATTGCTGCTACAATGTTTCTTAAAGGCTTTGGTGGTCTTCTGTTCATCCTCAGCAGCTCGTTTGGAGCATTCCTACTGGTAAGCACTGAGCAATTGAGTATTGTTCTTATGCTGGCACCATGCTAGGGGGTTTATAGAGGTATTCACAAGGAAAAATACTTGCAGAGGCTCCAAAGTCAAAATTTTGTCGTATTGTATCTTTCAAAACTTTTGCTTTGAGTAAATCATTGTGGTGTGGTTTATGTTATTTCAATAAGTATCTGTATCCAAGAAGAAGAAAATGCTGTTAGGCGGTCGCTTAGGTGCGCTAAAGCACTGAGCAGAGGGTCACCCCTCTGCCTAGGGCCATAAGTGGACCTTGAGCTGGTGGGCCTGGTGCATGCAGAAGAGGAGCAAAATGGGGAGGATGGAGTGAGCTGTCACCCTCCGTGGCTGCTTAGCCTTAGGCCTTAGGAGCAAAATAAGAGAGGGAGGGAGGGAGTGGTTTGTCATTCATTTATTACATTACAAAACTTTAAAGATTTCTCAAAGCATAAGTCTTAGCATTAAACAAAATTTTCATGATGGACTGCATAGATTGGTAACATATTGCCAACATAAACAAGTCCATATGTTTCAGAGTCTTGGAGGAGTGGTACAAGCTAATGCAACCTTCATTATATGATTCTCGAGTCATATTTTGCAGTTCCTTGGAACAGAAATCCTTGTCTATATATCTTTTATCTTTATTTCCAAATATCCATATAGCAAGTGAATCAGGGTTATATGTATTATTTGGTCTGCAATGTATCTAGTCTTGGTCATTTATTTTTGGCATTTAAAACTTTAAAGTTACTCATCTGTGCAGCTGATTTACTTGGCGTTTATAACCCCTGTTGTATATGACTTCTACAACTACGAAATGGACTCGACACAGTTTGTCCAACTGTTTTTCAAGTTCTCTCAGGTCTGTCGGTTTGCTATGTGACGTGTGCCTTTTAAAGCTTGAATTTTAAACTAGTTGATTTGTTGTTATTGAGTGTTACATGCCCTTTATTTATTTTTCTTTCAGAACTTGGCATTTATCGGTGCACTGCTTTTCTTCCTGGGAATGAAGAACTCTATTCCTAGAAGGCGCTCCAAGGGAAGGACAACAAAGACCAAGACAAACTAAAGTTGTCAACTGTAGGAGGGTTGTCATTAATGCTCCATAAGTTTGGACACTATACCACTAGATGTTCTACTTTTGCTCTTGTGGTGCTGGATAGAAATGTGAATTGGGGAATTGCAGAACTTAGTACGTAGGAAATTTAAGTTATCTTGCACGATTTTGTTTTCCATACATTGGTGTTGTGCTTCTGCGTCATGATCCGTTGCTACAAGAACTGCTTATGTCAATGAAAGATTGAAAGGATTCAGCCTCTTTTGTTTGGTGCAAAACCTTATGCGTGGGCATGATTTTGTTGAAGCTTGAGACTTGGCCCCTCGCACTTGAATGCAATGTTTAATTTTGAATTGGTTCAATAAATGCTTCAATTGATCAAGTCTTGTAAATATGATGGTTTGCGAATCCTCTTTTGGGTTACTTTGAATTTTTGTCTAGGCACCTCCTTTTCACCTCTTGGGAAAAGATGGGAGTTTAGAAGCGAGTGACAGACAGGCACGGAAATTTGAAGGCTCAACTCCTACTGTAAAGCTTGTTCATTTTGCTACGAAACCACATGGAACAAGCTTCAAACCACATCGATCGGTTGGATATGGAGCCAGTCCAGAGCTGAAAATCTTTGTTCGGTTGGACTTGGATTGGATTCCAGTCTAAAGATTTAGAACCAATCCATGAGGTGAAGCCTAGGAAACTGAACCAAACCATGGTTTCATTCTTTCGCATGGTTCGAGTGACACGTGGTTTCACTCGATCCATGTGTGAAACTATTCTATGAAACCGAACAAGCCCAAGGCCTTGTTCGTTTCTGTGAGAATGAATCTTGAATGGACATGTTCTCGGATCTAGATTGAGTGGTTCTAGCTTTTTCACTCCATCCAAAGTCATTTTGGTTTGAAACGACACGGATCGTAGACCAAACCATATGGAACAGAAGAATGTAGAACTGGTCTAAACCAATTCGAAATGGTCATTCGGTCACATGGTTTGGTATGAATTCACCCTATTCCAACCCATTCTATGTTCATTCCATGTTTGGAGGCTAGCACCAATCCATCACATCTACCCTATGGAATGTAGCAGACTCGGGTGAAGTGAAAGACCTAGAATCACTCAATCTAGGTTCGAGAACGGACCCATTCGGGATTCATTTCCATAGAAACAAACAAGGCCCAAGCCTCGCTACGTTCTATGGGAAAGATGTGATGAATTGGTGCAAGGCCTCCATAGAATGGGCCGGAATAGGATGGGTTCCATACCAATCCATACGCAACCAAATGACTATTTCGAGTTGAGCTGGACCGGTTCCACATTCTGTTGTTCCTTGTGGTTATACCGTCCAAATGGGCCGCTCGGCACGGCCGCCTGAGCACGCCAAGGCACGGCCCGTTCCGTTTCGGGCCGGCACGGCACGGAATTCATTTCGGGTCGTGCCGTGCCGGCCCACGTGCCGAGCCGTCAGCCTACGGCACGACACGAATTACACGAGTTGTGCCGGGCCGGCCCGTTAGGCACGCCGGCTCATTAACGTTTAAATGGAGCAAAAATGATGGTGAAATATGGAGTTTTAGTGGGATTCGAACTTGGGTCTTCTAGTTTCTAGACAAGAGACTTACCACCAAGCCACTAATGGGTTGATGTTTGTATAGAAACCATATATATTTTAAATAACTTCTTTTCGGGCCGTGCCTAAATGGGCTATTTTCGTGCTTTACCGGACCAAGGCCTAAACGGGCCGTGCTCGCGCCGCCCGTCGGGCCACTCCGTCGGCCCAAGCACGGCACGACACCTCGGGCCGTGCCGTGCTTGGGCCGTGCTTTTTTGCGGGCTTCCGGGCGGCCCAAAAGCACGGCCCAAATGGCCTGCACTACTTGTGGTTTCGGCTTCGATCCATATTGTTCCGGACCAAAACGAACAAGGCCCAAAGGAAGTGTGGTAATTGTGTGTGAAATGTGCTTCAACAAATGGTAAACTAGTGATAAAAGAAACAAATGGGAAACTAAAAGAAGTGCGAGGGAGTTTGAAGAAAGGAATTGAATGGGAATTTAACTATTAGTCATAATCCATCCATTGGCATGTGTTGGAAATTTAGATGACAAAATGAGGTGAGATTTCTTATTTCTTTGTTTGGTGGGCTTTAGAGCGAGGAATTATCCAAGTCATTGTGATTGGTAAAATTCAACCATCTTAGATCAATCTTAGTGGATAGTTTTATTTCACTATTGTCAAGAATACCACATCAGACTTATACTTTTGATTTGATAGATGAAATTACCTATCTAGTGCACAATTTCATAAAAGAAGCCATAAAATTAAAATATTTTGAGATTGGTCAAAATAAGTTAAGATGAAACTTTTTGCTCGCAATGAAAGTTTCAATAGAGTTTCATTATGTAAAACAATGCAAAATGTCTCATCCTAATGAAATTCATTTTATTTCTTTCATCTTAATTACTTTGTCACGTCATCGTTATAGCTCATGTGGCACCTCGATTTAATACTTATGAAACTACCATTTGGCAGGCAAAAAGATAATGAACGCAACCACTTTAGTGATCTATGAAGAGACAAATAAGGTAAGAATTAGTGGTCAATTTTTTGGAGCTCTTGAAGATGCTCTTAGCACCGCCAAAATTGTTAGGGATAATTTTCTCTCTCCTCCAACAATTTCCCCTAAAATAGATCAAGAATAACATTTTTTTTTGGAGGATCGATCAAGAATATTTTTCATTGGGCCACGATAACATTAAATTCTCTTGAAAGTAAAAAAATTGAGGCTCCCAATTTGCCCATGTTTCTAGCTTCATGTGGGGAGGTTTAGGGGGAACTAAATATAGCGATGATTTTAGGACTCTCTTGGAGATGATTTTTTAGAATAATCCCTCTATTCTTTGACTAGCAAAATGCATGTGTTGCTATTTTTTTAAAAAATACAATAAACTTAGATATCCATTTTTTATAGATAGATTATCAAAGACATTTTTATTACATTAGAAACGTGTATGAACAATCCTTGATGTCCCCATCTTTATGCTAGTTATAAATATTGGTAAGAATAGTTGTCATAGAAGTCAAGGGAACATGTATTCGATTGTCAACTTGCCATGCTCGTGCAAATGCACACATGGTCAAATAGAAGTCAAGGGAACATGTATTTTGTAGATTATTATTATTGAATAAATATATGTATATCCATATAATATCATACAATTTATAATAAACTCAAAATATGTAAATTATTTTTAAATTAACATTCATTGATAAATGATAATAATGCAATATATTTCTCATGATAAATATGTAGAATAACATGTTTAATTTGAATATCCAACTCCAGTTCGAAAAATTAAAATGTACTAGTATTATTCAAGATGTTCCCGTATTGTATTTATCTATTTTATCACATTTAGAAAAAGCACCTTACATTCATGTAGTCCCCGCTCCTATGCCACCTCTCAGCCGAGGCCTGCAGCGGATCCTCGGTAGCGATTTTCGGCCGAAGGGATTGGGTCACGAGCCAGACACCCCATTTATGGGTCATCTCACTAAGCGCTTCTAAAATACGTCTCGTATTTCAGTCAATCATTAGAGGTTGTATTTGGCATTTCAGACCCTTCTCGATTTGGGAGCTAAATAGACCACCCGCTAGACTGACCTATTTGGGTGACCCAAAGATTCAAATGAGTGGTCGTGTGGTGGAAGGGGCGTCAACGGTGAACCAAAATTGGATCGGTGGAACTCAGATCAGACCGACGGTAATTGCATGGCAGCGAGAGAGATGCGAGGGCCTTCGTGTGGATCATTGTGAGGAGAGGAGGCCGTGGCGGCTCCGAGGAGGGGAGGTCGACAGGGTTGGCATGGGGAGATGCGGCGCAGGAGAGAACAAGCAGAGTCGACGCGGAGAGATGCGAGCACCCTCGGGAAGAGTGGGCGGAGCTGGCGCGGGGAGATGCATCGGCCTCCGAGCAGAGCCACCGTTGGCGAGGAGGCCAGGACCAGGGCGTGACAGTTCAAGGCATGGAGCGGCGGCAGCGGGATGGGGTCGAGGCACGACAACAACGCAAGAGACACACGGGTCACGGGTGACGCTACGCATTTGTGGGTCTCGTGTTGGGTCTCTCGCAAAATGGACCTCCGGTTTGGTTTGGACCATGAGAAACCCGTTGGATAGTCCGGCACACGGACGCGGACCACAGACGCATACTCGTCGGAGTGTACCACATAGCCGAATAGAGGCTTCGCTTCCAAACTCCGGCGGTCCCGTCCCCGTGTCAAAGAATAGAGAGAGAAAGAGCTCCGCCGTCCCACCCCGCTCAGGTTATCTGTGCACGCCGCCGCCGGCGAGATGGTAAGCTCTACTTACTTGTTCTCTCCCATCCTCCTCCCTCGTCAAGTGGGCGAACCGGACGAAGGCGTGTTCGTCCTGCCACCTAAACCTCCGAGAAACCCTAGCCATTGTCGGCTAACGTTTGGTTCCTCATTGCTGCTATCTTGTAGGACCTCAAGACGGTGGTACCGTCGCAATTCATGGCTGAGCGCGGCTCCAACCTCGTCGTCATCAACCCAGGTGCGACCCCCTTCGGAAACCCTAGCGCTCGACGCTCGTAACTGTTAATCACACCTACTCTTCTCGTCGTATTTTATATCTTCAGGATTTGTTTCTTCGTCGTTTTGATCGGAGATTCATGCCCTCTCCGGTCCAATTTGGTCGGAAATTGTGCACCGCAAGTAAATTTTACTGATTTAAATGATAATTTTACCATATTTCCCCTTTCCGGGCTGAACTGAAAACCTAAAGTTGCATATGTATGTATAGGTATAATACAAGTTTATTGCTTTATTTGGAGCTCGCTTTTTTCACAATTGATGCTTTTTGTGGTTATACAACTAAAAGAAATATCTAGCAAGATTAAGGGGCTTCTTGGTTGCAGCCTGGCGCAGGTAGGGGTGGTAAAAGGGTCCTACCATCCTTTCACAAGCTAAATAGATCCTTTTAATTTTTAGGTAAAAAATGAATAGAATTTGGGCCTGATCCAAATCAGATCCAACCGTCTCCATTTCTAGTTCATTTTCTAGGATCGAGGCGCAGGCAGTGCATCCAGGTGTCCGATTTGGACTGCCTGCGGCTCACATTTCTGCCTGACCGGAGCTGCCTGAGCCAGACAAAAACGAAACAAGCCCTAATTGTTTTCCTACATTGATGCGGTTTATGGTTGCTGGTCATTTAAGCAAGTGCAATTCTTCGTAGGATCTGCTAATGTGCGCATGGGGTTTGCTAGCCAGGATGTGCCATTCAATATACCCCACTGCATTGCCCGACGCATCAATGCTCAGCAGGATCAAAGGCCAAGTTTCTCTGTGCGTGATCAGGTGATAGGAAGTGTCACTTGTAGTATTGGTTGCATGCTTATATTGCAACTTGGATGTATCTTTAATGAACAGGACCTATATATTTTGCAGATGCTCAACTGCCATGCAACTTCCTCGTTGAATGCAGAGCGCGAGAGGGCATATGATATTGTAAAAGAACAAACCCAGCATTTTCCTTTTGTACTATGTTTTCTACACCTAATGAGTTGTTACTCCTACAGATTGCGGCGCTGATGAAAATCCCATTTTTAGATGAAGAAATGCCTTTGACAAACCAGCCCTTTCCTCCAAAGGTACTGGCAGCCCTATCTCATATATCCATGTGTCCTTCCTAACCTCTGAAATCCTTCCCATGCTAAGAAGCAGATAGCACTGGCAGGTTGGGTTTGCCTTGCTACACGAAGTTCTTTATTGATTATCGAAGTCGAGATTTCAGAGAACCTGTTTCCTTTTCTCAATGCTTGATTGCCTGTGAACAATCAATGTCATTTGTCTTGCGGAGTTGCAAACTAGTTAGGCATTCAAATGGAAATTAGCTTCATAGAGGAATGTGAAAAAGTCTATTTTACTCCCTAAAACAATTCACTTTGTCTGTTTGCCTTCTGAAACAATATAATGACTCGATCGAGTGCCTTGAATAATTCAACTTGGTACAATCTACCCCCTATCAAATTTCTCCTTTTTGTTTCTCCATGTAAAACTTGATTGATCCAATTTTTCATTGTAATAGGTTTCATACTATCCTTTTATTTAGAACTCTAATATAATTTCAGATTTATTTTAATAGATTAATAGCACCTAACACTAGCTTAACATAAATATATATAAATGCATGAAAATATTAATGAAGAAATTTACAAATCTTTTTTTTAACACACGGCATGATTCCATCCGATTACTCTGTAAAATTTGAAAATAAAACTTGACTTATACACTGTGGAACCAAAGAAAGACAGCTCTCTCTTTCTGTGTGTGTATCTGTGTCGGTGAGTGGGGGTAGGGGTACATTGTGACGATATAATGTTTGCAATGCAGACATATTAGATGGTTTGACATCACATTCAGTTGTGTTTTGCTTAAGAAAGGTTCCAGCATAGTCTATTGCACTGATGTTCTATTGACCCCTTCAGATGGGACGTGTTGATGGTTTTTCCTCACAGCAAAGCAGAGATGATAGTAAATTCACTTGGACCAATGTGACAGAGAGAAGTGTTAAGTCATCCACCTCAAGTGGTACTTTCAATCCTTTCACATTATTCAGTGGACTTAATTTTTCCTTTTCTTTCTGAAAGTAACTGGTTGTTATCAGAAGTAGAAAAATATATGCTTTTCTAGGTTAGTTCTTTGTAAGCTCTACAGACGTTGTACTATTAATGTAAAAGTCTGCGTAGTAGTGATGATCTGATTGGTCCGTATGTATGTTCGTGGTTGGCGGTATCACATTAGAAGCTCACTCTACCATGGGCATAGTACAAACCAAAGACGAGAAAGTCTCGCCACTCTCTGAAACCATTTGGTGAGGTAAGGTAAAACTCCCAAACAACCTGGCAGGTAGATAAGGAATTAATTTGTCAAATTTGTTTCCTTTTTAAAATTATATTAGTGTTCATCTCAGATGGAGGTGGACCTGCAAGGGAATTGCATTATAATCTTTTTGCAGGAGCCAAGCTACCTCTGAAGTTCGAGAGAAATTAAGTTCTAAATTACGTATGATATTGTTTTGAAGGGAAATTATGTACAATTGTTGTTACTAAATTTGAACCAACTATTTTGATTAATTGGATTGTGCTATACCTAGGAAAAGTGGCTTCACTTAAACATTCAAAGTGGAATACCTCATCATCAAGTCTGCTACATCCTTTTTTGGTATGTATCATGGAAAATTAAGGGTCATGAGGCTGTGATGATGGGGATCCATCAAAACTAGTTTGTGTTCGTAATCAGGGGAAATGTTGTCATCACTCAGTTTAAATCAATTTGGACTCTGCCTACCTTGTCCTAACATAGCCGATTCCAAGTCCGGATAAAGGAGGAGGGGTTGTGTTAGGAGTGGCGAGCTAACAACTATTTTAGCCCTTCTTATGGAAACACCTACCTTAACTTGCTTGGGATCAAAGGGTTTGTTGTTCTTGTATTCAATTTGAATCAATTTGAAAGGGCATTGATCCTATCTCGGGGAGAGTAGAAGGCAGAGCATGCATCCAAGATCAGCCTCAACATGCTGTTGGTTTTGGGCTTGGTCCTTAGAGTCAAGCTTCTATCCCTTTTAATTTCTGTTAGTTGTTTAAAGTGTAATGAAATGACATAGCTTTGTATTGCACAGTTGCACGCATTCTTTGAAGAGGTAAATCAACTTAAGGTCCAAATGACATGCTGCAGCCTAAGTTCTTTAAGTGCCTCATTTGAGTAGCCCCACAACCCCAACCTGCCATAACCTGAGTTGTGGGTTGTGGACCTATATTATAATGCAGGGCAAGTTAGGGATTCCAATGCATTTCATTCCTATAGATATATAGTTGTGAGTCAGGATTGAGTATATCTATATAGTCCTCTCACACTGCCCACTTCAACCTCTTAAAAAACTAATTAAAAAACCCAACCAAGAACCACCATAGCAAACAATTAGCTTGAAGCAAACAAAACCTATGAGTTCCACCTCTCGCAATTGCTAGTTTGAAGCCTGATGCTAAATTGAATGAGGTCTACAATAGTACATATCTGGTTGGGTTGCCTGGAAAGCAGTGGCCCTAAGGTTCCTGTTTCTAACCAGATGGTGAGAGGGACAGTTCCCCACCATATCTGTCATGAAGAATTCTTGTTAAACCATCTGACACAATGCAGGTCTAATAAAACTGCTGTAGCTATTTCAGGGATACTTTTGTAACTGCTGCTTTCTGTCATCAAATTTACCCAGTTATTTTCAATTCTGTTTTAGTAGTTAAGAGTAAATTTTACATAGCAACCTTCCTTATGTGTACTACTGAATTCTTCAGAGAGGTCAGTAGACAAGGATGCTGATGAAGAGACTCTGCCAAGCACATCTGGTGATGGTAATGAGCATGACTCTGAAGAAAGCAAGTATAAGGAAATGATATTTGGAGAAGATGCTTTGAAAATCCCTCCTTCTGAGGCATACTGTCTGAATCGCCCAATCAGGAGAGGCCATTTCAATGTTTCTCATAACTATTCATTGCATCAGGTTGGAAATCAGATTATCACATGTTAATTTTTTTAAAAGGGCAACACAATTTCAATAATTATTGTCTTGTTGTTCTTAGCAACAAAGCCTGTCTTTACACGTTCCAGTTTATTAGTTTCCTCTTATCGCTTATAGTTCTATAATGGCTGGGTAGGAGTGATTTGGGTTTAAAAGCGATTATTATTACCATGAATCAAGATGTCCCTTGCAGTATTTGTGCTAGTTAAACTTCGTTGATGTAAACTTAATTAGATTCAGGAAAGCTTCAACATTAGGTTTATCTTCATCTGAAATTAACAGGAACACTGTGCATGGTCTAAACTCTAAAACTTGGCTTCAACCGATCTAAACTCTCTATGCTATTATAGTTCAAATGCATGCAATCGAGGGGGGCGTCAGAAATTTCAACTCAAATTACCTGCTATCCTTAGTCTATTCTGTTTTTTTTGCATTCGTTTGTTGCTAAAATATGGGCAATGAGTTGAACCCTTGACTGTGGTGTCTTGTAATGATACTTCAAATTTGTGGTTTTGGGATACTGTGGTTCTAAAAACAATCACATCCAAACAGACTTTGAGTTATTTTTCAATTATTGTGTTGCAGGTTTTGGAAGATATACGTACCATTTGGAACTGGATACTGACAGAAAAGTTGCATATCAACCCAAGAGATAGAAATTTATATTCTGCACTGCTTGTTCTTGGGGAGACCTTTGACAACAGAGGTATTTTTCCTTTCATCTAATAAAATAATAGGAGGTGCAAAGGTGATACTACCTATATATAGCCTGCATTGTTGTCTTCTACAAAATTGTTTGTTTCCAGTTTTCTAGAGAAAAAAACAAACAACTTTATGGGGTCCGTTTGTGTGACTCATACAACTTGCCATGCCAAAGATTCTTCCCCATGTCGTACTCCATGGCTCTACCAGACATCTGGATTACATGATTATTTTAGGGCATGAACAATACTCCTTTATATTATTAAATATGAGGATGATGAACTCTTTAATTTCCAACATATTATTTGATGTCAGGTGAATATATTGATTTTTCATTGTTGCATCCTAATTCCTAACCACGGTTTACAACGGACATGAATACAAAATGCACTCACTGAATATATCTCTTAGAAAGACAGTTTGGAATGTACACACATAGTTCTCTAATAGTATCTTTGTGCGATGGCAGGAACATGTGGCCTTTCCTCTCTTTTGTTGAGATGCAGTGGTTCTTAGTGTGTTTTTTTTTCTTGTCGTTTGTAACTAGAAACATGCGTGAATGTAACTCAAGGATAAAGTGCGGTATGTGTATTTGTATGGGTTTGTGTCCCTCTTCTTAATATAATGAAGCGACAGTTTGGAATGTACACACATAGTTCTCTAATAGTATCTTGTACGAAAATACATGTCATGGTTGTTGTCTAAACCAAGGGTGATTAATGGGGTTTTGTGACATGATCCTTGTGTGGTGACACATCCTTTATCGACATATAAAACTCAGCCGGCTGGGGAATGACCGCCCCAGCGGTGTTGCATTACTAGAAGAAGTCTAGCTGCGCCAGACCGAGAAAATCCACCGAACCCCGGCCTCCCCGACAGCTCACACATACGCTGGGCCGACGTCCACTGCCCCCCACCCCCAGGGCCGGGCCGACATCGTTGCCACAGGTCGGGTGCTAATCAAAGGGAGGCACAGCTGCATACTCGGTCCCCCTTTTTTCCCACAAATTATGCATCACCCAGGATTTGAACCCTGGATGGGAGCTTCCCAGTCAGTGGACTTTGCCACTGCACCGTGAGGCCCTTTGCTTATCGACATATAGTTATGGCATATTCCTCTGATTCCTGGTTCGGTTTCTTAATCTCAATCTTTTGCTGGGTATTGGCCATTCCATCTGGAAACCAAATTGATAAATTTATAATTAGGAGAACTTGAATACACAAATGACAAATTTTTCTTGTCGGTTCTTTGCTTTGCCTCTTTTCTACACTATACTATACCACTGTACATTCTCTTGTTTAATGTAGATTGTGTCGTTTATGATTTATTTTCTGGTGAAGAAAGCTAATTTATTCAATCCATGCCAGAAATAAAAGAGATGCTGTCTATTGTCCTTAATGATTTGGGGTTTAGCACAGCAGTGGTACATCAGGTTTGTTTTTGCCACCAGTCTCCAATTATTGTCCTTAATGAATACTTATTTCTTTACCTTCAATTGGTAAGCTAGTTACTATCCAACAAAGGCCTCCGGAGGCGCCAGTACGTAGTGGGGTCCTAAAGCGAGCCGATAATGTTAAGAGAGGTAGAGGACATTCTAACCTGACTTAATGGCTTAGGAGTCAGCACAGCAGTCATGCTACATGGTACTCCCAGCAGTGAAAGATATTCAACATTAGGACACAAAATTTAGCTTACATGCATTCTGTGTGCTAATATTAATATTCCTGACAAGAGGGAGTGCTTCACTAATCTGTTTCTGACCCCTTCTTCTGTAAGCAACTAATTATGGTGGACAGGCTGGATCGATCTGCTAAACTATTAAGGCTCAGATTCCTAGTGTAGTGGAACTGTTTAGATTGAAGCTAGAGCATAAGTTTGCTTGACAGCCAAAATAATGTAACTTCAACATGGACTACCTTCATATATATAGTCCTTTAGGTAACAACAATAGCTCAATAGTGCTTATGATCATTAATAGTCACTTGCTCGCTGTTCATGTAGCTAGAATAAGGCACTAAAGAACCCTGTGAACACATAAGTTCATGTTATTGGGCTGATTTTGATTAGGTCAGAATAGTGTTTGGTTTAAGTTGAACCTTTTCCTTCTGGTGTTAACTTGCCTTATTGGATTAATAAACTATACATTTATGGCTAATGCATTTGTTGTACTCAGAAGATACATGTGCTGCCAACATTACAGAGGCGCATAGCCAAGTCTCCAAAAAAATAAAAATGAGCGATCTAATTATTCTATGTATATCTTCTATTAGGAAGCTCTAGCTGCTGCTTTTGGAAATGGTTTGTCTACAGCTTGTGTTGTTAATATTGGAGCTCAAGTTACACAAGTAGTTTGTGTGGAGGTAATAACCTTTATATTTTGTGATTGTCAGCTTATCACTAACTGTGACGCATGCTTATCCTATTTTGAATGCTATGAGCATTTTTGTAGAGAAATAAACCTATATTAACACAATAACACATGATCTCCATTTATTTTTGCAGGATGGGGTGGCTTTGCCCCACACAGCTTTGGCACTTCCATATGGCGGAGATGTATGTTCTCTTGTGCAAAAAATTTCATTACTTGCATTAGTTTGGTCACTCAATCCATATTTTCTCATGCTCTATTGTTGTCCTATGCTATGTTTTATGTAAGGAAATGGTCTGTTGTCCTGTGCTACATTTTATGTCAGGAAATAAAATCATCGTTTTATATGGTTTAATCTAATGATATTGTAGTGCTGACATATCTGTTACTTCAGTACCCTGTCCAGTATGCATATCTTATGTATACGAGCAAAATTTTGTCCTCTTACTCTAGTGCCAATAATTTATAGGAAAGCAATAGATGCTGCTAAGAAATTCTAAATGTGTATTGTTTGAGGATTGAGATAGTGTATAAATTTTATACTCAAAACATTTTGCAAAGAAGACTGGAGCCATGAGTTCCTTAGGGACACATGATTTGTTAGATGACCTTACCTTCTGTTTCCAAAGGATGTATTTAATTTTTCATTTCTATGAAAAAATAGTATTCTGATATCTTTTATTTTGTGTAACTGCATATGGCTGTCAAATGGCAATTGCATGTGTTATGTAATTCCATAGCACTCTTTCGTTATCACTCAGTTTCTTTGTTAATGGCACTTCCTTTCTTAACTTCATTGTCTTGTAGGACATCTCTAGATGCCTTTTTTGGGTTCAGTGTCGTCATGGCACGTGGCCAAACTTTCAAACTGATCCATTGAGCAAGCCTATAGACATGCTAATGCTCAACAAATTAAAAGAGTCATATAGCCAAATAAGGGTAAGTGGTTTCTTCCGAACTTACAATTCATGAATTATTTTCTTTGTAAAAGTAAACATATGAATCATCTGAATGAGCTTCATTATAATATTAAATATTATTGAATCGATTGGTGTCAGTTGGAAAACACAAATTGTTGACAAGGAGGAAATTGAAACACTACGCACATCTGTTTTTTCCCCTTCTTTTTTTTGGATGACAACTACATGTTTTGTTATGCTGTTCTCCAGTTTAAGGTGGCTAGTAAATCAAGTATGTTGTAAACCAATGAGTTCTTCCTTTTATTCTTTATCTGTTGCTGAGTGATTGTATAGTTATGTTGTCTCTCACGTGTTTTGGAGTATGAAATAAACTGAAATGCCTGTTATATGTCCTAGCAAGTTTCCCTGTGAAAACAAGTTCTTCTTCCTTTCATTCTTTATCTGTTGCTGAGTGATGGTATAGTTATGCTGTCTCTCACGTGTTTTGGAATATGAAATAAATTGAGATTTCTGTTATATGTCCTAGCAAGTTTCCTTGTATATATAAAATATTCAATTCAATTTCCCCAGTATGCTTGTTGATTTGGATTGCCTGCCTCACCTTAGCACTGATGAGAGGGCCGATGGGCTTCAGCTGCCGCTGCGTATCGGAATTTCGAAGGCGCTCATGTTAGTAGTGTAGGTTCATAGCCATTTAAGGCAGATCTTTTCTGGAGGTGCCCTACTGGTGTGAATTAAAAGAAAAAAAAATAACCATCCTAGGAGGAACTAGATGGCGTTTTATTAAGGAGAAATAGGCACCCAAATTCGCCTTGAAGAAGACTTGAACTTGAGGTGGTCAGGGTGTACGCTCCACACCCTTAACCAACTGAGCTAGGCTCAGTTCCTTAGTGGTGTCAATTATGACAATTTATTGCCATCTTTGTTCTTCATTCGACATGAACTTGATTTCCTGACAGCATTATGCTATTTACAATCATGCTTTGTGTAATAACAGTCAATAAAGTAAGCAGAGCTTGATTTTTTTTTTTTACTTATTTGGACATTCCTCTTTTACAGAGTGGGAATATTGATGCAGTTGCCCTTGTTCATTCATATGATAATGAAAATTCTATTGGGCATCAGAAGACAAGACTATCAGCTGTCAATGTAATTACTCGAACCTGTACAGACTCGATTGTTCTTCCTCGTTATTTCTTTGCTGATACTGTCTTTTGAGATGACTGAACTATTTTTCTTACGATGATCGGCAACAGAAGGGCACATTGTATTCATTCTCTCATGCATAAACAAGTCATCCCTACGTCACATGCACACGTGCCTGCATACAAACTGTATATATCCCAACAAGTTGTCTATTAAATTGTTGGAATTGGTATTAGGTCCTGTTAAGAATCAACTTTGTTTAGATATTCTGGCGAGAAGCACATGCAAACTGGTGATTATGTGATCTTGAGAGCTTAAGTTCCTCTTAGAGGGGAGTTTCTTTATTGGACCTCCGTTTCATTGTCTATCTAGGATTTTTGTTATGGTTAGATTTATCTAGCTCTAGTCTTCTAACCAGTGATCAATCTTGAGAGCTTAAGTTCCTCTTTAGAGGGAGTTTCTGTATTGGACCTCCATTTCCTTGTCTATACTACAAAGATACACAACTTAATTTTCCTTCATGGGTACTCAACATAGAAGTATAGTTAGTTATACATACTATTCTAGGCAAATTCTGCTGTATATGAAACTCAATTTTCTATTGATTGTGATCAAATAGGTTCCACCTATGGGGCTTCTCTATCCAAGGGTTCTTGTCCCAGAAGAGTACCCTCCACCTCCTCGATCATGGTGAGTTTTTGTTTTCCCTTTCATGGCCTTTCTTTGTTTTTTCTCTTGTTTCTTTTGTCTTCTTTTTCTTTTCTATGACTTCTTGTGGGTTCTTGCTGGTACTTCTGGGTTTCATCGCTAGTCTACCCCAACTTGCTTCGTACTAATGGTTTTGTTGTGGTGGTGGTCTTAGTATTAGTAATTATTTGCTTTTTGAATATGAATATGATTGATTTAGTTATGTTTACGCTTTCAAGGTTCCAAGACTATGATGACATGCTGGAAGATACTTGGCAAACAAGCGATAGTCTTTACCCTGGTGGCAATGGTGGGTTTGGCATGTGGGACAGTTATCCAATGTTTCCGACTAGGTTGAAGAAATTTGATAACATTGGTCTTGTAGACGCCATTATTAGTAGTGTTCTTTCCACAGGTATCTTCTTCCCTAATACTCTACTTATTTGAAAAAGAAAAGCTTTTCTAATTGCTATTATTTTTTATTGTTGTAACTGCTATTTATTAGGACGTGTTGATCTTCAAAGGAAGCTATTCTGTAGCATTCAGCTGGTATGGTATCAGAGATACTTTTTGGTAAAATATTAATATTGTTCTATGACTCAGGACGATGGCTAAGCTTTCTGTGCCTTTGTAGGTTGGTGGTGCAGCTTCAACAGCTGGCCTTGCGCCAGTTCTTGAGCAAAGGTTTGTAACTGTTGATCAGCTTATTCTGGCTGTCTACTGGAATAATTTCACAAGTGTCTTACATATATTCCACTACATACATATGTAATTGGTGTGCATGTATTGACTAGTGTGGTGTAGGTACTGTTCTTTTGGCATTTAGACTCCCTGCATTCACAATATTTTTTAAAAAAAATGATGGAACTTCTATCCAGACAACACATTGATACTTTTTTTTATTTCTTAATGTTAGTTATACTCCCTCCATTCCTAAATTATTGTTACCATTGACTTTTTACGTTACGTTTGACCATTCGTCTTATTCAAAATATTTATTCAAATATAAAAAGTTATAAGCCATATTTCAAGTTTCTTTAGTGATTGAACACATTTCAACAAAATATAAGATACTTTATATATATTTTTTGAATAGGACAAACGGTCAAATGTAAAGAAAAAAGTCAATGGTGACAACAATTTAGGAACAGAGTAGTAACAATTATGAATTTGCAGTGCTAGACCTTGACTAGCACCACAACCCAAAGTGTCACGTATTTGTTACTGGAGGGTGTGCTTATTGAAAAAAATATTTTTCCTTGCTTAATCGAACTATATGATGCTGTTGTAATTGGCCAACATTATCCTTTTGTGGATAAAAAAGTGCATCACTTGTCAACATGATTCGAATTTTTGACCATCAACAAAGATTCAGTATTCTACTTTCCATTTTTTTTCAGGGTTCTCAATAAAATTCCAGCAAACCAATCTGTCGAGAAAGTTGAGGTGTGTCTTGAGTACTTGATGACTGCAGATTATCTTTTTTTATTTACTTATCTATGCATGCTACATCTCTTGACATGGACAGTTATGTGATGGGTTCATTTCTTCAATTTACATGTGTCACTTATCCATGTTGATGTTTTGTGTCTTTTGGCCTATTATTTTTAGTTTTAAATCCTTCAAATTTGGAATGGTAGGTATTGCAGTCAAGGACGTACCCATTATTCGTTCCATGGAAAGGTGGAGTGGTAAGTTACATCTCTTCTCATAACCCATGCCCTCCTTAAGCTTGTGTGTGCATTGGGTTCAAACCAATTAACTCTTCAAGTCAAATCTAAATATGTAAGGTTTGACAGCACCCAGGTTCAAAACACGATATATTTTTCAATTTGGAATTATATGAAGAAAAACCTCAACATGGGTAAGTGACACATGTAAATTTTTTAATTTGGAATTATATGAATTGTGGGTGTATGGCTTTCTGAATATGGAATTATTACCTCTATACCAGAAAATCCTGGTGGTATTGAGAATAATTATAGTGAATGCAATAGCCAGTTTACTTCTATATGTTGAAAATATCAAATTTGTCTATAAGTTTATGGTAATTTAATACAAGTTTTTGTTGTGTTTGGGCTTGTTGAATGGTTATTTAGCTTTCTAAACCTGCTTGTGGTGATCATCACATTAGATTACTTTTGCGATAGAATTCATTGTAATAAAAAAGGCAGATCAATTAACTGAATATAATATATGACAACCTGATCAATGCTTTCAGGATAACGCAACCATTTAGAAACATATAAATGAAATAATAGGCAAGCGGAGATGGAAATTTCTCAACATGCAAAAACCTACGAAATTCTGATGTGGGAAAGGTCGCCGTATCCGTATCTGATACACGTCGATACGGTGCGATACGGCTGATAAGCGTATTGATGGAGTATCGTGAAAATACAATTTAACAATAAATACATAAATTCCTGATACTCGTTCGATACCTAGCGATACGTGTGAGCGATACGTTTCTCCGCCTCCTTGCGGCTTGCATCCAAAGACGCAGGTATGCTACGCAGAGGTAAGTACTTAGCATGAACCAGGTGGTGTCTGCACTTCGTATTTCATCCCCTTTCTTTTGCTGCTAGGGTTTAGGATTAAGTGCTTTCTTTCTGTTTTGATTTGCGAGATTACGATATGGCTAGTGGATCCTCTCAGACTGCCAGTACGCAAGTTGCTTTTCCTGCTACTCTTGCTAGTGATTATCTCATTTTCTTTCCTATTTGATAATTATTGAGAAAATTAAAATGTATATTTATATATACTCTCCGTATCGGCGTATCCGGGTTTTCAGTCACGTATCGCATCGCCGTTTCGGAAAAACGTAGGAAAAAATTGTCTTCAGTGTGGTGGCCCCAAGTATCCACACTATGGTGCAAGCTGTGGAAATAACGGCTCACTATGGATGGCTTTTGGTGCAAAGGAGCTTGGTAGTTTAGTTTGCTAGTAGTAGTGCCATTTAGAGGCACTCATCTGGCATGGTCGTTTTGCCATCTTTGGCTCGTGTACTGGTAAAAGAGGTGTGGGTGAAGTGGTTTTATTATTTATTTTGTAAAACTTCTATTCCTCTATTAGTGAATGACACATAACTCTCACTATTAGTTTTTTTTTACCGAAGTCAGTAGGGGGAACACCAACCTATTTTTATTTTATTTTCTTTTATTTCAGTCTGGTTATTCGCTCCCACAGGGAGTTGAACCCAGGTCTGCTAGATGCTACTCAGGTGCTCTAACCACTAGGCTAAAGACCCTTTCACAAAACTCTCACTGTTAGTGAACGACACGAAACTTCTATTCCTCTAAGTGCTATTATTCCTTCTGATAATCCTGTACTGTTTGGGCAGATTTTGGGTGTTCTGGATGCTGGTAAGGATGCTTGGATTCATAGAGAAGATTGGATAAAAAATGGTGTTCATGTTGGGAGTGGCAGAAAATACAAGGATTCATATTTTCTTCAGGCACAAGTAATGTGCTACTACAATACATAACAGGTGCTCTATCTCCTTTTGTGGTTTTGCAGAAGTCATATCTTTTCCATTTCAACTCACTGTATTTACACATATTTTTTTCGTTATTTGTCATCTGTATGGAATTGTGCATTGTAAAGCCCACTTGCTGTCTCATTTAGACATGTAGGTTGTAGTATGATTATTCTCCACCTATTTTTTGCTTCCCAAACTTTTGAGTAAAATGATTGGTGCATGATTCTCAACAATTCCTGTTTATCTTTTTTTCTCTGCCATGTTATTGTAGGCACAGCTTGTTATTAACATTGGAAACTTTGCATTTTTACAGGTTTGATTGTACAGCCATCTCATTAGAGCACGATTGACGAACTGCTTCTGTATGATGCGTCAGTCTTGCATGGTGAATCCATTGCGCCCAGTGGCAGTTGATGGGGCCTAGCTTCTTATGCTTTACCCGGTCCCTATTAGTGCAGCCGCTGGCCAGAGAGAACAAATGGTCAAAGAACCCGTTCCTGTAATCTTTGCGTAAAACACTGGGTTGGATTGAACGTAAAGCGGTAGGCCATCACCATCGACCATGATGTGTGCCTCAAATTGGCGTGCACTTCGATATGGTTCATCTATTCACTTAGAAAGCTTGATGATATTTTAATGGCATGAGAATTTTTCCATGATGGAAATATAAATTCACCCTTACGTGGGGTAAGCAAAACTAGAAAGTACAGCACAGAGCTCGTACCATCGCACTACCTTTTTTTTCTCTTTTATATTATGACAGCCCAATTAGTGCAAATTTGCACTGTGCTTTCCTAACATCAACAAATTAAGTAATCTGAAAAAAGGGAGTTCTTGAAAGGTCTTGTGTGGGATCACACTTACCTCAGCTCCCATATCGCATAAAGCACTAAGAATAGCCTTCAATCATGCAAGGAATGTGTGGGCTTGGTACGTGCTTACCTTCTTCATGATTTGCACTAATAGAGAAAATTCTTGCAAGTTCATCAAAAGTTGACCTTTTTGTTGCTTCCATGATTTGCTTAGTTTCTACAACATGAGACGGTTCAAAATGTTCCTGGTTTTCAGATAATAGTATCTCCAATTCTTCAGAAGTGATAGTAATTTCTCCATCTTGCTTGGTTGTTCTATCTTTAGGGAATTTAGATTTAACTAGGGTAGTGCTGGTGTGTTGCTACGGGCCTAAAGATCTATGTGACATACATAGAAGAAATGTAGATATGAAAAATAGTTGTTGCACATAGAGAAAGAAAAGATGACATGTTTCTCAATCTTTAAGAGAGGCAGTGCTAATATTAGCAGGTTAATGTGCAGAGGAATAACATAAGATAAAAAGATTGAAGAGTAGGCAGAAGAGACTACAAGCAACAAACCAACCGATCAATCAAATGTCTGTAAATAGTATTATTTCCTATATGCTAACCTTGCTTATCACTATATCACACATACACAAGAGAATTATTCTAGGCGCATCCATTCCATGAACTATTTTGGATCAGTGTAAATGATACCGTAAAACACTACATGTAAACTTTAAATAGGCAAGCGGTATAAATCATAGTGCTATGATATATTGCTAGCAAACCCCCATTGGTAATACTTTTGTACATCTATAGCCTATAGTCTAAATTGTCTCTCTGCTTGTCTAAAGAGTAGCATAAAAATCACCTCCTCTACCCTATACTCCTTTGCTTCCTCTTCATCCATTTTGCACACCCGTAAAGATTCCTCTCGCCATTTCAATTTCCTCTCGTCATTTAAATGTCAATTTATGAGCTCTTGATCCGCAGAAAACATCCTGCACCCTATTTTCATATCACAAGATTATGTCTCTGCTAACAATTCAAGTTCTGTAAATAAAGTAAAATGATTTTCTAAGAAAATGCAGTGGTTGAGTTTTTTTTTCTATCTACAACTCAATACGAGAAGATAGATTGGATTAACATTTATCTCAGCTTACAAAGGATGGACCAAGATGTTATATATGCTTCTCATGACAGACAACCTACATAAATGACAAAGCCAAAACATAGTAAAAAAATAATACAGTTCAGACACTATAGTTCTCTAAATTGGAATGAAACCACAGGGTGAGATATGTATAAGTATAGGTCATACAGTAATTAATAACAAATTTTGAGACATTGGAACAACCAGGAATAAAAGAGGAGATATTTCAGCTACATTGCAACTGGTGGCTGAACCAGGTATAAAAGAGGAGATATTTCAGCTAGATTCCAACTATAGCCTTGTAAAGCTACATTCCAACTAGAGACAAGAAAAGATACCTCTTGTTGATCAACCACTGGCCTTGATGAGGTGAATGATGGTCTAAATCCAATGAGAATCCAATCAAGTGGCTCAAACTCGGAGAGGGGCTTTGATTCAAGTATCGTCAATGGTGAAATAATCAACAATTTAAATTTAGATGGAATCCGCACTTGTTATGCTTGAACTGGTGGTCGAAGCTCATGCGTGGGCTTGCATGATATATTACGGATGTAGGATGTAGGGATAACGTGACCCATGCAACCTGACGAATCGATTGCACTAGTAGCTCCACATGTGACAAATGATTTCACCTACCACACGCTTAGGTCGATGCCTTATCCGAACCACACAAGTTAGCGACAATGCTCTTGCAAATCACAAGGAAACACAAGAATAAATGGTAGAGAAAACTCCCAATCCTCAAGGTGGTAGCAATGGCATAACCCTAAGGACAAGATAACATGTCATCTCTATTTTTCTGAGTTCAATTAATGATTTATATTAGGAACTACCCCCCCCTAGTTGGACTGGGGGCCTTTGAAACAAGCCCAGTCCGAAAACTCATGGGTCTAGAGCAATCTTCGATAAAATGGTCATAACTCTGTTTATAGAGCTCCAATGGATGTGCCGTTTGTTGAATTTGAAAGTAGACTTCAGAAGCTTTCCATCCATATAAAACACATGGGGTGGTATCGCCCAAAGTAATACGTAATTCATCCAAAAGTTAATGGACAAAATTTGTGCATCAACCAATCCACTTTAACTTGATCTCTTTTGTCGTCAAGTGACCACCACACCTTATACTTGTGCTCCAAACCCGAGAATCAGTAATGTACCTCCATTAGGTAGTACACAATGCTTAAGAGAGCCAAATTCATAATCATTAAGTAAAAGATTCACCTCATGTTATAGTTGTTTCTTTTTGGCTCGATTCAGGTCTCTCATAAGCACAATCAAAAGGCTGAGTATCTTGTTCAACATTTGTCGATGGCATGTGGATGTCCTCATCGGAAGCCCTATCGGTTCATCGTGCCGATCGACACCGTCAACGTGCCTGGTCAGCACAAGGGCTCTGTCGATTGGCAACATCCAACACTTCTTAATTATCTTCTACCTCATCCCATGGCATTCATTACGCCAACTTGCATAATTTTTGAGAGCACGCATGTGGTCTTTAATACATGTTGATATATAAAACTTCCTCTAAATGCATAATCAAGATAATATGCATGTCTAGGCCCCTAATTATGGTTTTGAGTGATTGACGTCAATACAATTAAAATGGACTAATGTTTCAAACGAGCTTGAACACAATTTATAATTAGAATTCATTTGAGAGCAAAGAAGCACAAAAAAGGAAGTGGTCAAGGGCAATCAAAGTTGCAAAGTTTTGAAAAAGGACCATCCATGCACAAGATCAAGATTTGAAGTTATAGTTTATGTCTTGAGTATAGGAAAAACCGTACTATCAAGAGGGACACTCACTATCAAGAGGGACACACAAGAATGAAATGTGTGAAATCAAGTGCTCAAAGTTCTCTCTCAAATTCAAAAATCCCATTTTCACTTGCCAGGAGTCGAACAATGTCCGAGACAATCGGACATTTTAGTTAGACTCCGAGAGACCAAGCCAAACAAGGAAATTCTAGTGGAGTCGGACAATGTCCGACTCGGTCGACTTTGGATTCGGACTCCGGAGGCCTGCACTTTGTGCACGAGGCCCGTGGAGTCGGACATTATCAGACTCCCTAGAATATCCGAGCAGAGTCGGATAGACTAGTCGGACTCCGAAGCTTGTGCACCCTTGTGAAACCCTACGAGTCGGTGATCATTCCATCGGACAATATCTAACTATTGTCGGAATTATCGATCGGACTTCATATCCGAAACCTTCGATGAGTCGGACAATTTCCGACTCAATTGGATAAAATCCGAGTCGGATCGAGCCCAACGACTCTTTTTGGTGCCTCGGCTATAAAAGGAGGCTTCTTCCTCCTTTGCCCGGTTGGCAACCACCCCGTACTAAAAAACACCCCCGAACTCACCCGAACATTCCTACTCTCCCTATTTGATTCCCCACTCCAATACTAGGCAAATTTGTGAGAAGATTGAGGAGGATTGATTGAGCTTCATCTCCATTTCTTGAGCACTTCGTTCAACCTCATCGTCGACGCTTGTTGTGTTTGTTACTCTTAGGATTCATCCCCTAGACGGTTAGGCGTCACCCAAAGAACTCCCAAGCTTTTGGTTGAGACTTGGGTCGTTGTAATTGCCCCTCCCTTAGTGGAGTTTGATTATTGTATTTCAAGCCTTGCCTGTGTGGCGGTTTAAAGTTGTTCGGGATTGAGAGCAACCCGGTCCTTGGTGGACTCCTCAACGAAGACATAGGTTCCTTGGTAGAGCTAAACTTCGGTGAAAATCGTGTGCCTCCTTGTCTCCCTTTCGTTTGTTGTTAATCATGTGGTTGCGTGCTCTAGTTCTAGTATGTTCTTGCTTTAAATTCCTGGATTAACTTCTATAGGAGGCTTGCTTGCTAGTCCCCTTGTTGCTTTAGCTTTCTTGTGTTCCTAGCTGCTTGCTCTTTGTTTGTATTGCGTTGATTTGTTCATCTTGAATGCCGATCATTGGAGTCGGACAAATCTTTCATGCGTTTCTAATTTGTTTAATTAACCGATTTTCAGGATTACCGCCTATTCACCCCCCTCTAGGCGACTTTCAATTAATATCGAGTAGGTATCTCCGTAAAAGCTTCACCTCTTTAAGATCATTGATGGAATTGCCAACAACTAGTGATGGCAAGTTAAAAGGGGTTGTCCCCACAACGGCAGCAGCACAAGATGTCACGAGATGTTGGCCTAGAAGATGAAGCGACCATGGCCAATAGACTTGAAAAAGCAATGGATGATGCTAAACATAGAAACAACAATCAAGAGACACTTTCAAAGATATTCAACCAAATTCCATTCAACTATGCAGGGCTCAAGGATGATCACATTGGACCCGGATCCGATAGACTTCCCTATTTTGATGGTCAATTCTTTGACCAATGGAAAACTAAGATGTTGCCATTCTTGGGTTCCATGAATCCTAACGTCGGAGAGGTCACCCAAAAAGGGTTTATATGGAAAAGCAGAAACAATCCAACATCACAAGACTTGTTCGACATGAAGTGTAGCATCACAGCGACTAGTTCAATTGTATCCGCACTTAGCCTCGCTGAGTGAAAGAGTTGCAGAATGGAGGATGCCCATCAAATATGGTTAAAGCTTGAGAAGGTCCATGAAGGCATATATTGCATAAAGGAAACAAAGCTAGAATGGCTTAGAGAAGAATTCAACTACTTTGACATGAGCTCGGAAGAAGGACCAAGAGAAGCATATGATAGGCTTATTAGGATAGTGAACAAGAGAAGAGCACTTGGAGAAAGAGTACCGGACTTGGATGTTAATAGAAAATTGCTACAAGCCTTTACATCATGGGATGCCAACATAGTGGCAAACATAAGGGAAAAAGATGACTTCAAATATTTCACTACCAATGATGTACTTGGGAAGCTCCTAGCCCAAAAGCAACAAATTGATCAAGCAAATAGGATAAATGCATTGCTCAAGAACAAGAAATCAACTAGTGGAAGCAAGAATGATGTAGCACTCGAGTGCCGAACAAGAAAATAAAAAGAAGGTGGTTGAAGATAGCGATGACGATAGTGATGATCAAATGGCTCTCTTTGTGAAAAGGTTCAACAAAATCATGACGAAGAGAAGCTTCAAGAAAAATGATCATGACAAGAGCAAGACAAGAAAAGCAAAAAACAAGTGCTACATATGTGGACACAAATGTCACTTCATGGCGGAGTGTCCGGAAAATTACAAGAACAAGCAAAATAAGAAGGATGACAAGCGACACAAGAAACATATAAAATATTGTCGGGTGAAGCTCACATTGGACAAGAGTGGAACTCCGATGGATCATCTTCCTTCTCCGAATCCGAATCCGATGATGATAAGGGAGGTATTGCATCACTTGCCATTGGGGTCACTCCCACCAACACCTCCTTGTTTGGAAGCTTGACCGATGATGAAGATGACACCGGGCACAAGTGCATGATGGCCAAAGGCTCCAAGGAATACTCCTCCGACAGTTCAAGTTGGGTGATCGATAGTGGATGCACCAATCATATGACCGAAGACAAGAAAAATTTTGAGCCATTCAAGCCAAGTAAAGAAAGAAATGAGTGCATCACCTTTGGAGATAATGGAAAAGGATATGTTTTGGGGTATGGTAACATTCATTTAACTTTTCCGCATTCGCTTTCAAAGGTTATGCTTGTTGACAATGTTGACTTCAATTTATTGTCTATTTCACAACTTTGTGGAATGGGCTATAATTGCTTGTTCAACGATAAGGGTGTGATTGTCTCAAGGAGAAGTGATGGTTCGATTGCTTTTGAGAGTGTGCTTAAGGGAAAGCTTTATGTTGTGGATTTCACCACGGATAAAGCCAAACTTGACACATGCTTAGTTGCAAAGTCCGACATGGGATGTTTGTGACATAGACGACTAGCCCATGTCGGTATGTGAAATCTTTACAAACTCCAAAAGGGTGACCACATTCTTAGACTAACAGATGTTTGCTTTAAGAAAGATAAAATTTGCGAGTGCATGTCAAGCCGAAAAACAAGTTGGAGTTGGAGCACCTCATCCCTCCAAGAATATTGTGACTACCACAAGGCCTTTGGAGATGCTTGCACATGGATCTTTTCGGTCCCATTGCCTACATAACCATTGGTGGCAACAATATGGCCTTGTCATTGTTGATAATTCTTCTCGCTTCACGTGGGTATTCTTTTTGCATGATAAAGGTGAAGTGAAGAGTGTGCTCAAGACCTTGTTGAAAAGAGCACAAAATGAATATGAAGTGAAGATCAAGGCAATAAGAAGTGACAACGACACCAAATTCAAGAACACTCAAGTTGAAGAGTTCCTTGATGAGGAAGGCATCAAGCATGAGTTTTCGGCACCCTACTCCCCTCAACAAAATGGGGTGGCCGAATGGAAGAACCACACACTCATAGAGATGGCAAGAACCATGCTTGATGAATACAAGACACCCGATCGTTTTTGGGGCGAAGCCATCAACACTCGCATGCCACGCCACCAACCGGTTATATCTCCACCGACTTTTGAGGAAAACTCCATATGAGCTACTAACCGGTAAAAAGCCTAATATCTTGTATTTCCGTAGTTTTGGGAGCAAGTGTTTTATGCTCAACAAGAACCCCAAGGTCTCAAAGTTCTCACCTAAAGTCGATGAAAGTTTCTTGCTTGGCTATGGATCAAATTGTCATGCTTATCGTGTGTTCAAGCAAAACCACCGGTTGTGTTGAAATTGCACGGGATGTGACGTTTGATGAATCTAATGACTCTTAGGAGAGCAAGATATTAGTGACAATGTAGATGTTGAAGCTCCTAGACACACAATCAAAAGGATGGCCATTGGTGATGTGAGACCATAAGAGCAACATGATGATGAAGATCAACCCTCTCCCTCAAGTCAAGACTAACCGTGCACAAGTCGTGATCAAGATGATCAAGATCAAGAAGTTGACAATGAAGATCACGCTCAAGAACAAAATGATGATCCTACAAGGCATGATCAAGAGGTTGATACGAGATGGTGGTCAAGCAAGCCCATGTCCACCACACCCAAGAGTGCACCAATGTGTGCAACATGATCACCCCGTGGAACAAATTCTTGGTGACACTAGATCCCGAGTTTGTAATTTTTGTGAAAATTACTCTTTTGTCTCTTCTTTAGAGCCATTTAGAGTTGAAGATTCACTTGGTGATTCGAATTGGGTGATGGCCATGCAAGAAGAATTGAACAACTTCACACGAAATGATGTGTGGACATTACGAGAAAGACCAAAGGAAAAAATGTTGTAAGCACCAACTGGGAGTTTCACAACAAACATAATGAAGACGGTGTGGTGACAAGGAACAAGGCGAGGTTAGTTGCAAAAGGATACTCACAAGTAGAAGGATTGGATTTTGATGAAACCTTTGCCCCCGTGGCAAGGCTTGAATCAATAAGAATAGTACTTGCCTTTGCCACACAACACAATTTTAAGTTGTATCAAATGGATGTGAAAAGTACTTTCCTCAACAGTCCAATTAAAGAAGAAGTGTATGTGGAGCAACCACCGGGCTTTGAAGACCCCACATATCCTAGCCATGTTTACAACCTCCATAAGGTGCTCTATGAGCTTAAGCAAGCACCAAGAGCATGGTATGAATGCCTTAGGGATTTCCTTTTGAAAAAGGGCTTCAAAATGGGCAAGGCTGATGCAACGCTCTTCACCAAGCATTTTGATAATGATATCTTTGTGTGCCAAATTCACGTTGATGACATGATATTTGGTTCTACTAATCAAACATTTTGTGATGATTTTAGCAAGATAATGACCAAGAGGTTCGAGATGTCTATGATGGTGGAGTTGACATTCTTTCTAGGTTTTCAAGTAAAAAAACTCAAGGAGGGCACCTTCTTATGTCAAGCGAAGTACACTCAAGATATTTTGAAAAAGTTTGACGTGGACAAGGCAAATCCGGTCAAGACCCCCATGGCTACAAATGGCCATTTCGACCTTACCAAAAAAGACAAGCCGGCTGATCAAAAGGTATATGGTTCTATGATCGGCTCCTTACTTTATCTTTGTGCATCTATTTCGGATATCTTGCTTAGTGTGTGCATGTGTGCATGTTTTCAAGCTGCTCCTATGGAGTGCCACATGGTGGCCGTTAAAAGAATCTTGAGAATTTATGCACTTAGAAACACTTGTTTTAATTCCTAAATTAATCTACTCATGATAAAATCATGAAACTTGTTTATAATTCTGTTATGGCATGCATATATCACCAGCATATTGCATATGTACGAAACGAAGCAAATGTTTTCATGTGACTTAAAATGACTTTTAACTTGCTAAGATAGGTAGATGCTAATAAAGGAAATGCTATAGATGTTTTCATGTTATAGATGCTAATAAAGGAAATGCTTTAAAATAAATTTATATTTTTGCATATGTCTTCAAGAACCATCTTATGTAATAAATAGTTCTATTTTTGAAAGTATCATTCATTGTTTGTATTACATATTGCTGGCATGTCTTTGCATTCGTCGATATTGACATATCGTTAGTTAGGAAACATTGAAGTGCATGCTGAGGATCTTCGGAAGGATATCTCTCTTAATCAAGACCCGGCACCAAAAGACCCTAACTCTGTTGTCGTAGCTCCGGGCAAGCCCCGGTGCATCCTCCCAGTTTTAAAGTTCTTATTTTCAGTATCACAATTGCTAGACTGTGTAGGATGTATTGTGCATTAAGTCTAGGAATTGGCTAAAAGCGCACTTGCATTGTCCTCGGATAAATCCTGTGTAAATAATATTTCTGGTAGACGCAGCCTACTAGAATACTTGCTATGCTTAATTCTAGGATCAACAGTACATACGGTCAATTACTCAAATGTTAGTAAGGTTCTTTAAGTTGTTAATCACATGATTAAATAAATGATGTCACACCCGTATTCTGAAAGATAGATAGTGTGGTACAGATCGCCTCGGGAGATGGTTAACGAAGTAACCCGTCATAGCATCACACATACAAACATACATGATTTGCAAGGTTGCCATAATTAAGTCTCGAATTACAACATGAGTTCCAAATGAAAGATATAATAGGTTCTGAAATTTAAGTTACATAATCATGTTCTCTGTTCGAATTAAAGTGCAGAAGCGATTACATAACACGACGATAGATAGATAACTTAAGTAAACCATGTCGGCTCATGCAACACACTAATTTGGAGGAACAACTCCAAGGTGCTGATAGGTAATTCTAGCACAAATTGTTGAAGAAACAGCTTCAACGTGCTAGTATACAATGCCCTAAGGCCAGTCTGAATCCACGGACTTCAAGAGCTTAATCCAAAGCTCAATGAAATATGTAATCCAAGATCTGAGATAGAATCATCAAGTTCTATTGATAGGGTAATGAGTACAAAACAAAGTTACCATACTTGAGGTCGGGAACTCTATTTATAGCCTTCAAGGCCTGACACAACTCATATACAACTATTATGACAACTACTAGCCAACTAGATGACAACCTATATGACAACTAATATTTTACTCATGCCAACTCATACATTACACAATACCAACCCATAGGACAACTAGTGAGTTCCAGTGAACTCACAACACTTCTTGATCTATATAAGACTCATAGCATGACATAGAGATAAAACCCAACTTGATTTCTTCTTCTATAGTAGCAAAATCTGAATTTACTTTGAACACCTAGATTTTTTTAGTACCAACTAGTTTTGTCCCTCATCATCCTCCCCTTCTTGATTGGAACTCGACCTCGAGTTATCTTCATAAAGTGCTTGTTCTGGATGATAGAGTGATAGATCAGCCACATTAAAAGTGTTAGAAATATTCATGTCTCTTGGTAGATCAACTACATAAGCATTATCATTTATCTTCTTCAAAATAGAGAATGGGCCATATCTTCTTTGCCTTAATTTCCCATGAACTCATGCTGGCAGTCTCTCTTTTCTTAGATAAACCATCACTTGATCCCCAACTTCCAATGACATTGGTCTCCTCTTTTTGTCTGCTAGCTGTTTGTATTTTTGGTTTGATGTTTCCAAGGCATCATGAACTTCTTTAAACAAATCAGAATAATTTTCAGCAAAGCTTATTGCTGATCTAGAATTCTCCCTTGATGGTAGCTTCAGTAAATCAACCACATGCCTTGGAACCTTTGTGTAAACAATAGAGAATGGACTTCTTCCCGTAGATCTATGCTGAGAATTATTATAAGCAAATTCAGCAAGAGATAAAGCTAAGTCCCATTGTCCTTTCTTATTTCCACATATGCAACGAATCAAGTTACCCAAAAACTTGTTCACTATTTCAGTTTGACCATCTGTTTGTGGATGAGCTGTGCTTGAAAATTTTAGTTCAGTGTTGAACTGCTTCCATAATGTAAGCCAAAATGCAGCAAGGAATTTGCTGTCTCGGTCTGAAACAATAGACCTTTGGAACACCATGTAGTCTAACAACTTCTCTAAAGAAAAGATTAGCCACATGATGGGCATCCGTTGTCTTCCGACACGAAATAAAATGAGACATCTTAGAGAATCTGCTACGGCAACATAAACAACATCATTTCCACGCCTTGTTCTTGGTAACCCAAGTATGAAGTCCATTGATAGGTCCTCCCAAGGTGCACTTGGTATTGTTAAGGGCATATATAAACCCGTGTTTTGAGCTTGACCTTTGTAGGTTTGAGTTGTGGCCGGTAATAGCGTTCTCGTAGGTTTGCAATGGTCTTGTCACCTTTGTACAAACTTTCCAGCATTTCTCTTGAGTTGTGGCCAGTAATAGCGTTCCTGTAGGTTTGCAATGGTCTTGTCACGCCCGATATGACCGCTAAGATCACTTGAGTGTAGCTCTGTAATTAACTTGTCACGTAGAGAACTTCTTGGAATACACAATCTATCATTCTTGAAAAGATAGCCATCTTGCACTACATATTCCCCACCTAGTGCTTGCCCTTGTAGATGCTTCAACCAGATTTAACCAAAATCATCATCATGCTCATATAAATCCTTGATCTGGTCTATACCCGAAGTTCGGCTTCAAAAGAAGTTAGGAGACAAGCACGCCGACTCAAGGCATCGACCACTCGGTTGGTTGCTCCGGACTTATGCACAATGAGATAGTTAAATCTCTCCAAGTATGCTGCCCATCTTGCAAGCATACGGTCTACATGCTTTTGGTTTCTAAAATGCTTCAAGGATTGATGGTCAGAATAGACAATGAACTCCTTAGGTAATAAATAAACTTCCCAAGTTTTTAAAGCTCTAAAAACTGCATAAAGTTCTTGCTGATATGTACTCCATTTCTACCTTGCTTCACTTAGTTTCTCACTCGAAGAAAGCAATGGGTTTTCTTTCTTGGGATAAAACAACCCCAATGCCTACTCCACTTGCATCACATTCTAGTTCAAAGGTCTTGCTGAAATCTGGTAGAACTAGGACATGAGCTTGTGAGAGCTTCTCTTTAATCTCCTTGAAACTCATTTTAGCAGCTTCATTCCATTGGAATTTCCCCTTCTTCAAACACTCAGTAATTGGTGTCATAATAGTGCTAAAGTTCTTCACAAATCTTCTATAGAATGTTGCAAGGCCATGAAAACTTCGACTTCTGTAATGGTTTTTGGAGTTGGCCACTCTTTTATTGCAGCAACTTTAGAATCATCAACATGAATACCCTCACTTGTTATGACAAAGCCCAAGAACAAAAGTTTCTTTTGTAAGAAGACACACTTCTTCAGATTTACATAGAGTTCATTCAACTTTAGAACTTCCAATACTTTCTGGACATGCTCAATGTGTTTATCTTCATCCTTGCTATAGATCAATATGTCATCGAAATAAACCACAACGAATTGTGATAGAAAGGGTCGAAGGACTTGATTCATCAAATGCATAAAAGTGCTGGGTGCATTTGAAAGTCCAAATGGCATAACAAGCCATTCATATAGCCCTTCCTTGGTCTTGAAGGCTGTTTTCCATTCATCACCAGGTCCGATGCGATTTTGGTGATAGCCACTCCTCAAGTCAAGTTTAGTGAATACCTTTGCCCCACTTAATTGATCCAACATATCATCCAAACGGGGTATAGGAAATTTGTACCTAATGGTAATCTTGTTAATAGCTCTACTATCAACACACATATGCCAAGAACCATCCTTTTTTGTGTTAGTAAAGCTGGTACATCACATGGGCTAATACTTTCCTGAATATGTCCCTAATGCAACAATTCTTCTACCTTCTCCTTTAATATAGCATGCTCTTTTGGACTCATTCTGTAGTGTGGTAGATTAGGAAGACTAGCACCAGGAATTAAGTCAATGCGGTGTTGTATTCCTCTCATAGGTGGTAAGTGTTGAGGCTCCTCGAGTATACTCTGAAATTCAGATAGCAGACCTTCAATTTCTGCTGGAATTTCAGCAATAGGCTGCTCTTCACCCTTAATAATAAGTGCTGCATAGAAATCAACCTTCTTTAATTCTTCCACAAAGTCACTTGGAGTGTGGGAAATAGTCAACATATTCTTCTCCTCCATCTTAGAAGTAGAACCATCTAGCTTGTTAGGCAGAATGACTATTTTCCGCTTATTCCATATGAAAGAATAAGTATTTTCTCTTCACTTATGTGCAGCATCCACATCAAATTGCCAAGGCCTTCCAAGAAGAACATGGCTAGCATCCATGTCAACTACATCACATAGCACATTTGAGCGATAATATTTGCCTAAAGAAAGAGGCAAATTGCATTGCTTTGCGATCCTCGTATTAACTCCTTTCTTGATCCACCCAATGGTGTAAGGGTTTGGATGATCATGAGTGTCAAGCTTCAAATGTTTGAGAAATTAGATTCTCACAACTGCAGCTGTCAATCACCAATTTGCACACCTTACCATTCACAGTGCACTTGCTCTCAAATATCTTCTTTCTCTGTGTGTCGTCGGCTTGTGGTTTGGAGCACAAGAGACGTTGGATTACACAGACTACCTCATCGCCTTCCTCTTCACAAAGGTCTTGTTCTTCCTCAACTTCAACTTCATATTCATCCTCACCATTGTCACTTGTCTTCATCATCACTTTCATGGCGCGTAGTATTGACAACTTTCCTTCTAGGACAGTTGCTGGATACGTGTTCTTCTTCACCACACTTTTAGCATTTAATAACATTTTTGTTTCTCTTTGATCTATTCTTCTTGACAGCTTGCTTAGGTTTAGATGGCTTTGCTTTTGATTGAGTGGTTTTACTCTCTATCTTGCTAGTATAGCCTTTTGATGTGCCCTCCATGTGAGAGTATGAGTGAGACTTGGTTATCTTCTTTGTCTTTACGAGTCTCTCAGCTCTCAATGCTGGAGTTTGGGCTTGATTTATTGACCAAATCTGTTGCATGGCCAGCTGATCTCTTACAACATCATTGAGACCATTGATATACCTTGCAACTTGCTGATCTTCAGTTTCAGCAAGGTTGCACCTCACTTGTAGCCTCAAAAACTCTTGTGTGTAGTCTGAAACATACCTATTGCTTTGTGCACAGTTCTGAAATTCAGTGAAAAGAATTTGCTCATAATCAACGAGCAAGAATCTAGCCTTCAAAAGTGCCTTCATTTGATGCCAATATCTTATGCGAGGTTCACCCCTCAACCTACGCTCTTCTTGATGACGGTGCCACCATGCACCAGCACCTCCCTTTAATTTATATGCAACTAAAGGAACTTTGCGATCTTGGCTGATATTCATGATCTCAAAGAAAGTTTCAACCTCATATAACCAATCAAGAAACTCTTCTATATCAACACTTCCATTAAAAGAAGGGATTTCAGCTTTCACTTTATATGTATCTCTGTCATATCCAAAATTCTTCCTTGGCTATTCATAAAGATCATCATCTCCATGTAGGTCTTCTACGTCACTTTCCGAAGCATCACCAAGAGTTTTTGTATGTCTAGCATCACGCTTTTGTTTTTGCTTAGCTTCAAGATTTGCTTGCTTGCGTTGTCGTCTGTCTTCCTCCTCTTTAGATGAAGTCCCTTGAGTACCAGTAGTAGGGATATGACTTTTAATCATCACTGCTAGCTGATCAAACCTTCTATTGAGTTCTTCTCGTAAGGTTCGAATTTGTTCCTCAACATCATCAACTCTCTTCCCCAATTCCTCCATGTCTTGTTGCAGGTTCTCTCAAAGAAAACAGCAGTAAGAGATGATCAACGAAGCTCCGATACCAATCTGATGTAGCACACTAATTTTGAGGAACAACTCCAAGGTGTCGATAGGTAGTTCTAGCACAAATTGTTGAAGGAACAACTTCAACGTGCTAGTATACAATGCCCTAAGGCCAGTCTGAATCCACAGACTTCAAGAGCTTAATCCAAAGTTCAATGAAAGATATAATCCAAGATCTGAGATAGAAACATCAAGTTCTATTGATAGGGTAATGAGTACAAAACAAAGTTACCATACTTGAGGTCGGGACCTCTACTTATAGGCTCCAAGTCCTTGCACAACTCATATACAACTATTATGACAACTACTAGCCAACTAGATGACAACCTATATGACAACTAATATTTTACTCATGCCAACTCATACATTACTCAATACCAACCCATAGGACAACTAGTGAGTTCTAGTGAACTCACAACACTTCTTGATCTAGATAAGACTCGATAGCATGATATAGAGATAAAACCCAACTTGATTTCTTCTTCTATAGTAGCAAAATCTGAATTTACTTTGAACACCTAGATTTTTTTAGTACCAACTAGTTTTGTCCCTCATCACCGGCCCAGGCCATGGCTCACTCATCACGGGTCGGAGAGCTAGGAACCCATTCAATGGTCCATTCCTTGGGCTCTTCTGCGCCCCACACAACCTTGCCACTATAATAACAATAGCCCACTTGCGGGAAACCTAAAAATACATGGGTAATGGCAAAGCCTCGAGTATCTAATATACTCCACAAGTTTTACCCGTGAAATTGGCCATCTAAGACCGACGCCTAGCATGCAAGGGATGATCGGGTTCACTTGATGTTTTGCATAAAAATAACACCTTTTAGCTTTAGGTTTCACCATTTTATTTAGCCATTTTAATATGGTTATTGCAAGAATATAACTTTAGTGAGCATAGCTAAGCATACAAGAGTTGCCATACAAATAATAATCAATATATAACAGCAAGTAATGATAATCTCCTCCAATTACTAAACATTGAAATCTGCTCGAATCAAGTGGTACTCATTAATCGAGAGGAACAACGAATTATTATCAAATTATATCCTGCAGGAGAACCCAAGCACACGACATAACAAGTATGGCCACCGTTCACGAGTTCATCATAAAGTTAGGCGTGGGGCTACCGACCCCGAGTACACGTCCCCCTCACGACACCGTTCAACAACGTGCCCAAGGCTTAACCCGTGTACTCTTCAACGGTCCTCAAACCCGTGCAACCACCGTGCCATACACATCACCTTTGGATCGGTAAGGTATCCGGTTGCTGAGCGACGTGAGACAAATTGGTATGCAATGGAAAGAGAAACCTTGGACAACCGATTTTGGTCTCATCTTCATGTAGATTGGTACATGTGTGCCTGCAAAAGCAAGGTCAAACCCACGGTTGCTATGCAAGTACATTGATCGGGACTACATGGCCAACAAGAACAATCCTTTGTTTGATGAGAACATTGAGATGTGTGAGTTTCATGGAGTCAAAAATCTCATGGGCTCCAAGTAGAGCTGGAATCAAGAGATTGTGAGTCAATTCTTCTCTAATGTCCGGGAGGATGTGGTGGATGACAGGTGAGGAGAAGCTCTCTTGCACCTTCTCTAGATTTGCAAATATTCTTGGCATAAGGGACACAATGGATAGGCGTCGCCGCCTTCATGATGGAGATTCTCTAAATCCCGAGCCAATGAGCTAATGAGGATATCTGCCAACTTCCCTATGCAGCAGGATTCAAACCTTATTATATACTTCATCGTATGCTTCACCTCACTTTGTCTCCCATAGGTGGAAATGCAGATTATGTGGCCTCCTATGTTCTGCCCCGTCAAGAGAAGTTCAATGTCTAGGACTTCATCTACGAGTGAGATGTGGCACGGTTCGGTGGATGCAAGACGTGCTTGTGTTTTTGCACCATTTGTCATGTGCATGATTGAAAGGATTTCCAAGAAAACTTTCAATAAAGATTGCGAGCACAAGCCACTTCGGTGAATGCCCGACCTAGAGCAGATCCAAGACATCTCTTCCACTCATGCACCTCCAATCGACACAGCTGGTACTAGCAGTGCTGCACCTCCTTGCAGTTCAGCTCCACGTCCCGACCGGCATAGAGGTCGTGGTTCTAGCTCCAAGAGCAAGGGTGGATTATTCAAGATGCTTAAGGGGATTTTCAGCATTTGTCGGAGGATGAATGCAAGGTTGGAGAACATTGAGCAGCATCGAGAATGTGCTTAGTGAGCGTCGAGAAGATCATCTATGACCACCTTCGATTCGGACGCCACGTGTTCCCTCCCCGGAGCATGTTGAGTATCCCCGGAGTGACTTCACCGAGGACGAGTCACACAACTTTGGATTCTTCCCTTCCTCCGCTTTTCCCTGTCGGTCCTAGAACCGCCACTCATACTAGGTTTCACTATGTAACGCCCAAAATTTTTAAACATAAATCAAATTCAAAATTTCACGCTAAATTTAAATTTTAGGATTTCATTTTACGCTTCAAAAATTTTCAAAAATAAAACCATTAAATAAATAAACTAGAGGAAGATAAATTTTTGAAAATTATAAAACAACTTTGAAAAGTGCATGCTACTCTGCTCATGTTATTTTGTGTGATGCTCCAAGATTAAACTCTCACAAATCCAAATTCAAAAATTCAAACCCACCAAAAATCCAGTGAAAAAAGAAAAAAAAACGTTTTCCCTTCTAGGGCCTTCCTTTCCTTTCTTTTCCTTCCCTACCGGTTCAAGCACGTCGCTTCTTTTACTCCGTCCCGGCCCATCCGGCCGAGCCGGCCCGCGATCGAAGATGCAACTAGGCCCCCTCATACAAAAAGTTAAAAGATGGACTCAAAGAGAGCTTCATTTAGTTTTCTAGTTCTTTGAGTCTAGGATTGCCAAAACTATAAAGAGGGGTGAATTGGTCTTTCTTGCAAGGAATATGTGCTCATTGTTTCATACACAAGCTTGAATTAAATCAAAACCATCAAAGTTCAAAAGAGGCCAACCCACCAAATCCGGATCTCATGGAAGTTCCGTGACGTCAACGGAACTTCCGTCCCTTTTCCACACTTTCAGAGAGTGCAGGACGGAACTTGCAAGTTCCGTTCCCGGAGCTTGAGAACCATGCCAAGTCTCCACGGAAGTTCCGTCAGCCACTTCCAGAGAGTACAGGACGGAACTTCCATGTTCCATCCAGACTGTTTATCACACTAAGTCAAAACTCAACGGAAGTTCCGTCAACCCCAATTTTCACACCTCCTAACGGCTCTTTTTGGCCTCTTCCTATATATAGCTTTGACCAACTCGTGAGCAAGGTTGCTTGGTGCTTTTTGAACACTCCCATCTTCCTCAAGCACTTGCTCTCACCTCTCTCTCATCTCCTTTGTGATTCAAATCCATTTGTGAGAGCCCCAAACCAAATCTAAGCTTGAGAAGCATCACCCCAACGTTGAGCACATCTTCCCCTAGCAAGCAAAACCCACTTCACTTGTTACTCTTGGAGATTTGTTCTCCTAGATTGGCTAGGTGTCACCCTAGAGCTCCCAAGTTTGTGGTGAGCCTTGGGAAGTTTGTGAAGGTTGTGATTCGCCTCCGTGAGGAAAGGAATCAAGCAAGAAGAAGAAGAAAACCAAGTTTGATCTTTGTGGTCACTTGGAGAGGATTAGGGTTGAAAGAAACCCGGCTCTTTGTGAGCTCCTCAACGGAGACGTAGGAACCTCTTTGTGAGGGGTCCGAACTTCGGTCAATAAATCTTGTGTTCTCCTGTGTGTTCTTGTTTGTGCTTGTTCTTGGTCTATTTGTGAAAGCTTGTGGCCGATCTACGTGTGTGGTGTGTGGATCTACTTTTCCTGCAGGTGGAACACTTCTCATCGATCAATGAAGGATTGTATTCAACTAGATTTGTGAGACTTCGATCTCATCTCTCTCGGTTTCTCCTGTTTCTACCAGGAACGGAAGTTCCATCCCTGTCACGGACGGTCCGTTATTCACGGAAGTTCGGTGCGGAACGGAAGTTTCGTCCTATCTGGTTTAATCGCTTGTTTAGTGTTGTGTTTTTCATGAATTATTTTGTATTGCCTATTTACCCCCCTCTCTAGGCAACTTTCAGCAACGAATGCGTGGCCGGGTCGTGCCACGTTGCTCGTCGTCTTCCTTCCGCCGTCCGCGCGTCGCCGCACACCCGTGGCGCTCCGTCGCGCATGGCCGTACCGGACCCCCCCTCTCGTTCCGCGATCGCCTGCATCGACCGAGCGCGTGCCGAAGATGCCATCCCACGGGCGTAGTCGTCCCCCACCCCTCACGAGCTTGTTCACGCGCACGCAAACCATGGGCAACGCCATTGCTCGAGCTTATCCCGATAGACTTTCGTGCTCCCCCGTCACCTCTCCCTATAAATAGTTGTGCCTCGCTCTCCTCTTTGCAACGACTCCAACATCGCCTCTTCTCTCGCACCGAGTAGCTCCAATTTGGAGTTTTCCCTTTGCTCGTGCTCCATGGCAATGGCCGGAGTTCTCCGAAATTGGCCGCCTTCTCCATGGCTTCCCCCGTGATTCTACCCCGATAGGTGCGCAAGACCGTCCGCCACCGAAGCCCCAACTCCCCGGCCGCGTGCCTCCCCTTCTCGGCCGTGGATTCGAGCTTCCACGCCCCGTCCATGGCGAGCGGAGAGGAACACGAGCCCCTCTCGTTCCTAACGTGAGTCAATTGCCACTTTTCAATTTAGCCCTCGTCCTTTTGTGAAATAAACCCACCACCTAGTCTAGTTCATACATCTTACGCTTTAACCCTTGTCCTTCCTACTATTTCTGCCCCTTCATCCACATAATTTTTCCAATACAAAAATAAATTCCAAAATTCCTAGAAAATCCTAGCCGAGTGTAATTTTGCACTTACGTCCCTATTCTTTTTCTAAATTATGTTCGAGTCCCTAGATTTTTACAAAAAGACCGCCAAACTTTTTGGAAATTATCTTTTAGGACCCTAACACTTTACAAAAAGGTCCCGCCAAACTTTTACATAATTCAAATAGGTCCCTGTGATCTTAAAAGTAATTATAGAAAGTTCCTCGAAACTTCTAGACTTCATATCTTTTGATCCGGAACTCCGTTTCGGGCGATTCTTGCGCTCACGCGATCATCCCAACGCATAGAATCCTTTGCCAGCCACCATAATCTCAACCCGTCATAATATTCTCCCCCATGCCCTCCTTAATCTCCCATCTCCGCCGTCCGAACTCCGTTTTCACCGATCCTTCCGCCGTTGAACCTTTGAGTTCCTGCATACCCAAACCTAATCCCCATAATCCCGATCTTGTCCTCATAAACCCCGACCTATCCCTGCCATCCATTGGTATACCCTAAACCTTCTGATCTAAATGGAGTTTTAAATTGGAGCTTGATTGCTATCTGAATTATTTATTTTATTTTCCGTATTAGCTTCACGTATTATAGAGGCGGAGAATCCGAAGGAGCCCAAGCTGGAGACGACGTCCGATGGCCCAAGTCTTAAGATAGATTCCAACGCCAAGTAGAGTAATGACGTGAGGCACGACTCCTAATGGATTTAGCGTTGCCGGGCAAGCTCTATCAATTCCTTGATCATAATTGATCCTAATTTCTCTGCTTATTCTCGCACCTATATAGGAAGCTACTCTTATATGCATTATCCTTGCAAATATTTTGCTAGAGCCTAATTGTTGTATGATAATGTTCAAATCACTATAGATGTGAACATTATACCCTTGATTGTCATTAGAACACTAGAATCAACCTAGATGTATTGTTAACTATGTTAATGATATATTAGTGTCATGCTTAGGAACTGTTACTATCTTTCATCATACACCTTGTTTATGAAAATGTGTCAAAATGTGTTTGGTGGTGTGTGTTGATTGGGTGGGTGATTAGACCAACCGTGTTAAGGTGAAGTTGGGTGAGAAATGATATCGGCCGTGGGCGAAACTCCTAGTACTTGGTGTAGAGTACTTGATGACTAGGTGTTGTCCATTTGTGATGGACGAGTGTTCGCCCTGCCATATAAGGACCGGTTCTTCGGACCCCAAATTGGTGATTTAGTGTACAACCACATAACCTGTTATGGGTAGGACTATGCACCAAACCTTGGGTTACGCAGCAAGAAGTTCCACCGGGTGTAGTAGATGACGGAGGTCCAGGGATCGTTTATTTGGTGAACTCCAGTACTTGGCACAGATATGGTGGACGGTATGCTTGTGTCATACGCGTCGGATCCCTGGGCATTCGGGGTGGACTTGTGGGCGTGCCTAGTTGCGGTGGCAGCGTTATGAGCTTACTTGCAAAGAGCGCATAGCCTGTGGGCAAAGTGTACCAACCTCTGCAGAGTATATAAAACTATCCGGATGTCCGTTGTCACGGTATATTGACACGCCAAACATTGAGCTCTCGTTGATTAGCCACAAATACTAAACCCCTTATGTGTGAGTGGGCAGCCTTGTGTCCGTGAGTTTTGGAAATGGTGTTGGCCTGGAGTGCCGAGTTCTTATGACCTTCGGTCGGAAAGCTCAACTAAAATTTATGGGAACTGTCGAGATCGATGAATATCTCCCGCAAGTCCAACCAACTAAAAGATACAAAACTGTTTTCCTGTTACGAAAACCCCATTGATTCTGTAGTGAGACCTTGCATTCGCGCTTTCCGTAAAACCCTTATCCAATCCTTGAGTACCATCCTAAATACATGTATATTATTACCCTTTGCTAGTGGTAGAGCTTGTTGAGTACCTTATGTACTCACGGTTTGTTCATTGTGGTTTTTAGTGGACAAACTTCCGAAAAGATAAAGACGGTTAAGTTTTGTCGTATGCTTAAGTTGCTCGTGGATGATTGAAGTGTTCAGCTTTTGCCCCTTTCCGGTCCATACTCCGGATTGTCACTTAACCTTGTTTGGTAAGTTCTCTGTAAATCTTCGTCTTTTAGTACTCGTATGGATTTGAGACTATCTGTTTGTGCGTACCAACTACCGATCCAGGGATTGGTACAGGATGCACGATACTCCTTCGAGGGAGGGATGTCACACACTATGAGGAGGATGAGGTTGAGGATGAGCCGGTGATCGAGCCTACTACTCAGGCTGAGGATGATGCAGAAGATGATGAAGAAGATGAGGAGACCGAGGAGGATGACGGGCCTGCACGTGCAACCCACTACACTAGGAGGCTCTCTCCTATGGTAAACAACAATGTTGATGAGGATGACCACGATGATGCGGATGATGATGATGATGATGATGAATGGGATGATGATGAGTAGGTCCTTTCCTTTCTTTCTTTTTGGTGTCTTGATGCCAAAGGGGAGAAATAAAATTCAGCAAGCATTTCGGGGAGTAGAGCAAAATGAGAGTTGCTCTTGTATCTTGTTTTATTTATGAACGTATCGCTAGGTTGTGCTATGTGTTGAACTATGTGACGGTGTTTATTTTGTTCTTGTAAGACCTTATTTTAATTCCTATGTGATGAACTATGCGTTTGATGATGATGCATGGTGTAATGTTATATTCCTCGTTTTTAATTGCATTTGTGTGGATCACATGTCATATGCATTTGTTGCCTTTCTTTTTTTATATGCAATGTGGAGCAAATGAAAGGAAATAGGGGGAGCTCTCTTGTTTTTCCCTCAAATATGTGCACTTGGTTTAAAAGGCCAAAATTGAATTTAATTCATCCACACATTTAGGGGGAGATTGAAAGTGCATCTAGGCCCCTAATTAAGGTTTTGAGTGATTGATGTCAATACAATTAAAATGGACTAATGTTTCAAATGATCTTGAACGCAGTTTATAATAAAAATCCATTTGAGAGCAAAGAAGCACAAAAAGGAAGTGGTCAAGGGCTATCAAAGTTGCAAAGTATTGAAAAAAGGACCATCCATGCTCAAGATCAAGATTTGATGTTTTTAGTTTCTGTCTTGAGTATAGGAAAAACCGTACTATCAAGTGGGACACACAAGAATGAAGAGTGACAAATCAAGTGCTCAAAATTCCTCTCAAAGTCAAAAATCCCATTTTCACTTGCCGGAGTCGGACAATGTCCGAGACAATCGGACATTTCGATCGAACTCCGGAGATCAAGCCAAACAAGGAAATTCTGGTGGAGTCGGATAATGTCCGACTCGGTCGGACTCGAGAGGCCTACACTTTGTGCACATGCCCCGTGGAGTCGGACAATGTCCAACTCCCTAGAATATCCGGCTAAGTCGGATAGACCGGTCGGACTCTAGAAGTCCGCACACCCTTGTGAAATCCTAGGAGACAATATTCGACAAAGTCCGACTCCTCCGGACAATATCTGATTGACCATTCCATCGGACAATATCCGACTATTTTTGGATTTATCGATCGGACTCCGGAGCTGAAACCTTCGATGAGTCGGACATTGTCCGACTCGGTGAGATAAAATCCGAGTCGGATCGAGCCCAACGGCTCTTTTTGGTGCCCCAGCTATAAAAGGAGGCTTCTTCCTCCTTTGGCCGGTTTACATCCACCCCATACTCAAAAACACCCCTAAACTCACCCGAGCACTCCCCCCCTCCCCCCCCCCCTAATTTTATTCCCCTCCAATCCTAGGCGAATATGTGAGAAAATTGAGGAGGATTGATTGAGCTTCATCTCCATTTTTCGAGCACTTGGTGGTTCAACATCATCGTCGACACTTATTGTGTTTGTTACTCTTGGGGATTCATCCCCTAGACGGTTAGGCGTCACCCCGAGAGCTCACAAGCTTGTGGTAGAGACTCGGGTCGTTTGTAATTGCCCCTCCCTTCGTGGAGTTTGATTATTGGATTTCAAGCCTTGCCTTTGTGGTAGTTTGAAGAGGTTTAGGGTTGAGAGCAACCCGGTCCTTGGTGGACTCCTCAATGGAGACATAGGTTCTTTCGTGGAGCTGAACTTTAGTGAAAATCTTGTGCCTCCTTGTCTCCCTTTCGTTTGTTGTTAATCATGTTGTTGTGTGTCTGTAGTTCTAGCGTGTCCTTGCTTTAAATTCCTAGATTAACTTTTGTAGGAGGCTTGCTTGCTAGTCCCCTTGTTGCTTTAGCTTTCTTGTGTTCCTAATTGCTTGCTCTTTGTTTGTATTGCGTTGATTTGTCTATCTCGATCGCCGATCTATTTTCCACACGAGGTGATCGGACTTTGTCCTACTCTAGTCGGATATTTGTCCGAGTCGGACTTTATCCTACTATAGTCGGATATTGAAGTCGGACAAATCTTTCTTGCATTTCTATTTTTTTAATTAAGTAATTTTTAGGATTATCGCCTATTCACCCCCCCCTCTAGATGACTTTCACTTCTCCCTTAGAGTATTCCAAGATTTAATCAAATCCACAGAGAACAAGCGGGACTTTTACTAATAATTAAATACTAACAAGATTGCAATGGTTATGTGTTGTGTGAATGATAAAGATTTGAAATACTAATGGCTAGCAAAGGTCAAGATAATAAAGGACTACCTCCTTAGGATTGGTTCATAGCATGCAGATTTAACTAATTAGCTCGGATGATATACTTAGTATTATATAAGACATGTTGGTTTCATTCACCCCGGCTTGTCACATGCAAGGGGCTATTAGCTCATCGGTGGTTTATTGCACTATGTGATGATAACGTGATCTAGTTACATTAAGAGATATGAGTAGATGTGTCCATCTTCATAATAAGCATATCACGGATCGAGTACATTGAAAGAGTTTCACAAGCAAGAGAGTTTACATAGCTAGATCCTTGCACTAGAGAAGAGAATATGAGACTACTCACTCATCCTTCAACCGAACATGGCGAACGGAGGAATAGCGCGAGGTGGCGTAGGTTTCGTCGATGCAACACGTGGTCTCCCTTCTAATGGTTTTGGCCGGTGCTCGCCGCTTTTCGCCGCCACTATCCCGAAACCCTAGCTTTGCAGTAGTTTTTCTCTTCGATCGTCGTCCTTGACTTCATTCTTTTTCTTTTTCTTTTATCTCCGATGATTCTGACCTAGATGTCCACCAACTCGATTCACATTAGGCTGGGCTCTCTTCCTTCTCGGATCGTGCTCCATAATTGGGCTTCTCAAAGGCGTGTCGATCGGCACATGGACGTACCAATCGGCACGCTTTCTTCTGTTCCTTCCTTGCATTGCCAGCCTTTATCCACAATTGCTTTGTTTAGTCGTTAGTGTGTGATACACTCACCTTCCGAAACTACAAGTGTACATGTAAGCCATAGCTTTTTGCTCGGAGTATTCTAAGATCTCGTGGAACAAGTGGGGCACTTATTTAGCTAAATGTTTGTTACTAACAAATGTGGATGTTGACCGAATGGTTTAAAGAACTAATTATAACAGAACAAATAAGAGAGAAAGATTATGGCTAAGCAAGAATTAAAAGTCTTCTCACGGTCAAGGTTAACTTGCATGCAAAGATTAAATTATTTAGTAACGACTCAGTTGGGGGTTACTAAAGTAGAAAACGGTTGTTTTTTATGACCCTGTCACGTCGGTGGCTAATAATTCAATCATCTAGCAATAACACTATTACAATATTATCATCCAAACCACCGAGATAATCAATAAGCAAGGATTGCAATAGACCAAAAAATAGCAACAATGTATTCAATTAAGCATCACAAGTGCAACCGCCAAGTTCCCATCAACCGATCGAAGAACGAAGGATCACCATATGATATGAGTAGGTTTTTCCTTGGGAAACACCTTAGATTGGTCTATCTTACTTGCTAGTACAATTTGGGGTGAATCGGACGCTAGAATCAATGGTGCTGATTGGCATAAATTGATGTCTTTCGCTTTTATGTTGCTTGTTGACCTATTTCTGCATTAAAGCACTCAAATAATAACATACTGCAAAATTGGGTTAAAGTTAGGTTCCAAATGGCTCAAATGATCAAGGGACAATTGCGCGTGTGCTCGTGCTTTGAACTCTATCTATTTTTACCCCTGTTTATTCATCTTTGCGTGTATGCCCCCGTTTTTTTTAATGTGAAGATTTGGTTTGCCCCTATTCCGTTAAGGGGACTTAACGGTGGTAAATCAGTGAGGAAATTACAATTTTACCCCTACGCCATTGCCCCTGTTATTGTCAACAATTTGCACCATTACCCCTTTTTCAAAAAAAGATAGATATATGTATATATATATATTCAAAATTTTGTATTTAGGTTACAAAAAAAATCAAACATATATACACAATATGTGCATGATATTTATGAGTGGTTTGCAATTGACTAAAATTTATTCAAATTTTGTCAGCATTTCATCTTAAATATGAGCAACAATTTAACTTCTTTTTAAAAGACCAAACAATATTGAGCTCCCAAGCACATAGTTCAACGAAAGGTCATGGTAGCACCATAGTTACAAGCAGATAAATCCAACCAATGTATCTCGGTAGTCAAGCAAAATACCGTACAAGACTAACAAGCTACAAAATTTTAGGCTCCAAACCATGAACCTAGCCTCTCGAACCACTCCTTGCTCTTCCCCTTTTCTCTTCCATCACCATTTCCTCTTCCTCTTCCTCTCCTTGCATCTCTAGTTGCACTTGCACTTGACATAAACAAAAAAAAAGTTTGTTAGTACATAGATTGGAGAACAAAACCAACTACAACCGTGTATGATTTCCACTAGTGATGCATAACTTACTTCATTTGACTAGTCGTAGGACCTCCTTGAAAGTACTTAGCAATGTGTCCTACTTCATGATATTCGATGCATTTTCTTTTCTTGCTTGTCCCAACCTCATCGGATGCCTTGATCTTGGAAACCCTAGGCCTTCCGGGCTTTCTTCTCAACCTTGGCTTCATGATTTTGTAGCCTAAAGCAACACGTGGCCACTGATTTTTTGATGTCATTGGATTGAAGACACATACATAGGGCTTCCCGAACCTCGTCAACGAGTAGTACTCATGGACAAAGTCATCCGTTTGTGCCTACTAAGCTTTGTGATGACAGCTAGAGCATGGTTGCATGGTTTTCTGGTCACCTGCCATGCACAACAACTACAAGTCTTTTGCTCCAAGTTGACCGCATGCCCGATGGTGGAGACAATAACTTCAGTTGTACTACTCCGCACAATAAATTAGTAAGAGTGAAACAGAAAGAATGCAAAGCAAGACCACCACATATATCAAGTTACTTAAGTTGTACTACCTTCACATATGATGACCTCATGGTTTCTTATAGCTTTGTTGTTAGCATTAAGAACCTTGATAATATCTAGGATTATTCTACCTTCCATCTTTCTAGTAATCTTACTTCTTAACTCAAACTTCGAATGATCATTTGCCTTATCTTATCATGCATATCAACAATTTGCAGTCCTTTGTTTTCAACGCACAACTATTGAAACATTATGAGAGGTTATTATTGATGTAATCCACCTTGCTAACATGAGAGAACTTTATCTACTCCATATGTATGGATGATTTGTTTGCAACCAAGTTTTTGCATCGGACTTCTCGTGTATCTTTTCCATGTGATAGGTGTACCTCTCAATTGTAAAGCTTTTGGTAGCTGCCCACATGTTTTGAGCAAACAACGGACCATAGTACTTCTTCTTCATCTTCTTCCACTAGTGTCTCATACATTATCTATGTTCCACTCCCGGGTAGACAACAGATACAACCAACTCTATCCCTTTGCCTACACCAACATATTAGTATTATGAGTATATGGAATGAGTACGGAATGCAGATTAGTAAATTGAGTATATGGAATGCACACATATGTGCATCCGTACCGATAACCAACCCATTAGGAGGCCATGAACCATGTCCAGCTTTCTTTTGACTTTGTTTCAATCACTCCATATGCCACAGGAAAGAGCCAGTTGTGCCGATCCACGGCTACAGACTGTAGCCAACTAACCTCTAGATCATCCTGTCAAATGAGTCGAGTCCATAGCAATGTAGGGTCTGCATCCTAACAAAAAACCATCAATGCATGGCTTAAGGGCAACAAAGAACCTCCTAAAACATTCAACCCCATTATGCTCCTCCATATCAATCTCAACAATACTACCCGAACATGATCTTAGAAGCTCAACTTTATAAGTGGGCAATAGATCATAACTGTCGTCCCACTTCCCATTTATCATATCAAGTGCCCTTTCTTTGCCCCTAAACACTTTGTAATATGAAATATCAAACTATACTTCTTGTTCAATGCCACTTGCAACTCCTTAGTACCCATTGTGGGAGACTCCTCAAGCATGTCCATCGCTTCTTTCAGCCACCCATTTATTATCAGCCATTGTGTCTCCGGACTTGTTAACCGAACCACGAGTGTGCTTCGGTCCACTAGTCTTAACCTGCAAAAATGGAAGACAAATTGTTAGTCAATCAAGTATGAAAGAATCATAAATGTGATGCAAATAACCATTGAACAAAGCAATTTGTACCTCGCACCCTAGGGACTTCTTGCTTTCGGATGCAAAAAATAGTCGGTTGCAACCTTGACTTTCTTGATGGTGTGGAAAGCACTATCATTCAAAATACAC
>JAUNZO010000825.1:0-30288 GCA_031894775.1 Chloris gayana | reverse complement strand
GTGCATTCCCGACATAAAATTAAGTTTTTTCAAAAATGCAATATGATGACACGATGATTAATGACATGAGATGCACTATTATTTATTAGGGTTGTTATAGCCCTCCCCCTTACAGGAATCTCGTCCCGAGATTCACGATCGAAGCGACTAGACGATGGTACTAAAGAACTCGGGTAATTGGACCGAAGAAACTCTTCTTGTTCCCAAGTAGCTTCAGCTTCCGAGTGATTACTCCACCGAATCTTGTAGAACTTGATGGTTCGATGTCGACTCACTCGATCCTTGGTGTCGAGAACATTGATCGGATGTTCATCATACGTCCGATCTGGCAGTAATCTGTTCCACATCTGTTGTCGGTATGTCTACGGGTGGTTTCGGACATTTCTTTAATTGAGATACGTGGAACACATTATGAATCCCCGATAAATGTGCTGGCAACTCCAAACGGTATGCCACGGCTCCACATCTTTCCTGGATTGGAAAAGGTCCGATGTATCGTGGAGCTAACTTGCCCTTGATTCCAAATCGTTGAACACCTTTGGTAGGAGATACTCGAAGATAAACTTGATCTCCAACCTTGAACACTAAATCTCGACGTCTTTTATCGGCATATCCGATCCGTCGAGATTTAGCTCTTTTGAGGTTCTGTTGAATGAGACGTACTTGCTCCTCTCGCATCTTTTACTAGATCAGGTCCGAAAATTACTCTTTCTCCACTTTCGGACCAATTCAAAGGTGTGCGACAGCTACGTCCATATACAGCTTGGAACGGTGACATTCCGGCACTCTCTTGGTAGCTGTTGTTGTAGGAGAACTCGCTAGTGGTAAACATTTCTCCCAATCTTTGCCATATGTCGGGGCACATGCTCGAAGCATATCCTCGAGATACCGATTGATCCTTTCCGTCTGTCCATCCGTTTGAGGATGATCAGCCGAGCTCCGAATCAACCTTGTTCCTAGTGACTCATGTCACTCGCTCCCAAATTCTGGAGACAAACTGTGTCCCTCGATCCGAGATAATGGTCTTCGGCACTCCATGCAGACAGAGAATACGGGAGATGTATAATTCTACATATTTTTCGGCGGTGTACCGAGTATGTACCGGTATGAAGTGAGCTGACTTAGTCAATATGTCCATAGTAACCTAGATGGAATCATGCTTTCGTGGGCTTAACGGTAACCCAACAATGAAATCCATGCTGATGTCTTCCCATTTCCACTCAGGAATACTCAAGGGTTGCAGTGGACCTGCTTGCATCAAGTGTTCTGCTTTGACACGTCGACGGACATCACACTCATTAGCATACTTGGCTATTTCGCGCTTTATTCGTGTCCACCAAAATCTTCGCTTTAGATCTGTTGGTTCCAGGATAGATTGAGTACTTAGATGTATGAGCCTCATCCAAAATTTTCTTACGAAGTGCTGGGCTCTTCGGCACCACTATAGTCGATTCTTGAACCAAATAACTCCTTCATCATCTTCTCTAAAACATTTAACTTCACCCTTCTTGAGTCATCTTCTAATGTGTTCCATGCCAGCATTTTTCTGCTGAGCTGCTACCACTTCTTCACGAATGGTAGGAATAAGAGCCAAATTAGTCAAGGCTCCATACGGAAGCATCCGAAAATTAGGCTCGCCACTTTCCCGTGGAGGTGCCTGAATCAAGAGTTGAGCCATCGAGGTTATTGCAATAAACCTTGCGACTCAAAGCATCAGCTACTACATTTGCTTTGCCCGGGTGATAGTGAATCTCAATTTCATAATCCTTGATTAACTCTAGCCATCTTCGTTGACGCATATTCAGATCTGCTTGGGTGAAGATGTACTTGAGACTCTTGTGGTCGGTGTATAAATGTACCAAATTTCCCAAGAGGTAATGTCTCCAGCTCCTCAATGCAAGAACCACTCGCTGCTAATTCCAGGTCATGTGTGGGATAGTGTTCCTCATGACGCCTAAGCTGTCGAGAGGCATAGGCAATCACTCGACCCTCCTGCATTAGAACACATCCGAGTCCGGTTCCCGATGCATCACAAGTACACATCAAAAGGCTTCGTCGGATCCGGTTGAGCGAGCACTTGTGCTGTTGTCAGCAACTTCTTAAGTGTCCGGAAAGCTTCTTCACATTCATTGCTCCATTCATACTTCTTATCCTTTTCCAATAATTTGGTCATTGGCTTGGCAATCTTCGAGAAGTTTGGAATGAATCTTCTGTAGTAACCAGCCAGTCCTAAGAAACTCCTGATTTGTGAGACTCGACTTCGGTGGCTTCCAATCCAACACTTATTGTACTTTGCTTGGGTTAACGACCACTCCTTCTGCTGATATCACGTGCCCTAGGAATGGCACCTCTTTTAACCAGAACTCACACTTGCTAAACTTGGCATATAGCTGATGATCCCTTAGACGTTGCAAGTACAATCCTTAAGTGATTGACATGTTCCTCTTCCGACTTGGAATAGATCAAGATGTCGTCGATGAATACCACAACAAACTTGTCCAGCTCGGCATGAATACCGAGTTCATGAGGTACATAAAGTGTGCTGGTGCATTGGTCAATCCAAAAGACATCACCAAATATTCATAAAGTCCATATCCGGTGGAAAATGCTGTCTTGGGTATATCTTCGACTCCGATCTTAATCTGATTTTCGAGAAGACTTTTGCTCCCATCAATTGATCAAACAAGATGTCAATCCTAGGAAGAGGGTACTTGTTCTTGATGGTAACTGCATTCAAAGGTCTATAATCCACACATAGCCTTAACGTCTTGTCCTTTTTCTTCACGAACAGTGGCTGGGCATCCCCATGGTGACGAACTTGGGCGAATATAACCCTTGTCCAATAGCTCCTTTAATTGCACCTTTAACTCTGCTAGCTCATTTGGTGGCATCCGATACGACCTCCTTGATATTGGTGCTGTTCCAGGTTGTATCTCTATCTTAAATTCTACCGCTCGATCCGGCGGTAATCCCGGTAAGTCATTTGGAAAGACATCCGAGTACTCACGGACTACTCGGTATATCCTCTAGACTTTTACTTATAATCTTATTAACCATTGGCAAAATAGTCCGGGGAAGAGTTAAAAGTAAGCAATGTCGACCATGAACGGGAGAGTTCAAATAGACGGCTCGAGATGCTATATCCAAGATCTGCCTTATGGAAATCCATCCATTGCATGCCAATAATTGCGTCTAACCCTTGCCCATCCAAGTATGATTAATAAAGTGGAATAAACCTTGCTTCCCAATTTTAATGGTATATTGGCAGCGGCTTCATTGGTAAGGATTTTACCCCCAGGTGTTGAAATGAGATGTGCACATAACAACTTGGATGGCATGATGCGATGCTTTGCAACATATGCTTTGCTCGATGAAATTATGTGTGGCTCCCGAATCAAATAAAACCATAGCAGGATGATCAGCGATAGAAAACATACCCGCTAGGATCTGCCCTCCTTCTGGTAATTCTTCGGCCGTGGTAAAATTTGCACGGCCGCTTTCACTTGGGTGTCCTTGGCCCGATTCCTCGGCTGATTCTGCGTCCGTTGTTGTGGTCGTGGTGCATAAGAAGCCTTCCGTGAATAGGGACAGCTTCGATAGAAATGACCCGGACGGCCACAATTGAAATATGGCGGTCCATTTTGCCGAGGCGCTTGATTCACTTGTCGAGGATTTGAAGCATTCTCGTTGCTGGTAGGGCGGACGATACCGGTTCGACCGCTGCCGTTGAGGCTTCGTGGCTCGCCGAGGCTATCGATAATAGTTTGGGCCTTAAGGTACATGCTAATATCGCCGACATGATGGTGCGGTGTATACCGGTCCGTACTTTGATGGTCCTCCACTCCCTTGTCCAGCTGCTGGCCTCTTCTTGCTCTTTTCCGCTTGATGGAGACGGATAGAGTCTTCCAAGGAAATAGCATCACCGACGAAGTCATTGAAGTCTGTCGGTCTTGTTCAACACAAGCCGAGACTACCGCTTGGTGCTCAGCCCTTCCTTGAATAGATTCTTTTTCTTAGCATCTATGTCCGGATGCTCGGGGGCATATTGAGCAAGACGGTTCAATACCTTGGAGTAGGCATGTACAGTCATGTCGCCCTGCTCAGATGACTGAAACTCCTTCCTTTTCGGATTCATCAATCCTTCCGGAATATGATGCTCTCTCGAAAGCTTTGGTGAATTCAGCCCAAGAAACCCGATGTCCTGGAGGGAACATCGCCTTGTAGTTGGCCCACCATGCTCCAGCAAATCCTTACAATTGATGGAAAGCGAATAGAGTCTTCCGATGATCGGTACATGGGAACAACTCCAGCTTAGACTCAATGCTCGCGGAGCCGGTGATCAGCCTCCAGTGGTTCACCCGCATCCGAGAAGACCGGTGGGCGAACCGATAAGAAATCCGAGAAACTCACCCGTTCTTCCGGGGCATTCCGACCTTGGGGACCTCCCCGTGGAGCGGTGTTTCGGACCAACTGCTCCAACAATTCCCGCTGCTCAGCCCGGGAATCCAGCACAGCTGCAATCGCTCGTGCCAAGGTTGGGGGTGGTGGTGGTGTTCCCGCCCTCGGTGAGAACTTTCCGGCTCATCGCGTCTCCTTGTTCCAACCATTCTGTCCAAGAAAAATTTACGTTAGACATCTCAATTCCAACATAATTATGGAAGGAACATGAATACATGGATGAGAAATTTCCAAGATAACTTTTATGTAACAACAGTCTTATTATAGCAACCACCAAACCATAAGCACATATCCGGACATCCAATTTACAACGAACCTTATTGCGACACTTGTGCATGGTTACACCATGCTCATTATTACGCTGCTACCTATATTACATACTAACTTCCTTATTCGTTACTCGCTATAACTCTATTCTTGTTCGCGAATTCTGGACGTCACTTCTTGGCTCTTGGAACTTCCGGTCTTGGACTCTCGCATCCTCCGGTCGTGGAATCTCCGTGTGAAGTCTATTACCGAGTCCACGTCCATTATCTCTTCAGGATCCTCCTCTTCTTCCTTAGATTCATCTCGCTACGGGGTTCTCATGCACTTCTAGTTCATTCTCGGGGGTTGCTGTCCAAGCTCTTCATTTAGTAGCACATTGTGTGCTTGGAGTAACTCTTGCTCTAACCGATGAATCATGGCGTTTGCGGTCGCCGCTTGTTGATCTTTGACTTGAATCTGCTCTTCCTTATTCAACAATTGCGCCTCTCTAATTGCTAACAACTCCTCCTTTTCTTTCAGCTACCTCTCCAACTCCGATAGACGAGCATCCTCCGCCCGTCCTCTCGCGTCGCCGATGACGTTACTTGTGCTGTCCATCTCAGCGGAGAAATAAGCATATCAAGCCTAGGCAGAAACCATTCTTATTCCAAGTACTTCAACAAACTCAAGCCCTTATATAGTACACTACTAACTGCACATATATTATACACTACCACATTTTCTTTATACATTATTTGTTGTATACATCTGATCCAGACTTTCCCTTACACTCGCCACACTACCATCATCTCGTTACTACCCTATGCTACACTCGACCTACGTCAGCAAAATATGGCTACCATCCTACTCCTGCCCTAGCTATCCTACATCAGCACTACTCCAACACTAGCTAAGTTGGTGGCGCGTGGCTGTCGGCGTCCGACTCGGCGTCCTCCTCTCGGCGGGGTCGGTGGTGGCTCGTAGTCCACACCGGAGACCTCCTCCGTGTGTGAGACCTACGGATCTCCCGGCAGTCCACACGGAAACGGTTCTTCCAAGCGGCTATCCGACGGTCCTAACTCTGCACCTGCGCCTATAGGTGGTGGATCCTCTCGCTCCGGCTCGGTGACACGTGCAGCCCGGGTGTCCTCCTGCTCCCGAACACGCCTCCTAACCCGCGGCATCGACATCTGCAGGGAACATGTTTAAACCGGTTAAACACTTCTTCCCATAGAAAAGAACACGAAAAGACAACCTATCAAAGTACTACAAGACTAGCTAAGCCTATCCCAAGCTTTTTATTATAGCACTCAATATAACATGATGCATGCTCGACGGACTAACTATACGCACTATAAGTACACGAAACTACAGCAATAGTTAGTAACTACCCAAATCCCGAACGTCGAACAGCTGTGCATTCCCGACATAAAATTAAGTTTTTTCAAAAATGCAATATGATGACACGATGATTAATGACATGAGATGCACTATTATTTATTAGGGTTGTTATAGCCCTCCCCCTTACAGGAATCTCGTCCCGAGATTCACGATCGAAGCGACTAGACGATGGTACTAAAGAACTCGGGTAATTGGACCGAAGAAACTCTTCTTGTTCCTAAGTAGCTTCAGCTTCCGAGTGATTACTCCACTGAATCTTATAGAACTTGATGCTCAAAATAGCTATTTTTATTTATAAACAGATAGAGAATATTTTTCTCGACTCTAACAAAACTGGTTTCACATTTTTCCGATTTTTCTTTAATTTTCTACGAATTTTTGAAATTCGAAAATGGTTCTCGTGCCACACGCGGGGCCACGGGGTTTGGCCACACGCGATCCCACGTAGCCACACGCGATCCCGCGCATGTGGCCCGCGGTGTGGCACCACCGCAGAAGCCATGGCACGGCGGCGCGGTCACCGGCGATGGCCGGAGTTGGCCTCGCGGTGGTCCAAAGCTCGCCGCGGGACCTCCTACGCGCTCTACGCGATGAGGCGAACAAGGTGGTGATGATGAGCTCGCATGAGCCCGACTAGAAGCACGTCGGCGGCGAGGTGCGGCCATGGCAGAGCTCCGGCACGGTGCGAAGCTCGCCGCGGTCCGCCAAAATTGGGGAAAATCGTGCGAAAAGCTTCTACATGACACGAGCAACAACGCTAGAGGGTTGTGGGGACTTGGAGACGGCCGGAGATGGATGCTCACCGACGAGGTGCGGACGGCGGTGAATGAAGCTCCGGGCGAACGGCAATTCCACGGCTCCTCGTGGATCAAACTTGATGATGAGCGGCCAAGAACGTAGAGAAACGAGTTGCGCATCATCAAGAAGAAGAAAAGGGAGAAACGGCTCACCACCGGTTGCAAATTTGAGGGCGCGGCGGTGGAACGACGGTGAGGTTCCGTTGGGGAAGACGACTTCGATTCGACGGAGTGGGGCAGCCGAGTTCGATTGGAGGGCCCGGGGAGCTTCAGGGGGTTACTACGGAGCTCGTGGGGGTGTTGGTTTGGATGGGGAGTTGCCGGAGCGGCCTGCCGGTGATGAACCATGGGAGCGCGGCAATGGCGGTAGGGTGGAGAGAAATGAGAGAGAGAGGGAGAGGGATAAGGACGGCTCGAGCTTTATCCCGGTCGGAAGAGGGTGAAGCAGGCAGCTGCGTGGGCGGAAGCTGCTGCGTGGTGGGGTGACGTGGACGCGCGGCCTCGGGGGCAACGGCGGCGAGCAGCGCCGAGAGAGAAGAGAGAGGAGAGGCCGACGTTGGGCCCTAGCCTCGGCGATTTTGCAAAAAGGCCCTCCGGTTTTTGATTAATTGAAAAACACATTTCCAAGGCTCGGAAAAATTTACAAAAATTCAGGGGTGTTAAGAAAAACATTTCCAACCTTTGCCTTTTTAGGTCCAGGTCCAAATTCCAAATATTTTGCGGATTAAAAAATTCATGTTTAAATTAAAAGTAAAGCTTTAATTAATTCTTGTAGGCATTTTTACAAAGGAAAAATAATTTCAAAGAAAACTCCATAAATCTTTTATTCTTATGTTTGATCAACAGAAAATGTTAAACACAATAATTTATTTTTATTTGAATTCTTTTTAAGAACTTAATGCAGCTTAGGTTAAAATGACATTTTATGTGCATTCGTGACATAAAATTAAGTTGTTTCAAAAATGCAATATGCACTATTATTTATTAGGGTTGTTACAGAAGAAATGAATGAATGCGACGCTCCAGTAATCAAACAAGATCGTTGTTATGGTAGAGTTGACTAGGTACTCACCGAGCACAACATCCGGCGCATCCTCGGCTTGTTGCACGACAATGTGGTTCACCTTCCCACGGTTGTAGCTTGGAGCAGGGCGCGGTTGTCCGGTGCTTGGGGCAGTGTTGCGGACTATAGAGTCTCGCTGGTTTGGCCACCGAGTTGGTGGGCGTTTTGATTCCCATATTCTTGTAGGGGCACATGGCAATCTTGTGGGTGAACTCTCCACAATTGTAACAGCCTTTGTTGACATTGTTCTGCGCCCGGATGACGATAGGGTTGCTTCTCCGGGTAGGGGCGTAGCTCGACTTGGGGTCCGGCGAGGTGCATACGGTTGGCTATTCCCGCCGGGCGATATCGCATCACGGGGCGAGGTGGGTACCTCCGGTTATTCCTAGTGCGCTGCCTCCGAGCTCGTTCCCGACGTTCCCGGAATTTGCGCTTACGGTTACTTGTTCTCCATGTTGATGGATTCCTCCATTAGTATGGAGCGGTTCATTAGGGCGTTGAAGTCCGGGTAGATGTTCCCAATTGCGTGGGTTCCGAGAGTTCCACGCAGACCTTTCTTGAAGCTTTCCTACTTCTTCTTATCGTAACTCACTTCTCCCGGGGCATAGCGAGCTAGCCGAGTGAATTTCTTGTGGTACTCGGTTTATGGTCATGGAGCCTTGGTGTAGCTTTTTGAATTCCTCATTCTTCATGTCCATGATTCCTTCACGGATGTGATATTCTCTCGAAGACTTGCTGAAATTCTTTCCAGCTAACCGAGGTGACATCGGTATCGCATCACCGTAGTTGTCCCACCATTCTCGCAGCAGGCCCAACCAGCTTGATGGGCAGCTAAGGCCACTTTTTCCCGATCTCCCGCACCAACTATTCTCGGCTTCTTGGTGATTTCCCCGAGCCAGTCATCAGCTGCCGAGGGTCCTCTACATTCCCTTCATAGGTAGGCGGTTAAGCCTCATAAATTCTGCCATCTTGGAGGGAGTATGCCCACGCTTGGCAGCGTGGATTGCTTGGAACTCGTGTTTGGAGGAAGTCTCTAATCGTGATTGGTGGTGGCGGTGGCGGGTTCTGTTTGTTTCCTTGGTTGCTGACTTCAACTCCATTCTCGCCGTTGCTCTCGCCTGTGATGGCTGCGGTTGGCCATGGTGAGGGCGTTGATTACCTTTAGGTAGAAGAGAGGGGCGAATTAGGTCTATGGCCTTAGAGATTGTTTTAATGTTCTGTGGGTTAGTCACAAAACTTCACCGAATCAAAGATCCAATTTAAGAAGCAAACACGCAAGCACCATGCATTTATTATATTACACAACGACTCATGGTACATGACACGTGATACAGGATACATGACACAAGATACATCGTACATGACCCATGGTACATACTCATGACTCCCGATACGTAACATGATACATGGTACATAAAACATGATACATGATACAAGTACTTGGCATATAGGATGAAATCACCGAGCTCATGGTACACATGCCTAGTACTAAGCTAAGGACTCTAAGAGTCTCGCGATCTACTCGTCGGTTACCACTACCGGGTTTTTCCGAGTCTCTTGTTCTTTGGTTTCTTTAGGGCCTCGAATAGGGAACAGATCTGTTCTTCTTTTCTTTCATATTAAGCACCTCCTCTTTTAGATTGTTGATTTCAGTGTCTTTTCCCTTGCTTTCTTCCGTGAGTTCGTCCATTTCCTCCTATAGTTCTTCCGTCGCATCATAAGCGTCTTGGGCGGCCTCTTGTTCCATGGAAATGGTGTGGAGGATTCCCTCGGTGAGAGTATCCAAAGCTACCGGGTATTGAGCGGTAGCTGCCAATGTGGAGTCGGTCACAGCACGAGTTGGTCCGTCTAGAGAGCGAACGCGGGGTTTCCGGACGGGGTGCCCTCCCGCCCCTACCGGAAAGAACCGGATGGGTGCGTCTCCCGTGACCTGGATACTCTCGGAGCAGTAGCGTAGCAACAACTCGCGTGCCACTAGCTGTAGAGTATCCACGAAGGTTGTCCCGGTCCGAGCGGTGGTGATGTACGTGAGGCCATCCGTAGTCCCGCGAAGGCTGGGTGCACGGACCTTTACCGTGCATCAAGCAATCCCATTTTGGTAGTATTGCTGCCAGCGGTACTCGGGGTTTTGCAGGTATTCCATGCATATGCGGTACCCTTCATAGAATTTCTGGGAATCCTCCCACGTCCGTGGCGGCGGTGTGTTTCCACTCGTGCTCCTCTTGCATCTATAGAACAGTCAACCTCGTATAGTGAGAAATTTTTAAGGGAGTTATGGAGGAGTTTTAAATGTTCATTATCGTAGTAAGGCAAGACTAGATATATATATATGTGGAGAAGGGGGAGACTTATAGATAATGCGGCGTATCATACGTGTCGAGTCTTAAACTCGGCACTAGAACTACCCGGTCCCTCACGAGCGTGGAATTCGATGGTGCAACACACAGAACACACAGGAAAACACGATTTTAGACAGGTTCAGGCCCTCGAATCGAGAGTAATACCCTACGTCCCGTATGTTATGTATTGCTTTTAGCGATTTGCTAATTGCGAAGTCTCGGATCCTTTTCGGGGGTCCTTGCTCCGCCTTATATGTCCGGGGAGCTAGGGTTACAATCGTAGTCCTAGCCGATTACATGAATTACATATATGGGATTCTATCTCTAACTTTCTTTATTGATCCGAGTCCTAATCGGACTACAAATTGTTCTATAACTTGCCTCTCACGTCATTGTATACCGGTCTTAGTATCCGCCTTGTTTCCATACCGGTCTACGGGTTCTTCTATTATCCCGCACTGGTCGAAGACCAGTCCGTTGCCTATCGCCCTTATCTCGTATCTTCTCCGATTTGCTACCATGTCTTTGCGTATCCATTTCTTCATCATCTCGTATACCCATAAGGCAAGTATACGACAGCAGCTCCCGAGTAATTTTTAATTTAACCTTGAATAAAACTAACCAGTCTTCTCGCCTCTTGGTCTTTATTCATGGTAAAATTAAAAAGAACTCCAATCTGCTGCAAACTCGTTCTTTTTCTTCATAAGTGCTTTAACAGAAAGCCCGAAAAAATTATTCTTTTTCACCTTTTATATCACCTAATTAGGTAGTCGAAACTTATCTTTCTTACGGTGCGCCGGCTAGGCGCACCCAATTGGGTATAGCCCCCGACTCTTGGATCATTCGAACTCCTTTCAAATAATGCAAGACTCCACTAGCTGATTCTTCATTATTTCCTTCAATATCCAATTGCTATAGATTGCTTCTTTTAAATTCCATCATTTTCCACTTCCCGAGATTTTCGCAGACCGCTCTTGAATACGGTGCACCGGTCGGTGCACCTAATTAGGTATAGCCCCGACTCTTGTATCATTTGAGGATCATAAATAATGCAAGAGTCTTTAACTTTTATCTGAAAAATTTCTATTTTTCAGACCGCTTTTTCTTTCATAAAAGCACGACGGCTTGTCCTTATGACCGTTAAGTCATAATTAACGCAGATAACGGATCATTAACTTCCTTATGGCCGTTAGGTCATAATTGCACAGATCACGACATCCCTCGGGCCTCTTAAAAAGGCCCAATAACTTTTCAGCCCCGGGCCCATCCCGGTGTCTATAAAAGAAAACGAAAAGTCGACCTAGGTCAACCCCGCTCCCGAAGCTCATACACGCCCGCCATTCGTTTTCATTCTCGTTACGCTCTCCTTCTTCATCAACCACTTCGAAGCTTTCTTTTTCATCCCTCAAGATGGGCAAGAAGAAATCCGCCACCGTTCCCTCATCTTCTTCCTCTGTTCCTCGCGATCGCCTTCCGTTTGAAGTCCAAGACCTTGGTCCCAGCAAGGTCACGTAATCCTCTTTAAATGAAGCGAGTTAAAGATGGGTATCTTCCTCCCCAACCCATTTTAAACTGGAGTGTTCCTTCCCCAGCCAAGTTCCCCGGGGTATAGATGAATCTCAACAACTAGTCTTCAAAGCTTTTTTCCTCCGTGGCCTCGATCTCTCATGCTCGTTCCTTCTTCGGAGGACTTCTTTTCTTCTATGGATGGGAGTTAGTGAACCTTAACCCTAACTCCATCCTTCGGATTGCCTTCTTTATTCATTTATGCGAGGCTTTCCTTAGAGTTCTCCCCCACTTTAAACTGTTCCAATATCTGTTCCAAGTTCGCCCGCTTCCATCATCGGACCGCCAGGCTGCGGTTGGTGGTGTGGGAATCCGATGCTTGGAGTGCGGATGAATATTTCTCTTTATCCTTGAACAATAGCATAGCTCATTGGAAAAAAGGGTGGTTTTTCTCGTGACAATCCTCAACCATCTCTCCCTGCCTTCAATGCGAAGGTAGCCAAGAATTTCCCCACCGCTGAAACCAGGAAAAAACTCAAAGAAGACGATGAAGTTCTTGCACTCCTCGCCCGCATCGGATACTTGAAAGATGTCAAAGGCGTAACTGCCGAGACAATTCTCTCGGAGCTTCATCCAACCACTCAAGAGGCAAGAACACCCCGCTTGGCTTTTCAACGAGGACACCGCCATGCCTCCGGACCGAACTTCCTCCCCAACAAAGATCGGCTAGAAGTTCGCATTAGACAGATGGTGCAGCCAAATCCGGACCTATCTGGATGTCCAAGAGTGGCATTAGCTTTCAGCTCATGCAATCCTCGTGATGCCGTAAGTACTTCCTCCTGTTTTTCAAATCTTTATCACTTATCGCCATCATTTAATTATAAAGACTTAATCTTTGTAATCGCAGAAAATGGATAACTACAGGAGTCATCCTCCTCTTCCTCCTAATGACACTTGGGGAGAGGATTACGCCAATAATGCCGCTCCACTTGCTGTTCAAGCCGGTCCGGCCCAAAATCCACAGACCGGTCTTTCCCTCTTCCTCCAAGCCTAGCCCCAAAAATCACCAAATCTGGGACCATGGTTCAAGCTCCTAGTACAAGAAGACGTACTACTCGCTCCGACCATCGGTAAACTTGCCGCCCCTCCTGCTGCCTCCGGCGATACCCGCTCGGAGGCACAAAAACTTGAAGAGCGTCGGCGGGAAGAAGACGCCGTCGAAAGGGATCGCCAAGCAGCTCGGCCATCCTCGAAGCTTCACCGGGGAAAACTCAAGGCACTTCCGCCTCGACCGATCCTCCGTCGAATGTCCCCAAACGATCCCGGTATGGTCTCCGGACCGGTCCCGTTGATGCCGGGGATCGAGCTCCAACTCCGCAAGCCAATCCAGCGGAGAAAAGAGCCGCAGATAGCAGTGGTGGAGTTTCTCAAGGCCCGTCAAAAAAGGTCAAAACCTCCACCGGCTTTAAAAAGCTTCCACGTAAGTTTTCCGAATTATTTTTCTGAATTATTCAATCTGTCAAAAAACTCCTTAGGTCCCAAAGCTCCTCGCTCTAGTCTAATTAAGGTCGCTTTTTCTTACAGGGTTCCCGCTAGCTTCCAAGCCAGCATAGCTGGCTTTTTAAGAACCAAATTTCCCTCACAGGCTCCTCCTAGCCCTGTTCTTGCTTCTTCCCGGATATGCTTCGGACCGGTTCCACTCTTGGCGCCTCCACCACTATTGCCACTCCAACTACGGAAGCTCAAAGTGCGACTCTCACAAAGGAACTCCCTGTCGCCTCAAGCTCGGGAGCTGAAAAACAAACCTCCAATGTTGAGAGCTCTTCTTCCGACAGCCCTCTTCCCCAAGCCACCTTATTTCAAATCCCTCCGGAGCTCTCACTGGGACCAGTCCGGACGGAAGAAATTCCTCGCCGGGCTAGGAAAACTCGTAAGCCTTCCGGAGAACCCGGACCGGCCAAAATGGTGGTTGGAGAAGTGAAGATGGATAGTTCCAGCTGAGCAAGGACTTTTACCGCAACAGCTCAATGGGACGCCCTCCAAGAGGAAGAGGCTTTAAAGAATTTCTCCGAGTCCGGCCAAGTATATCTCTACCATTTAATAGTTTCTCCAAGCAACTTCCCTTTAATCTTCAAATTTCTTACTCTCTTTTTCTCTTTTAGGTTCTTCCGAAAAGCTCGAAGCCAAGACTGCAATTATCGCCCGTTTGCAGGAAGAACTCAACACCAATCAAGAACGATTGGGTGAGCTCGAAATTCGGACGGCCAGTCGAAGGCCAAGGAAAACGACCTCCGAGAGGAGAGAGGCCGGTCTGCAGGACACCCATCGCATGATGGAAGAACGCCGACAAGAAATCATCAAGCTCCGTCAAATTAATCAAAGTAACATTTTCAATTTGCCTTGAATCTTGAATCTGTTGATTGATAGCTAGAAGCTTCACCACTGGACCACAATTGCTTTTATACATTTTAAATTTTTCCCACCATCTCCTTTTCCGATTGATCCTATATTTGATTTCAGCGCTTGAGAACCTTGTTGCTGCCCATAAGAAAGCTGAAGAAGTTCTTATGGAAAAAACGACAGCTCAAGAAAAAGCATTAGAAGAAGGCTCTCGTATTGAAGAGCAACAGGCGGCACGGATTGGAGAACTTGAAGAAGAGCTCACTCGCGAAAGATAGCATACTTGCCCAAGCACTTCGCTCCAACAAGATGCTAGAGATCGAAAACCCTCGCTTGAAGGCTGAAGTGACGGAAGCATTAGAAGCAGTGAAATCAGCTCAAACGAGAGAAAGAGAAAGCCTTGAAGACTGCCCGGAAATTGAAAGAATCCAATGTAAACATCAAGGGCAGATTCGGAGCGGCTGAAATCAGGCACAGGCGTAAGTCCCGTTTTTCTTTATTACTCTTATGTTATCTCTTGAACATATTGATCTTCAGCAATACCCAGTCTTTAAATTTACATTTGTTGTTTCAGAACTTACTGCGGGCACGGTTCGCACTCGGAATACCTCAATGGCGGATAAACTATTGATCCCAATGAAATGGACATCGAGTCCGCCATCCGGGCAATCCCGAGAAGAATCGAGAGAGCACTCAAGGCTGGTTGCTGCTTCAGGAGAAGGACATATTGCCGCCATTATCCAATCGTGGACTCCGGTTGATGTTTGCGATTTCAATTTTATCCGGGATGGTGCCCACCCCGATACCACCGAAGACCGGATCAATGAGCTAAGGAACTCGCTCATTGGTACTGTTTCCGAGCTGGTGGAAGATGTTCCAATCGATCCGTCAGGTGTCCCTCCGAATGTAGCGCAAGCAGCTTTTGCCCTAGATCAAGATGCTCAAGATGCTACGATCGCCGCCAGCCGGACGAGTAGAAGCTGCCTTCGAAGATCTTGACAGAGATCCCTAGTTCTCGAAGAAACACTAGATGATAGGCTCGAAGGAAATCCCCGCATCTGTCGATACCGGTGCCTCCAGCGGTCCTGCTGAGTAGATTATGTAATAGGGCCATTTTGAATCTGAACATCTTTGTCGATTATACTTGTTTGCTTTATGAATATTAGTCACTTTTTCTTGTTTTATGAATACTGGTTTCACCATTATGCTTACTAACTTATTTACTCAAGATATGATATAACATGAGCAAAAAAGCTAGTTTGTAAGATTTCCCAAACTGTTCTTAATACAACAGTTTACCAACAAGTATTCATAAAAAAGAAAGCTTATACTCTATCCTTTCCCGAATATACCAGTCTTAAACACAGGCTTATCATTTCAGCAGATCGCTCTTATCACAAGCAATCCATTAACTAAATGACTGGTCTTATTATTGAAGAATAGCGGCATATCACGGACCGCTCTTATCATAGCAGAATAACAAAATATCACAGACTACTCTTTATCATAGTAGCCCCCTGGCTCAATAATTTAATTCAAAATTAAAGTATGGAGACACAAAAAACAAACATGTTATTATCAGATAAAATTACTTTATTGTAATAAGAAAAACTTTACAATAAATACTCTTTAAGTATAAAAACGACTGAAGTTGATCAATATTCCAAGAATTTGGAATTTCTTCCTCTTCCAAGGTCATAAGCCTATAAGCCCCTGGTCCGGATACTGATTTCACCAAAAAAGGTCATTCCCGGACCGGTGACAAGTTATGCCTCGTTCTTGTTAGATTGAATCTTCCGCAAAACCACATCTCCGATTTGAAATTTCCGCGTGCGAACATTACGATCATGATATCGACGCAATCCTTGTTGATATTTGGCGGCTTGAATCGAGCTTGATCTCTCAATTCTTCCGCAGCAATCAATTCAACCTCGACGTCTATCATCATATTTTCCTTCATCATAATACTCGAACCCGGCTGACACCATATTCACTTCGATAGGGTAACATGGCTTCCGATCCATATACCAAAGAAAAAGGAGACTGTCCCGTAGCTCGCTAACATTAGTGCGCAAACCCCGGAGCACCCAGGGCAATTCCTTAACCCATTTTCCCGCATAAGGCTTCAATCGGTCAAAAATTCTCGGTTTAAGACCGGTCAAAATCATCCCATTAGCTCGTTCTACTTGTCCATTGCTTCGCGGATGCGCCACCGACGCATATTGCACCTTGATCCCTAAACTCTCAAAGCATAATCTTTGAAGAACTCGAAGTAAATTGAGACCCATTATCAGTAATAATACTGTATGGAACCCCAAAACGTACAAAAATGTTTTGCAAAAACTTGATTGCGCGTGCCGTAGTTGTACTTGTAACTCGCTTCAGCCTCGATCTACTTGGAAAACTTATCTACTGCCACAAAAATATGCGTGAATCCTCCCGGTGCTCGTTTAAAAGGTCCCACTATATCCAGCCCCCAAGTAGAGAAAGGCCAAGTCATTGGGATCCTTGACAACTTTTAACCACTCTATGCGCATCATCCGTTGTTGTTGGCCAATAAAATCCCCTGTCGGAATATCTTCCCAACCAATGTCTTCGAAGAAGCATGGTTTCCACAAATTCCTTTGTGTATGTCTTCAAGCAATTGAATGCCATCGAAACCGACACACATTTCATCGGAATATTAGCCCCACGCTTATACAATTCTCCGTTGAGAATTAAATAACTGCGGGCTCGAACTTCTAATCTTTGCTTCTCCACCTTACCTTCTGGTGTTTTGCCGGATTGCAAATAGTCAAGATACGGAGTACGCCAATCGGAATCAATAATCATAACATCCAATGGCTGAATACCACCAGTATTGAATCCGCCTTCGAGCTTTCTTGGCAAACCCGTACTATCGATCGGTTCTTCAAGACCGCTTTTTCCTCCCGACTTTCTCGGGACCGCCTTATCTTCAATTTCTGTAATAATAACCTTAGGCTCCACTTTTATAGACGGTTTATCCAACACTCGAAGAAAAACGCCAGGAGGAACCGCCTGTCGTGAAGATCCCGACCTAGCCAACTCATCCGCAGCAGAATTATTTCCGCGCAGTATATGAGAAAAGCGCAAACCATCAAACTTATCTTCAAGTTTCCGAACCTCTTGTCGATAGGCAATCATATGTTCATCATGAGCATCCCATACCTTGTTCACTTGGCTGATCACTAACATCGAATCACCATATATATCCAATCGTCGAACACCCAACGAAACAGCTACTCGAGCCCATGAAGCAAAGCTTCATACTCGCTGTATTGTTTGAAGCTCGAAAATGCATTTGCAACACGTATCCGAGCGGTTCCTTTTGTGGAGTGAAAAGGACCACACCAGCCCCCGCGCCCGAAAGCTGCAGGGACCCATCAAAGAACATCTCCCAATACTCCAATGCTTGAATCTCCCGCGGCACTTGTGTTTCCAACCACTCGTTATGAAATCAGCTAATGCTTGTCCCTTAATAGCTGTCCGCGAAGAGAACGTAATCTCATATTGGCCAAGTTCTATAGCCCACTTAGCAACTTGACCAATTGCTTCTCGATTGCGAACAATATCTCCAATAGCAAACCCAGTCTTAACTTCAATAGGATGCGCTTGGAAATAATGCTTCAACTTTCGAGAAGTTATCACCACAAGCATAAATTAACTTCTGCAATTGGAGATACCTTATCTTAGACTCAGTAAGAACTTAAAATAGACCGGGTGTTGCACCAATTGCAAATGTCCTTCTTCCTTCCGATCAACTGCCGAACCGTGCTCACCACGTGGGTTGTTGCGGAGATATATAACTCGAATAACCTCATCAGGCTCAGCGGGACCAAAACCGGAGGATTACCGAGATACTCTTTAAGCTGATCAAGCGCTGCTTGTGCTTCACTGGTCCACTCAAACTTGTCTTGCTTTTTAAGTAATTTGAAGAACGGAAGTCCCCGAACTCCCAGCCTTGAGATAAAACGACTAAGAGCTGCCATACTGCCCGTCAACTTCTGAACATCCTTCAAACAACTCGGGGGTTGCATGTTCACAATTGTCTGAATTTTTTCTCGGATTGGCTTCAATACCTCTCCATGATACCAAATAACCTAGTAACTTCCCGTAACGAACTCCGAATACACATTTTCCTGGGGTTAACTTCATGGAAAAGTTCCGCAGATTATCGAAGGTCTCTCGCCAGGTCGGAGAGAAGATCTTCAGCTTTTTGAGACTTGACCACTATATCATCAACATAAGCTTCTGCGTTTCTTCCCAATTGCGAATCCAAACAACATTGCATACCACGCTGATACGTAGCTCCAGCATTTTTCAATCCAAACGGCATAGTCGTGTAGCAGTATGCTCCGAAGGGGGTGATAAACGCGGTTTTTATCTCGATCCTCAACTCTTAACGGTATTTGATGATACCCCGAATAAGCATCAAGGAAACTAAGACGTTCGCAGGCAGCGATCGAATCAACAACTTGGTCGATTCGAGGCAGCGCGAAAGGGTCTTTGGGACAAGCTTTGTTGAGATCGAGTATAATCAACGCACATCCTTAATTCTTTAGTATTCTTTTTTGGTACAAGAACCGGATTGGCAAGCCAATCTAGATGATACACCTCCCTAATGAACTTAGCTGCTAACAACCTAGTTATCTCTTTCTTGATAGCTTCCTTGCGGTCTTGGGCAAACCTCCGGAGCTTCGTTTCACCGGTTTCGCATCGGGACGCACCAACGATGCGTGCTCAATCTTCTCCCTAGGAACACCCGAGCATGTCGAAGGCTGCCATGCGAAGATATCCCTATTTTCCTGGAGGAAAAGAATGAGCGCGCTTTCCTATTTATCCCCCAAGTCAGCCCCTATGTGGGTGACCTTAGAGGGGTCCGACTCATCAAGTCGAACAGTCTTGGAAACCACCGTATCAGCCTTCAATTTCTCCTTAGCAATCTTCTTGACCGGTACTTCATCCTCTATCCTTGTATGAACTTCCAAAGCTTCAGCCGCTTCTCCGATTTCTTGGCGTTCAACTTCTGAATTGATCCGGGATGCCAACTCGTGCTATGCACTTCACAAGCATAAGCGGTCTTGATATCACCCCGGAATGACAGGACCCCGTTTGGCCCAGGCATCTTCAACATCAAGTACCGATAATTTGGGATGGCCATAAATTTCGCCGAGCCGGTCTTCCGAGAATAGCATGGTATGCTCGAGTCTATGTCAGCCACCCGAAAGATGATATTCTCCCTTCTATAATTTTCCTTCGTCCCAAAAGTCACCGGCAGAGAAATCTGCCCCAAAGGGTAACTATTTCGCCCGGGTATTATACCATGGAACGGAGAAACACTGCGCTCTAAATCAGCGATCGTCAAGCCAAGCTCAGGCAGAGTCTTAGCGAACAAGATATCCAAACAGCTTCCCCCATCAATGAAAGTTCTCTTCAACCGCACCTTCCGAACAATGGGAGCAAGGATGAGTGGATACTTTCCAGCTTTCGGTAGTACCTCCGGGTGGTCCGCCCTGCTAAATGTGATGGGGACCTCGGACCACCGAAGATATTCAGGAGTTGCAGGAGCAACAGCATTAACCTCCCTTAATGACAATTTTTGTTTCCGCTTTGACTCATATGCGTCCGGGCCTCCATAAATCATGTTCACCTCTCGGGCTGGTTCCTCAAAACTTTCAGCATCCTCATTGTCTTCACGGTGCTTATCCTTGCCCTTGTCATCCTTCCGATTCCCGTAAGCGGATCGAGGTTCAATCTTTAAGGCAAATTGAGCAATTGGCCTTAACAGGAAGCACTCTTTAGCTTTATGATTCCCATTGTGGATCATACAAGGGCCGTCCGTAAGTGTCTCAAACGACAATCGTTCTCCGGGACCTCTCTTAGGGGTGCTGACCGGTCTCCTCCATGAGACCGGTCAATAGCTGCAACAAGGTGATCAGCCTTACGCTTCTTGTCATTCCCGGATCCAGGCTGGTTGTCTTAGTTGTGCTTCGGCTCCTTCCCTTTGTTCCCGCGCAGATGGACTACATTTGATTCTCCGAGCAGCGTAATCATCTCGCTATCTTGAAGCACTCGACGCCGTCATGGTGAGGTTTCGATTACGTCTCCCAATCTTGTGAACCAGCGCTTCACTCCGGACGCCGACTTGAAATGCAGCAATCACTTGCTGATCGAGAACATTGGGGATTAAGGCCTTCTTATTGCGGAATCGCCTCGATGAAATCGGTGAGGGTCTCGTCGAGCTTGCGCTTCGACCTATTGAGGTCGAAGTAGTTTCCCGGCTTCTCACAAGTCGCCCGGAAGTTTTCTACGAACTTTTTGGTGAGGTCTCCCCACGAAGAAATAGATTTCTCGGGCAGGGATTGCAACCACAAGTGTCCAGCCTGCTCCATGCACATCGGTAGATAATTGGCTAGTACGAACGTGTCTCCTCCTGCCGACCGGATAGCCGTGGTATACATGCGGAGCCATTCGGGCGGAGGCGCTTTGCCATCATACTTGTCAATGGCCCCGGGCCTAAATCCCCGGGGAATTTGCAGATGCGTAAATCTCGCGTAAAAGCGGAAATTACGTAATATTCATCATCTTCCGCACCAGTCCGGACCGGTGACGGAGACCGACGGCTAGGGCGATGCCGGTAATTGCGATCCCCGTCATCGTCGGAATAGTCGTAGTAACGGTCGTCCCGGTGCCTTTCTCCCGAACCGCCTTGTCCCGTGAAGGAGGCGGAGGCGGAGGTGGTGGCGCTGCTTGACGATCATTGTTCACCGGTTTTGCATGTCGCGATGGAGGCGGAGGTGGAGGTGCAGCTCGACGATCATTGTCCGCACGCCGAGGTTCGAGCATCTCTCGTCCCGGTTGTCTCGCCCTCCCCGGTCTCTATTGTCACGGCGTCGTCCATCTCGATGAGCATGCCTACTACCATGCCCTCGATGATCGTTGCGCGGATAATTTGCGTTGGTGGGTGGCGCCGAAGCTGCCGGCCCGTTGCGCCGAGGTGGGGCAAGATCCCGAGGACGATCATCCACATGACCGGTCCGTCGCCTCTCATCTTCCTCATATCTCGTTCGCTCCTCCACTCTTTCTGCATGACGATCAATCAGCACATTCCGAACATCCCGGTTATCATTGAGCGGTACCCGCAAATCTTGGTTGGGAGCTTGTGCATGTGCATCCGCGATCGGGGTACGCCGGGGTGCTAGCCTTCCTCCGAAAGAAGCTCCGTCGGACCGGGCCCTTGTCGGTCGTTCCGAATGGGAATGAGAGCGACCGGAAGATTCCGCTCGATCAAGGACGAGCTGGTTTGTTTGCAGAGCCGCCGCATCAACTAAATTCAGCGCACGGCGCAATCTCGGCGTAGCGTTGAGGACTTCTTCCGGTATTGTTTCAAGAATCTGTTTCACTCCCCCAATATTGTGGACCGGCGATGTGAAGACCCGAGCGCCATTCATCTCTACTTCCATGGAACTTAAATCCAAAGCTCGTTGGAAGATCGATGGCGTCTTCCGCCGCGAGATCCTCGTCGATTGTTGTATCCCGGAGATTCATCTCGCGTCTCCGCACTAGTCCGGTAGCGGGCCCGTAGCCGGGGAGCGGTCGCAGGGCGCTTCCTCCAGCTAAGGCAGTAGCAGCTTGTGCGCGGATCCGCGGCCGAAGGTGGCGGAGGTTGTTCATCTCCGTTTTCTCGTTCCGCTTCACGACGATCGCGTTCGGCTTCAGCTCTCGCCATCCTTGCCGCTTCTTCAGCAGCCTTCCTCGGAGTGAGTTGACGTATCACAGGTCCTGTCATGAACACTTGGAAAAAGACCGGAGCGTCTTCCTCGGAATCGCTATCCGGTTCGGGAGAACAGCTTTGCGCTGCAGCCCGGCACCGTTCCGAGGCGCAAGCGTAGGGAGCTCGATGTCTCGCGCTAAAGCTGCGTCGGACCCGCTAAGCTCCGAATCGAGGTATCAACGGTGGTAGGTGATCGCGCTTTAGAAGCAGCGGCCCGGCAACGAGTCGGATTCATCAACGACAATTTCCCGTCCGAATCGGCTTCAAAGTCAAGGGACCCGAAGCGAATCTTGAAGCCGGGCTCGAAGTCGACGACAAACGAAGTGGCTATCGAACTCGCTAGGAACTCGCCGGGACCCCTACCTGGCGCGCCAAATGTCGAGTCTTAAACTCGACACTAGAACTACCCGGTACCTCACGAGCGTGGAATTCGATGGTGCAACACACGTAACACACAGGAAAACACGATTTTGGACAGGTTCGGGCCCTCGAATCGAGAGTAATACCCTACGTCCCGTATGTTATGTATTGCTTTTAGCGATTTGCTAATTGCGAAGTCTCGGATCCTTTTCGGGGGTCCCTGCTCCGCCTTATATGTCCGGGGAGCTAGGGTTACAATCGTAGTCCTAGCCGATTACATGAATTACATATATGGGATTCTATCTCTAACTTTCTTTATTGATCCGCAGTCCTAATCAGACTACAAATTGTTCTATAACTTGCCTCTCACGTCATTGTATACCGGTCTTAGTATCCGCCTTGTTTCCATACCGGTCTACAGTGTTCTTCTATTATCCCGCATCGGTCGAAGACCGATCTGTTGCCTATCGCCCTTATCTCGTATCTTCTCCGATTTGCTACCATGTCTTTGCGTATCCATTTCTTCATCATCTCGTATACCCATAAGGATAGTATACGACAATACGTCCTAGGTCCTTAATCGCGTCCTATCGGTCGAGTATGGGCTCGATACCATCTCCGGCGCCCGGTCTCGGGACTTCTCCGTGTGTACGTACCAATCCATGGAACAGTAGGCCGGTACACACATAGATGATATAAATCCGATACAACAACCTTTATTGATTCCTCATAGGCATAGTAGCTAAGGGATACATGGTCCGGATTACATTCAAAGAGGCGGGTAGGCCAGCCTCACATAAAAGAAAACACACTAGAAAGCTTCATAAACTCCACGAGCAACATCGAGCGAAGGACGCGACCTACTCCTCATCCTCGTGGTATTCTCCATCTTCGTCCGAACAAATAAGCAACGGGTGAGTACATGAGGTACTCAACAGGCTCTACCACTAGCAAGGGATATTACTTATGCAATCCGGTCGTGGTCAAGGCAAGGTCGAGTTTTGGCGTAAAGCGTGGATGTAGGGCTCACTACGAAGCAAAGGGGTTCTTGAAGAGGAAAGCAATTTTCATAATTTTAGTTGGTCGGGCCTGGGGGAGATGTTCATCAATCCCGACAGCTCCCGTTCCTTTTAGATGAGCCTTCCGACCGAAGGTCATAACAGCTCCGGCACCCCAGGCCAACACCATTTCCAAAACGCACGGGCACAAGGCTGCCCACTCACACATCAAGGGTTTAGTATTTGTGGCTAATCAACGTGAGCTCAAGATTTGGTGTGTCAATATACCGTGACAACGGACATCCGGATAATTTTATCCACTCTGCAGAGGTTGGTACACTTTACCCACAAGCTATATGTTCTTAGCTATGGAACACATAACGCTGCAACCGCAACTAGGCACGCTCACAAGTCCACCACGAATGCCCAGGGATCCGACGCGTATGACACATGCATACCGTCCACCATATATGTGCCAAGTATTGGACTTTCACCAAAACAACGATCCCCGGACCTCCGTCATCTACTACACCCGGTTGAACTTCTTGCTGCGTAATCCGAGTTTTGATGCACAGTCCTGCCCATAACAGGTTCCGTGGTTGTACACTAAATCACCAATTTAGGGTCCGAAGAACCGGTCCTTATATGGCAGGGCAAACACTCGTCCATCGTAAATGGACATCACCTAACGTCAAGTACTCTACACCAGTACTAGGAGTTTCGCCCACGGCCGGTATTTATAATTTCCCACCCAAGTTCACCCTAACATAGTTGGTCTAATCACCCACCTGTCAACACACACCACCAAACACATTTTTACACATTTTCATAAACAGTGGTGTATGATGAAAGATAGTAACAGCTTCCTAAGCAAGATACTAATATATCATTAACATGGTTAACAATACATCTAGGTTGATTCTAGTGATCTAACGGCAATCAAGGGTACAATGTTCGCATCTATAGTGATTTGAACATTATCATACAACAATTGGGAACTAACAAAATATTTGCAAGGATAATGCATATTAAGAATAGCTTCCTACATAGGTGCGAGAATAAGCAGAGTAATACACTACTACAAAAAGAGCCAGCAATATCGGGGGCATTTTCCAGCAATAGCGGGCACACAAAAAAACGCTATTGTCTGGGTGACATTGCTGACGTCATCGGGGTGTAACGCTATTGCAGGGGTCACCGGAATAGCGGGCGCAGATGACGTCATCGGAGGCAACGCTATTACAGATGGAGATCACCCGGTAATAGCGGCCACCGGTGACGTCACCTGTCGGCCGCTATTAATGGTCGAGTCCGTAATATCGGCCTCGCGATGACGTCACTACCGGCCAATATTACTGGTATAGCCGGCAATAGCGGGCGTTTGTGACGCACCACAACCGTTCTTACAAGGTTCCTATAATATCGTAGCCGGGGTGACGTCATCATGCCCGCTATTGAAGGCAACGAGTGTATAAATTCGTCCCCTTCCTCTCGACAGAGCTCGTTTCGCGAGCTCACGGACGAGCTGTCCGTACGGAGAGCGGAAAAAGCCAAAAAAGAAGGGGGAAGGTTTTGAACCTGTTTTTTTGGAAGGATATTGTTCTAGGAGGTAAATCCATACCGCTCCATGTATTTTTTTTTTATGTTTAACCATAGTTTTAGTCTCTTTTTTTATGGTTACTTTTCCTAGGGTTTGGATCCATTTTTTTACATATAAATGGCATGGTTAGTGCTCCCCATGCATATCATAGGTTGTTTATTACTTAAACTTATCCTCTCCATACATATATGTAGGCTTTTATATGTAGGGATCTAGTTTTGGATCTAGACCTAGTTTTGGATCTAGGTTTTATTCATAAATCTTTTTTTAACAACAATTTATGTAGAGATTTTAAATCACATGTAACTATAGCATGTATATTCTTGTGTCTAGATTTTATTATGAACCTTTAATATAGCCTTTACTTTTTCTTTTTAGCATATAATTCATTTTTGACTTAGATTTTAATTTATATTCATTTCTTTATTTACGATACATGTGTATAGAAAGATGGAAGATCGATCTTGGATGTACACTGGTGGGGGTGGTGATGTCTGTTGTATATTTTCAAAAGGTCACGGGTTTTGTTGAAAAAGCGAAGCGACATGCAAGAAGGAGTACACAATATATCTATTGTCCTTGGACCCGTTGCAAGAACATGTTTATGTTTGAGACACCCGAGACTATCCGTGAGCACTTGTTGGGGAAAGGATTTATCAAGGACTACTATATCCGGATAAAACACGGCGAAATAGGACCACATGCAAGGTGACCACGTCGAAGAGGTGACAAGAGCAAGAGTTGACCACGACGAGCGTAGAGTGAGGGCTGAAAGTAGCGAGAGAATATGCAACGACATCGGGTCACACGGATGGTCCGAAGTTGTCAATGAAAGCGAGGACTTTGACGGCGGTGTCGATGTGGAGGAATTGTTGATCCACATTAACAGCGAGAACCTAGTCCAAAATTAAAGGCGAGCTTTGGATAACTTGGATGCATTGGAGAAGGCGGCAAAGGAGTTTCTATACGAGGAATCCAAGGGGTGTCATAACTCTTGCACGGTCTTGCAGACAGTGCTAGAGCTTGTCACACTTAAGGCTAAGAATGGGTGGTCGGACACAAGCTTCAACCAACTTTTAGAGCTGTTAGCCAAAATTTTACAAAAACCAAATTCTTTGCCCACCAACACATACAATGCAAAGAAAGTATTGGCACCGTTGACCCTAGGCGTACGGAAAGTACACACTTGTCCAAACCACCGTATATTGTACCGTAAAGAGCATGCCAATAAGACTAGATGTCCAACGTGCAACGCCCGTGGATACAAAACTAATGATGGAACCGATGATATAGACATCATGGATAAGTCCAAAAGTAGAAAGAAAGTCTGAGCGTAAGAGGAAGAAAACCAATACTAATCATGTTCCTCATGATGTGCAAGAAGATGTGGTTGATGAAAGAAAAGTGTCAGCCCTTGTGATGTGGTACCTTCCGATAATCGATAACTTGAAGCGTCTTCTTGCCAACAGTAGAGACGCTAAACTCATGACACGGCACGATGATGTTGATGGGCGCAAGAAGGATAGGATGATTCGTCACCCTGCCGACGCTTGACGGTGGAAGAACTTCAACATTAACCATGCTGATTTTGCGTCGGAAAAGAGGAATCTAAGAATGGCCTTAAGTATAGATGGAATGAATCCTTTCGGAGAGATGACAAACCCGCACGAGTACTTGGCCGGTGATTAGTTGCTTCTACAATATTCCTTCTTGGTTGTGCCACAAGAGGAAGTACCTTCTACTAACTACACCGATTTCTGGTCCGAAACAAACTGGAATTGATATTGATGTCTTTCTTGAACCACCGATGGAAGACATGAAACTATTATGTGAACAAGGGGTGAAGGTTTATGATGCGTACGAGATAGGAAGAGTTCACCCCGCACGCCATCTTTCTTTGCACCGTAAATGATAACCCGACACGCTCGGATCTCAATGGGCAGATCAAAGGGAACACAACATGTTCAACATGTGTGGACCAGATCGCATCGTTGTACCTTCCTTTCTCGCGTAAGTTGGTATATGTAAAACATCGAAGATGGTTAGCAAAAAGGCACCAATATCGTCAAAAGACAGATGAATTTGATGGAACAGCTTGAGACAGGGTTGACTCCTAAACTTCGAGACGGTCAATTTGTGTTTGAAATCGTGAGAAATATCAAATACACCTATGGGAAGAAGAAGAAGGGAAACAAAGGGAAGATTGGAGATACGGGCGTGCCGTTTAAAAAACAATCGATCTTTCATCGGTATTTAAATTATTGTACAGAATTGGAGATCGCCCATGCCACGTGACCCTATGCATGTCGAAAGGGTATCTTTGACAATTGCAATGGTACTTTTATGGACATTCTTGGTAAGACAAAGGATGGATCTGCGGGCACGGAGAGATCTAGAGAAGTTAAATATAAAGCATGGGCTCCACCCTAAGCCAAGAGGGAATGGGAAGTACTACCTTCCACCAGCTTGTTAGAACCTAACCGTCGAGGAGAAAACGACATTCCGCAAGTGTCTACGGGGGATAAAAGTCTCCACGGGTTTCTGTTTAAACATAAAGAAGCTCGTATCAATGAGTGACTTGAAGATAAGTGGCTACAACACACATGAGTGTCATATATGCTTTCGCTATTTCTCGCAGCCGCAGTTAGGGTTGTTAAGGAACCTCATATCAAGTTTGCTATCATTCGGATGTGTAATTTTTGGAATTCAATATCTAAGAAGGTGATAAGCCTTCCCGAGCTTGACACAATACATAAAGAAATGATAGAGACAATGTGCCAACTAGAGATGTGTATGCCACTTGTCTTTCTTTGATTTGATGGAGCACTACATGATTCACTTAGCTGATCGGATTGCTGTTCTTGGCCCCGCTTACTTGCATCATATGTTTCCGTATGAGCGCTTTATGTCCATTATGAAGGGACATGTTCGCAACCGGGCTCACCTCCGAGGGTTCCATGATAGAAGGATATACGATCGAAGAGGTTCTTGAGTTTTACAATGATTACAATGAAGATGGAAAAACAATTGGTCTACCGAAATCACGCGAGAACTATCAATTGGTGAGTCGAGCACATTTTAGCCTCCTGTAGCGATTACGACTTGTTGAGCCTTACATCCAAGCAACACTTAGAGCAACTTCGTGCAGAAAATGACAATTGCTCGAGGATTGGATAATGAAAGAGCACAAGAAAAGTTTTACGGGGTGGTTGCAGGACCAAAACATCCCAATTGGTGAAACAAGGGATGAAAAGACAATGCATCTATTGGCTAGAGGTCCGCAACGGTTAGTTACAACTAGGGGTGGATATCGAGCTAGCTCGGCTCGGCTCGGCTCAACTCGTTACACGTACGAGCTAAAAACCTAGCTCGGCTCGGTTCGATAGTTAGCTCGAGCTAGCTCGTTAGGCTCACGAGCCAGGAATATAGAACAATTAAGATATTATATACTTTAAATCTGAAATATTTTCTTGTGAAATAGGTAAGATATATGATTTATACTTCATGAAAACGCTAATAATGTAGATTAATTTAAAATGTGTTTCAAAATATTCAAAAATTAACTCAATATATGACATTATATTGGTATTGAGCATTACTTATTCTCTGTCTTCCGGAGCTCGTTGAGCTCACGAGCAGCTCGTGGGCTAGCTCGGCTCGGCTCGCTAATCCGACGAGCTAAAATATAAGCTCGGCTCGGCTCGTTAAGAAACCGAGTCGAGCCGAGCCGAGCCGAGCCACGAGCTTTGAGCTTTTCGTCCAGCCCAAGTTACAACATGGCAAGGCTGTGATATTAATGGTTTTACATTTTACACTAGGGAAAAGGATAGGAAGCGTCGGAATCAAAATAGTGCTATTAGTGTAACAAGCACAGGATAACACCTTGAAAGAAAATACCTATTACGGGTATATTAAAGAAATTTGGGAACTCACCTATGGGACTAATGTATAGATACCCATATTTAAGTGTCAATGGGTCAAGCATCCGCAAGGTGTAGAGGTAGATGAATATGGCTTCACTCTCGTTTCCCTCAAAAATGTAGGCCACAAAGATGATCCTTGGGTACTCCTGAACGTGTTGCACAAGTGTTTTATGTACTCGAGCCCGAGCATGAAAAGAAGCATATTGTTCTCTCCAGGAAACAAATAATTATTGGACTTCAAAATATGAAGGATCCGGAAGAGCACAACCGATCCGACGAGGTCTCCCTCTTTGCGAGAAAATGAAAAAGTTAAAACTCATTCAAACACAGCTCGGTTATACATCACCGGCACGATACATGCGTGTCGATGACGATGGGCGTAATGTGAAAGTTGGTTAATGGCTGATATACAATATTGTTGTGTAATGCCTAATTAGTATTTGTGACATATCATGGAATTTTAATTAAATGTAATTTGTATTTTATTATCCAGTTTATTGATATATTCATATAATATATGTGGGCCATGACTTAATTAAGATTGTTGGTTATTCTAAGGCAAAAATTATTATGTAATTTAATTTTTTTATCCACGTTTATCCACATTAATATATTATCTGCAAAATTTGTAATGCAATTTGAATTTTATTTTGCACTTTTAATAATATATTAATCTAGTATTTTGATCAAGAATAAATTTGTATTGTTCTTTATTATCCACTTTTATTGATATACATATAACCACATTCTTATTGTTTTTTTAATTTATTTTCTTACTTAATTTCCTTATTACTTTTACTTACTTAATTTATTTTCTTACTATGTGTTTCTTATTAATTTTCGTATTATTTATACATTTTATTTAATCTTCTCATTATATTGATATACATATAACCACATTTTTATTGTTTTTAAATTTATTTTCTTACTTAATTTCCTTATTACTTTTACTTACTTAATTTATTTTCTTAGTATGTGTTCCTTATTAATTTTCTTATTATTTATATATTTTATTTAATCTTCTCATTATATTGATATACATATAACCACATTCTTATTGTTTTTTTAATTTATTTTCTTACTTAATTTCTTTATTACTTTTACTTATTTAATTTTTTTCTTACTATGTGTCCCTTATTAATTTTCTTATTATTTATATATATTTATTTAATCTTCTCATTATATTGATATACATATAACCACATTTTTATTGTTTTCTTAATTTATTTTCTTACTATGTGTTCCTTATTAATTTTCTTATTATTTATATATTTTATTTAATCTACTCGTTATTCAGAAATTTAAAAAATCGGTACCTGCTACTAATGGGCTACCATTCATCACTGGACTCAAACCGGTTCATAAGTGGCCCAACTTCACGGGTCCATGGACCAACAAAGCC